>VXAC01008451.1:3308363-3386360 GCA_013399225.1 Rhipidura dahli
TCTCTAACCCTGTGTTTGAAGTGTCCAGGTGAAAATTCTGCTATTAACGCTGTGAAGTTCAGCAGGATGATTTTGAGCAGCTCAGAGAGAACAGGATGAGATGGGGACACTGTGGCCAGTGCCAGGTCTGACTGGCTGGGCCTCCTCCTCAGCACTGTGGCTGCACCTCCCAGGTCAACATCGATCCTAGCAAGAACACAGCCCATGTAGCTGCCTAACTGATTACCCAGAACCAAATTATGAGTTGTCAGCAAGAGGTGAAGCCATCCCCTGCTGCTATATGGCCTCCAGGACCATCAGTGTCCAGGGACCACTTGGAGGAATGCTCCCACTCTGCCTGGGTAACACTGAGCTGGCAACTCACTCGAGGGTCAGGAAGTGTAAAGTTGGGGTAAAAACCTCTCTGAGTTTCTCTCCCCTTCTGGAGACAGACCAGAGACTTGGAAGCAGCTGGGCTGGGACAACATCATCTTAGTGACAGGTACAATTAACACTGAGGTCAGTGGCAAAGCAGGCAGAGCTCAGAGCTGTTTCTCAGGCTGTGGTGAGGGCAGAGCACCAGGCACTGCCCATCCTGTGAGGCTGGAGCACAAAGGGGGCTGCTCTCTCTGGACATGGGAACTAGAAATGGCCAGTGTTCCCAACGCTGGCCACACTGGACAGAAGCATTCCTTCTGCAGTACACAGATACATGAGAGGAGCATCCCAGGTGTGAAAGGAAAGAAAACCTGACTGCATAGAGGAGGAAAGAAATTCTGAATTTGGCCCACGGCAAATTGCTGTGTAATACACTACTTACTCCGATCCCCTTTATTATTGTTCACTAAAATTCTTCTATGAGATTCATCACCTCTTTTGAAACATGTGGAAATCTGCTCAGCATGGTAAACAGGAACAAGACGAAAAGAACAAAAATTCACAAATTATTTCTCTGTGTAAGTGGTCAGCTTCCTCTTACTCAGGGTGATTAATCTGAGATGTGCACCACCACAGCCCTCAGAAGAGAAACCTCACAAATCTCCTTTCTCACAAAACAAAGGCTGCTCACTGGAGTGTTCAAGTACTCAGTTACATTCAACACAAGCTAATTCACTTATCTTCAACAAGTGGGCTATTGATTTTTTGCCTGATTTCTAAGCTGCCCGGGGCTTTCTGAACTACAACAATAGCATCCTGCATTTAAAAAAAAAAAAAAAAAGAAAAAAAAAAGAAAAAAAAGGAGGAATATCAGTGGAAAATATCCCTTTGCTCATCAGTAATGAGGGTGACTTCTCATTTGCTTAGTTCTGTCAGTATTTTCAGCAGAGCCACTATTTAGGAAACTTTCACAATACTGTTTCACTTGTCTTTGCTGTATAACTTGATACCATAAACTGCATTATACTTATTTCTGTGATGAAAACATTGCAGATCATTTTTGTCCATGAAGAGAAATCGCCCAGTTGCTAGGAGCCATTTGCTAATTGTGCTGCCAGAGTCACAGAGCTGGAGTCTTGTGACTTTTGTGATTACCACACACAGTCAAGAATGAAATGGCACATCTCATGCTTTTGGAGTAAAAATACAAAAATAAAAAAATAGGTTCAAACTCACAAGTCATATCTGCTGTTGTGATAGAAGCACATCAACTGTACTGCATTCGATAATTCAGCTTCCTAGATGCTGATTTTAGTGTGAGGTTGATTTTGTGTCATTGCTTTTGCTCTGTTGGTACACAGAGAGGCTGAAATGCATATTCACAGTTTCAGGATCCAGATACTAATGAACCATAGGAAAACTCAGTTTTGGTATGCATTAAACCATCTTTGTTCATCTGCAAGATGAAATATGCTTGTGTGCTTCTGCATCTGAGCTTTAAGATACATTTAGCCTATGTTTTAGTAAGCTGTTGTCAGTGCAGGTCATGTACTGTTATTATAAAGTCCACAACAGAAAAAGAACTTAATTTACAGAATAAAGCCTTAATAAAGATGACTGGATATTGTATTGCTGAAAACAGATTTATAGATAAAACTGGACTAGTAAGCCAATATATTGTATCTAAAGTAGTTTTTCTTTAAGTAAGAATAATCTTGAGTAGACTGTAATTTTGAGGGATGGGTTCCTACACAGGCAAAAGAGAGCCATAATTTCCCATACCAAAGAGGACATCAGAACCACAGCCCTTGGTCCTTAAGCACAGTGGACTAACAGATAATTAAACAGAAGTGTCAGGAATCTTCCAAGCCAGGTTTTTCTTCATGCTCTCTCCCTGAGGGAACACCTTATTTTCTCCAATTTTCTCCCTTTTGTCTGCTAGCTAAAATACAACACTGCTGGAAAGCCATATGGAAATGAGGTCCCCAGTCTCCAAATTTAGAATCTTGTGTTCTTTTTGCTTCACCTCATGCCTCTGGAGGGCAATAAAGATGGTGAAGGGCCTTGAGGGGAAGCCATACGAGGAGCAGCTGAGGGCACTTGGTCTGTTCAGCTCAGAGAAAAGGAGACTGAGGGGAGACCTTTTTGCAAAGAAACATCTTTGTGAGGGGAAGAGGAGAGGCAGACTCTGATCTCTGCTCTGTGGTGACAGTGACAGGACCCAAGGGCCTGGCCTGAAGTGTCAGGGGAGGATTAGGTTGGACATTAGGAACAGGTTCTTCCCCCAGAGGGTGGTTGGGCACTGGCACCGGCTCCCCAGGGCAGTGGTCACAGCACCAGCCTGACAGAGCTCCAGGAGCATTTGGACAATGATCTCAGACCCAGGGTGGGATTGTTGGGGTGTCCTGTGCAGGGCCAGGAGTTGGACTCGATGACCCTCGTGGGTCCCTTCCAACTCAGCATATTCTCTGATTCTAAACTGCAAC
This sequence comes from Rhipidura dahli, assembly GCA_013399225.1. Taxonomy (NCBI): domain Eukaryota; kingdom Metazoa; phylum Chordata; class Aves; order Passeriformes; family Rhipiduridae; genus Rhipidura; species Rhipidura dahli. The sequence goes on from VXAC01008451.1 coordinate 3,311,207, forward strand.
AAAGAAAAAAAAAAAAAAAGAAAAAAAAAAATCAAAACATTTCCCCTCATCTCATGTCTTAGCAGAGAGGGATGGTGATCTGCCTCCAACAGTTTCCAATGCCTCTCAAAATGCATGTTTTCCAGATAAGAAACACAAAATTAAAGTGCATATTCCCACTGTTGCATGGGAGAAGATGACACTCTCACACACCAGTAATGCTACAGCCAAGCCAGGCTGCAGCTGAAGCAAATCATGATCCCCCCCATGCTCTGTCAATACCTGCAGGTGGGGGGAGGAATCTGTCAAGTGCAATACAATTCCAGTAAAGATATCTCCTCTGTTCTCTTTGTCAAATTGACACACACAGATATTTCAATCTATACTTGGTGGTTAAAATTGATCCTAGTGAGAGGATATGTAGCTTGATCAAACTTCTGTAGGACTGAATCAAACAGGATTGATGACACAAAATACCTGCTTTAAAAAAGAAGGAAGTTTTTCTTGTGATAATGGGGAGCTGGAGTCTAGGTGAGGGACAGACAGGACAAAAAAAAAGCTCTTACACAACCAGTTAACTTTAATACCAGTAAATTCAGGGAACATATAAACAAAAATAAAACGTCTCTATATATAATTCTGTCACTTTCAAAATGGTGACCTTTTACACTGCATTAAAAATCCACGTATTTTCAATTCCTGCCCTACAATGCCAGCTGTTACTTCACAGCTCTGTGCCTGTGGAGGGATGGGAGAGTGTGTGTGTGCAGGTCCTTTAAAACCTAACAATCTTTGCTGCTTTAAGATAAAGCCCTAAAATAAATAGAATTGGAAGCACAAGAGAGTTTTTGGAGTGGTGGTCCAAGATAATTGTGATCAACAGCATTTAGCAGAGATAAAAAGGGAAAATTCAGTATCATATAAATACATCTACATAAGCATTGTATTTAGATTAAATTTAATAGAGAAAAATCTTATGGCTGTGTCATTGGTACATAATGTTAACTGGATCGTAATTTCCACATTATAAAGGATCTGACCAGATGATGAGCATGCTATTAGTTTGGCAAATAGTATTAAATACAGTGATTATTTCAGAGCCAAGATTCACATGTACCTGCTAAGCAAAGAATTAACTCCCAAAAAACCAGCTTGGGGTATGAGATCACTCCTTTACATTACTGTACATATGAGCTTTAAAAAATAAATAACAACATATTCTGTAATTAAGGTGGATTCTGAAAACAATTTGAATAATTGCCATCAGGGAAAACCAGGGATGCCAATCCAGTTTCAATATTCTTTCTGTCACAAATTTGCTTGCTTCAGCTTCTTCCACTGAACTGCACTTGGCTGTTGTTTGACGGTCATTTGGTATTTTCATGCCAAAGAAAACAATTTATTTAAATCATTAAAAAAAAAACTGGTGTAAAAAAGTCATTTCACAGTAGTTCTAGACATAGCCTAGTGCTAGTTTTGTCCAAAATCCTGAAAGCAGCCTATCATTGCAGCACTACAGCAGGGAGAAGGAATCTCAGGCTTATCCAGAGAAGTATTAAGAAAAAGAGGAGAGGATAAAATAAAACTTCTGTAATAACCAATAGGACCAAGTGGAAAACAAATAAAGAAGAAAAAATACATATGATAATTCAGGTATTGTTTAATAATAAATTTTGTAATAATGGTAAAATTAACACCTTGATCTACAGGTATTCTGGATCCCCTTCTTTAAAAGTACGGATGGGATGCTCAACTGCTGAGCATGATGAGAGCACTGGGACTAGGTCACTGTCTCCAAACACACAGGACTTATGGCCAAACAGTGACCAGCTCCCACTTCCCTCAAGAAAAATTACACTTTTCCCTCTATATTCTTCCTGTAGTCTCACAATTACTATCCCACTTTAGTCAGAAAACAGGTGAGTACATTAAATATTTGGTATCAATATAAATGTTATTAAGCAATTTATTATTTGTCCTTTCATAAGGATTTCTAGATTAAAAACCCTTCAAGACTCAGTCCTAGAACTTTCAGTTCATTAATCATCAGCAGGAGCTCTAATGATAGATAGAAAAATGTGAATTATAGGCATATGACTAACCAGTATGGATTTCGGCAAAGTAAAAACCCATAAGATGCTCTTCAATCCATTATTGCCCACAAATGCAGGAAAAAACAATACAATGTCAACATTTGCCAACCATATACCACAGAAACTTCCTGTAATATAGAGAGAAAAATGAGAGCAATTGGAGATTCTAATCCCCATAAACCCATTGAAAAATGCAGTTTTATTAACAGCCTCTCTAGTGTGCCCAAAAAGATTTAAAAATGGATAGAAAACAATGACCCTTGAAGGGCTAAAAATGTTGCATGGAGATAGTTCAGGTAATCATTGAAGGCCATATAGCAAAACTCAGTGAGGAACCTCAACACACACAGTGCATCATCCAAAGCAGCCTGTCACAGCAACCTCAGCCAGGAATATTTACTCCAGTTCCATCGGCATGAATCAGATCTCAACATCAGGCAGGTAAACTCTGTGCACAGTTTAGCTGAATAAATGATATTTCAGTTGTTGGAAATCTGGTACAGGGAGTCCCTGTTCCCACTCTGCCATTCCCCCCAGGGCAGGTGCGAGCCCAGGGTGAGGAGGAGCTGCTGGGAAGTGTGGCACTTCAAACCACACATCTCATGTTCACAAAGTGACTGAGGCAGCTGGAAGTGTACACACCACTGAAATTTGATAAGATTTGGGAACTTGATTTTTTAATTAAGAATTAGGCTCTTAACAGACTTAAGTTTTAGGTATCACTGAGTGTATTTTCAAGGGATTTTAGAAACCTGAAAGGGAAGCCATGGGCCTACATGTATTTTCAAAAGCACCTGTGCAGTGCAGTGACCTTCCCGGGCTACTTGAATTTTGTTTTGAAAATCATGAGATGCTTCGCTGTAGCTCCAAGTGCCTAAACCATTTATTTGATAACATAATACCTAATAATTTAGGTATATCTGCTCTATTTTCGAAAGAACACCGAAAGCACCATAAGGAAGGCGAAGACTAGCACATAACTATTTTCTGAGGCTTTTATTGTAGTTGAAGGAACTATCAAATAGACCCTCATAACTGTTCCACCTATGCTAACATGTTATTTGTGCAAGTTTTAGGAAGGGGTTATCAATTTAATAGCAAGTTTTACAAAACAGCATCAACTTTCCTGGTAGAACGTAAAACTAAAATTCTAAATTTTCCAGTGTCTGAAAGTGAGCCTCCTAACCAGCTCCCTCTGTCCAAACCTGTGTTTGGCTGATGCTGCAAATTTATCTAGCAAAGTGCAACATGGGATGTTTTTTTTTAGCAAAACAACTGAATGACATAGCAAAGCACAGCAGGACAATTTAACCCTGCAGTGTACTCAGGAGCTGAGATCTGCATAGTCTAAAACTCGTGGTATTTATCTCACCTGTCTCACCTTTTCCAAAGAGAAAGTAATTTAAACCATCAGTTAATGAAACCATGATTTTCTGTCTACCTCAATCTTCTGTTCAAAGAACTGGTGCTGGCCACTACTTCAGTTTGTAACTTTCATCACAATTATTTTGTTCTGTTCTTATCGGGTATTAATACATCCCTTCACTTTATATTGAACCATTACACACTTTTGCATTATGAAGTCTGCGCAATTAATTGAGGATTTCTATTTATTGCTCCACTTCTCCCTGGCTACACAGATGTCAAGGAAGGGCCTTTACTACAACCTTTGAACTGGCTGATTCCTGGCTGTGAGTGCAGGGAAATGGTAAAACATGAGGATGGATTTGGTTTCTGATTCAGGCAGGGCATTCATGCAGGCAGGATGCAAAGTAACTCGTTCTACCCACAGGATGTTCCACGGGGATGCCCCACTGCTAAAGAGCCTGTGTTTAGCACTGACCATCACATCTGCAACCTACAGAGAGACATCTCCACAACCTCTGGATTGCTGGCAGCTTTCTACCACATTTCTGACAACCACGAGCCAGAACTAACACCACTGTCCTGCTTATGGTTCTCCTTGACTTTATAGGGAATACAGAAGGATGCAGGTCGGTGTTCAATGTTTGGCACAATTTATGTCCAGCTGTAGGTTCATTTTCCTTTTAGAAACACTGTAATAGTGCTGAAAAAGAACACAGAGCTCTTGTCTGGTGATATTGCTCCCATCTAAAGAAATACCAGTGTAGCAAATAGTCTGCAAATCTGAGACAGATTTCTATATTTCCTGTGATTTCTCTCCACTACATAATGTTTGGTTAAGAATAATTTTTACAAAAGAACATGTATTGAATGTTTTAGAAAAGAACAACATAAAATCCAACATTTAGCCTTTTTTTTCTTAGATAAGCACATCACATGTTTAGTAGATATTTGGATGTGTGCATTCAGATGTGTGTGTACACACGTGTCTCACGGGATGGAAAAACACAACAAATGTTGCCTTCCCTTCCAAAAAACACAACAAATATTTAACCAAACACAAGTAAACAAAAGCAATGCCAGCATCTCATATTATTTATGATTTACCAAAAGTGGGAAAAATACTGGGTTTGGTAGAACAACTGTAGAAGATAGATGGAGAAAGAACTATTAAAAACTCTCATGAACACACAGACAGACCCTCCCCCCTCCATCTCACACGTGTCTGGGGGGAAGGGGATAGGGGTGATGGGATTCATCACACCCTGCTGTCTCCTTCAGGCAGAAAGGTTCCCATTTGCATCCAGACAAGTTACAGCTGTCCTTTAGTTCCTCAGTGACTGAACACTGCAGTGTATTAATCCTCAGTGTAATTACAGAAGGAACTACAAAGTGCTGTGCACTATCAACAATCATTAGTATAGAAAAATGCCAAAAAAAATTGAAAGGCTACCTTCCCGTTTACTCCTTAACTGTGCATTTTGCAATAAATTCATCCACTCTATGACTGTCTAATAGTGCTCCGTGCAGCTTCCTAAGCCAAGGGTTCCACTGCTTCCTCTAGGACAGAACTATGGAAATACTGCAGAGTTTGACTCACACAGTTACACCAGACTTTACATCTAAAAAGTGACTGTGATCCAACTAACACTGCCTGAATAGCCTCTCTTCTCTCAAAAATAAAAATCACTATTAAGCTTAAGCTCTATGTGTACCAACAGGAGACATTTCCAAGTGAGGTGAAGGTTGTTTAGAGCTCTCTCAAGCCTGATGGATTGCTTGCAGGTCTTCCTCAAGATGATGAGCTCATGAATCAACTTTGAGCCTATATTCCACAAAAATCAAGATGACAAGTCTTGCCCAGAAACAAAAGAATAATTAAGGTCACAAGTGGGCACCTGGGGGTCAGACTGGGTGGCATTGTGAATACGTATTTATGTATTTTCCTGTATGGTTTTGCTGTGTGTGAACAGATAAAAGAGAGGAGCATCCATCAGTGGGTTTAGGTTAACACCACTAAACTGAGTCAACTTTGGTGTGGCTTGTTTTTTAACCCACAATTCAGGAGGTGTCTACGTGGTTTCTAATATGTATGAGCCTCTATACACTACACAGCACTTACAGTGCATTTTAAAAAGCTACTCCTTTTATAAGTTAAAACCTACAATACATTTTTAACCAGTTCTTGAGTATTCTGAAAGGAAATGTTTCTGGTTTCCAAGCCAGAACTGGTCATTTTTTTCTACAGAATATGATGTTTGAAAATCAGTTCTTCCTATTATAGATTTCTCCTTCAGCTTGTAGAAAATCCATGATTCCCTAAACATTGGTCTTTGAAAGCACATTGACTAAAATCTTCATGCCTAATTCATGAAGTGTAGTCTGGAGATTAGTGGAGCTGGACATAGACCAGGAATACTTTATCATATTCTAATAAGCAGAGGCTGAAAATTGCATTTCTAAAGCTACAGTATTAAAGGGCACAGTGCAAAACATGACCCAAACATAACTCAGTAGTTCTACACTGTCTGTAAAGGCTTTGATATGATAAAGTATGCTGACGAGGGGAATAAACACAACTAGAAATTTCTGTATTTAAGGAGAGGGGGAAAACCAGCAAACACTACATGTATACATCAAAGCATATATTGTATATTATAAACTCATATAATGTGATCCCAATGGAACGACCCTTGTACTGCTATCGATTATTTGAACACACCACGGAACATCATTGCAATAACATAAAATTAAGCTTATGTAGCAAATGTGACAGTAAAAAAAGCTAGTAAAAAATAGTCTGCAAGGCCAACGTAATCATTACCATAAAACTCTTAATGACATCTCTCCACACAATACACCAGAAAAATGTGAAGATTAAAATTGCCAGAGGAGAAACATGAATATTTTTTACTCATGGTGTTTGTGTTATTTAAAAGGTAAACTGCTCCCCACTCCTTTTTTTTGTTTGGTTCAGTTTTTTTGTTACAGTATAACTAGATTAAAGAAGGAATGATACAGGCCAAAATATCTAATTCCTGTACAACATTTGAGGGTAGCAAATGAAATTAGAAAATATCTCTTCATGTAATAGATTTTTCATCTCATGTAGAAGGGTGTAGATAGACATGCCTCCCATCACGTTATACTGTCAGGATGTGTTTTGGGAAGAAGGCAGACACTGAACACCCCTGGTCAGGGAAGTACCCCAAACTGCTCTGGAAATAAAGAGAAAATCAGAAAGAACTGCACTATCTGATGAGTCTTTTCCAGCCCTGCATCTCATTTCCTCCATCTCCTCCAGGAGAGGAGCCCCAGCAAGAGGCAGAGGGATACCCACACTGACTCCCACCCATCCACGTCTCCCCACATTACACCTTGTCTGAAAACTGGCAATGCTCCTGTTCCCATGCTCCTTCCCTGTTTCTTCACAGATTAAAATCTCTACAAAAGTCCAGCCCCTTTTACAGGCTAGGCACAGTCCATAGATTTGGTACCTTGGTCTGGTGGTGGGAGATTTATGAAGTGAGTAATGAGTGGCTGCTCATTAAACAGGTAATTGGATGGGGTAAAGTATGAAAAATAGCTCGCATTTTACCTATAAACCAAAAATAAGAGCATAAACTGAGGAAACACCTAAATTATCAGTACTTATGTCTATAGCAGTCATCTATGGTCATGGTACACAGAAAATATGAACAGGCAGGGATGTTGCATCAAAGAAAAATAAAACACCAAAGGATGTGACCAAAGCTCTTTGGTCAGAGCTGCAAGACTTGGAATGAGTGAAAACCATCAGTCAAAGTGACCAACAAAACCTGGCAGTGTAAACAAGGTAGAAATGATAGTCAATAAAATCACAGTTAGGTACACTGAGTGTCAGCATTCCTGTGTGCTCACAATCAAGGGAATCAATAACTAACACTGAAAATTCTCCACTATTTGCTTTCAGTTTATATTTTCAATTTATTCTTTTATTTGGCTTCCCCAGTTGATTCCATGAAGAGTATCTTTAATAAAAAGCAGTTTCAATACTGGCAATGGTGCAATAGGAACCAAGTGCAAGAGAGTTAGGAGGGTCCACCAGTTACTACTGAAATTTAAGAGGGCAGAATAAAAACAACAGTTGCAAATAAGTGAAGTGATAGGACACAGTTCTTCACACTCACACAGTTTACAGAAAGGAACTGTGTAAGTTCCTTTTATTGCTCCAAATCTCCTTGCCATTGAAGAGCCCTTAGTGCTAGAAACTTAGAATAAATGTACCTGCTAAAAAGTTAGAAGCGGCAAATCTCGTGACAAAAAAAAAAAAAATTTCAACAGAAATTCACAGTAAAGGCAACAACTGTTGCTACCTCCCAGGAAACCATTTCTCATTTGGCTTACTGCAGGCAGCATACCACGTTTTTCTGAGTCCCTTCCAAACATGGACACAGCCAAAGGAATTCAGGCATGTCTGCAGTTTGCCAGGAATGTGCACAAAGCATTGGGTAATTTATTGAAAAACGACCCTTTTAATAATTCTTCAATATTACCTCTGGGAATTTTCAAATACACCTACACACGGATCACAGTGATGATTTAGTCAGGGTAACAGTTTGCCAACAAACACAAGCTTTCTTACTCTGTCTTCTAAATTTACTGGTTTCATTCCTACAGTGATATAGAGCACAAACTTCTTTAGGTCTCCTCATTGTGAGCATCCATCATATGGAGCCAAATCAAAGAACTCCCCTCCGAGTGTATAAAGGCTGAAGTGCTGAAAATGGATGGATCCTTAATTACCAAAGGAGTGAAAAATGGAAGCTGCTTTAATGCTTCTTCAGGTATATTTTTATTAACAGTGCATGTGCACCACCCACCTGTAAAAATTGATTCAAATCTTTGGGAAGCAGCAATTTCCAGACAGAAATTGTATCGTATATGAGATAATGCATGTAAATGCAGATGTAAGACAGAAACTTAATGATTTGAGTGGCTCCTGACAGCAGTGAGTTCCCATGTTTTAGAACATTTTACACCTATATAGGAAAGGCTTTGGCAGAAGTTTTGTAACACAGCACAGACCAAGAAGCGCCATGCCTTTACACAGGTATAAAATCCTTAATCCTGCACTGTATAAACACAAGATATCACCTGTGATAAATGCCCTTCCCTATCTGCAACATTCTCCTTATACTCTTTTCCATGCATAAGGGTACAAATCACACAATATAGGAAAGGAAAAAACAGCGTTTTGCCTGATCAGTGTCTGTTTACGGTAATCAGAGAGAAAAAGTGAATTACTCTAATAATGACATTTTATAGCTTGTTTCCAATCAATAAGACAGTTATTTTGAAAGATTCACATAAGTTTAAAATCAATTATGAATGGAAAGGAAAATGAAAAAGGTGAATATTACTGGCTTGAGATTTGTTCATTTGAGAGTTGGTTTTTTTCCATCTTTCCAGACTCCTGTAAGTGATGTAGTCTGGTAAGCTCTGCAATAAATGCTTCTACAGAATTATTCCATCCTCAGGAATCAATCTGGTAACTTGAGCATATTTATCTCTAAAACACATCTACCATGTTTTCAGTGAATACTAGATGTTAAGAATATTATTCTTAATATAGTACGTACTACTACAATACCATAAACTACTATGCTACCATGAAATACAGCTCTTGCTGCAAGCAACTTTTCTTCTTTTAAGGTATGAAAAATGTATCTTTTAAAAATTTAGCATACACAAATAAAAAGCAGGAAAGTGTTGAAAGAGATAAACAACAAAAATCTTATTTCCTCATATTTTTGTTGATAAATTTGTCTCACAAACCAATGACACAGACTCAACAGCACTCCAGAGGCTCCACCATTAAACACAACTCACACGTTGAGGAGTACCTTCCTCTGAAAACAAGCTGGTTCCTGATCTACCATGACATTTTAAATTTTAACAGTAACCCTAACAATGCACATAGATTTAGGTCAATGTGATACCAAAATCTTCTCCCTAACAGTTCTTACATTTCACATTTAAATAATATCCAAAATAATAAATATAAATATATAAATAATAATCCAAATGGGCTCTGTTCATCACAAACTAATAGCAAAATTTTGATTCAAATTTACAATTATTTTGCCTCTCCCCAGAAAAATGAAGTATTTTATAGATGGAAAAATTAAGTAATGCCCTAGCAAGTTCTGCTTTAACAAAATGCCCACTGGAGTCTTAAGGATCACCATCAACAAAGGAAAAAAACATAAATTGAAGGAACAAATGATAATGCCTTTATTTTTCAATATGCTCAGTAATAAACCCAAAAATAAATCACAAATGGGACATAAAATGTCTGTATCTCTTTTGAATTATTTCTATTTGTGGATGTGCCTGAGCCCGTTCCCTTATCAAGAGACTCCCCACATTACTTGCAATGAGAATTACCCTGAACTGCATGGCTGTAGGAGCTGCTGTTCAATAAAAATATCAAATATCAAAATACCCACAATGCAGCTCTAAGATATGGCAGAAATCAGAATCATAAAACTTCGTCTGTTCACAGACATTTGAACACATTGTTTATGCTCAGGCTTCTTCCTCTGCACAATCCTTTGCAATGCCAGAGATAGATTGTGATAGAAAATTTCTGGCAGTTTAGTCTCCTGATACATGTCTTTTCACTAAATTCTCTCCATATGCCTCTTAAAGGAACATATGAGCTATAAATCTTGCCTGAGTGGAAACATTTCTGTATTTTACTATGAAAATTTATATCACATTAACAACACAAACATGCAATATTTATTCCTTTCCAGATTCCTGTTTGTACTTCTCATAATCTTTCAGCTGCTTTGGCATTAACTGCTAAAATGCTCCAGCAAGGACCATGCCATGGAGCAACTTGGGTGAAGCAGAATTTATTCTATAACATGCAAAGGCAGCCCTGACAGAATTTCCAGGGTGAACTGAGACCTCAAAGGACTTCCAACAATGTCAAAAAAGCACTTGTGTGCAGAAGACACACAGCACCTCCCTGTTTGGCAATGAGACACTAACCAGCTTTAGTTCTGATAAGATGCTTTACCTGAGGTATTCAATTACATCCCTACCAGACTGTGCTGAAGGAATATTTAAAGTCTGCTTTGCCCTTGACTCTTGATTCTGCATGTCAAAAACACTTAACTCAAACCCTTTTGGATTACCAATACTGCATTAAGTTCATTGACTCCTGTACCAGATTATCCAGGACCAGATGAACTGATATCACACACACAGATATTGATGCTGTTTTATTATTAGACAGAACCAGCACAGCTTTATAAACATTTTAATTTGGGGGCAGGAGGTGGGGTGGGCTGAGAGAGAATAAACAGCTCTCTCACACAACCTGCAGTCAAATATTTTATGGGCCCCTCCCTTGAAATTACTGGGAAAATTCAGAAATTTAGCCAAATACACAGACCCTCAAGAAAATGCTCTTATTTGAGAATTTCGGGTGCATGAAGCCACAGAACTGTCCACACTAATCTACAGCTCCCCTTGCTGGGTCAGCTGCTGAACTGCATTCAAGCAGTGGCAAACAAATAATACATGTGAAATATTTAGACTTTTAAAATGGACATCACACCCGTGTGCTGCTGTGCACAAGCAGCCTCTTGACACATTGCTCAGAGATGGAGCTTCTACACGGCAAGACAAATTTCAGACCACTTTTAGGTGCTGAAACTCAAGAGACAACTTAGTCAAAAACCAGGAACATGCACCCATTTCTCTCTGCCTTCTAGGCTTCTACCAACTTCCTCAATTATCACCAGGCATCCTCACTTTTTTCCTTTATTCCTCCCACTCTGGAAATCATCAATAGATTGTTATTCAAACCGGTGATGAACGAGTCTCTGGTAACAGCTTTACTCAAAAGCACAACCAGTCCTTGCTGGCTCACTAGAAATGCCCCATTTTGTTCAGGCCACCTGCAAAGAAACATTTAGGGATCTTCCACAGAACTTCTTTTACAAAAGGTAGGTATTGCTACCTTTTCCCAACTCTATGGGCTGTTTTACTTTAATAAAATTTAAGTATCTCAGTAAATCTGGAGTTTTTTTACCAAGTACATCTGCCATCCGTTCTTCACACACACCCATACACACACTTTGCATATTTTTCTTTCTTGAAATGTCTTGATAGTTTTCATAGGAAAGAGTAAAGCACACTCTGTATCTCAGTCAATTGCTCTCTAAAGCCACCCTCACTGCTGAGACAAATGATTCAACCCCATTCCTCATTCCAAACTGAGTCTGGAGAGCAGCGTCCAACCAAGTTTGGATGGAATTCCATCTACAGAAGTACTTTTTCTTCCCTTGACCTCTTCAGTTGCAATTTGCATTTTCAGCTAATTGTCTGTCATTCTTTTGTCTGGACAAGTTTATCTTCATAAGTTATTTTTTCATAACTGTGATGATAAAACAGAGAACACCACGGTTGGAGTGGAAGCAGTGCTGCAGTTCTGACACAAACATGAGAATATCCCTCATATTGGTTTGGGAATGGACACAGACACAGGTGTACAATGCACCTTGATGCAAAAGTTTGGTAGAAAAAGAAAATCCTATCCAGAGAAAATAAGGCAACCATGCCTTCTAATGAAATTTTTTTTCTGAACTTAGTGAGAATTTGGAAGCACGATACAATTTTATGGTTAAAACCAGTGAATAATAAGTCTAACTACGATTACTTGCCTAGATAAAAAGTATTCCTATATTTTTTCCACCTCAGTGATTTTGCATTCCTGTCTGTAAAATAATTGTCACAACTGATTTAAAGAAAATAATATAAAAGTAGAAATATAGCAAACATATGCAAGTCACAAAACATACAAATAAAAACCACGGCTGTTTTTTTCATGCCTCTGACACCCTTTTGACTATATATTGACTATTTGTGAACCTTTTTCTCAGACTAAACCAATCAATAAATTGCTCATCCAGAATTTTTTACTCTTACAAAATTGATAATTCACAATAAAATGAGAAGAAAATTATACTGCTATAAACTCACAGTGTGGATATCAACAAACCAGTGAAAGCAGATCACACTGGAACAATTAATACTAACTCAAGAATTATTACTGCCTCTAGCAAATTAAATACTTTTTAAATGTTTTGATAGTCAAAGGTAAATTTGACATATTTGTCAATTTTCAAAGGAGTCTGGAGTGATTGGATTTAGGGGTCAGTCACTTTAAGGTCATTTTGAGATCACAGATTTTACTTTCAAATTAAGAACAAGGAGAGTAATAACCAAAACCTCCCGAACACACACACAAAAGAAAAGAAAAAAAAAAAAAAAGAAAAAAGTGACTAGTTGGCACAGGGATTTGTGCAGCTTGTGTGCCACCCACTGAAAGAAATCCCACTTACCAAACATAATTTTTCTGACAAATAACCTTGATAGGTAAAGGTAAAGCACATAGACAATTTACTGCTACGACAAAGTTTTTCAAACTGAGTGCCAACACTCATCCTCTTCAAAATAAACCAGGGAGCGCTAGGTCTCATGTTACAAAGTATCAACAATTACAGAACACTTTCCAAAATGCTAACAATAAATCTAAAACAAAAATCAATACTATTAATTTGTGAGATGGATGCTAAAAAAATCAAAGCTGCCACCATTCAAAAGTGTTAAAACATAAACACAACGGAAATCATAAATGTGTTTTAAAACTCAATTTAAAAATACAAAGTTTTTCTAATCTAAATTTAAGACCCTTGTTGCTTATTTATTTTTATGAAAAGGGATACAGCCTGTTAAAAGGCCTTTTCCAAGCCACAGAAACTGTTGGCATAATGCCCAAGGAATACAATGGCCACATGTTCGCAATCTTTAATTATCCAATTAATGTAGTGTCGTTTTAGCAATTAGTTCAGATGACCATATGTAACTTTTTACAAATAGCTCTTTCTTTCTACGCCCAGCACGCCAAATGCACCACGATGTGTTTTTACAAAATGCATGATTTGAACAGGAGAAGGGCTTCCAGAATGATCTGTGTTTAACATACTATGACTGTTTCTGCTGGGCTCTGTCTGAAATTGATTCAGTTTCTTATGTAAGGCTGATTTCTGCAGACTTGTTCTTTTGAACCTGCAACCCAAACTCTGTATTTTGTTATCTCCTGTAATGGTAGAACAACACACTCATGATGAGGTCGCAGCAGAGCTGTCACAAAAACCAGCTTGGTTCACTTTTGGCGGTTTCTCCGGACAAAAATCAGAACCCAGCCCAGTGTAACATACAAAAAAACCTTCATGGGTTTTGGGGCCCCCAAAACCTTCATGCCCAGGTTTTCTACAGAGCCCCAGCGACCAGCTGCTTGCAATGCCGCCTGTGCCAGGCCAGCAGCTCCAGGGAAGCAATAGCAGCCCCACGATCTGCAGTCCCACGATCTGCAGCCCCACCACGACGCGACCCCGGCGTCCTGCACGCTGCTCTCGGCTCGGGACCCGGCAGTGCCAGGGACTGCCAGGTCAGCCCTGGAGGGCAGCGAGGCACAGCCCAGGGCTCCGCATCGCCCCATCGAGCCGCGGCGCCGGGAGCCGGGGCGGGATCGCGGCAGCGCAGGGGAACCTGCGGAGACACCGCGGCTCCTGCCTGCAGAGCCGCTGCGCTTATCGAACCGCGCCGAGCCAGGCGCAGCCGCGTCTCGGAATCGGTGTTATCTGCTGCTTTACAGCTTAAGTTACACTCTGGAAGAAATGAAGTCAGGGATGTAGATTACATCCCTTTTTGAAGGATATTGCATTGGCTGTGGTTGGAGGGAAGACCTTGGCTCACGTGGAACCTATGCGAAAATTAGCTTCCCCAGAAAGTTTAGATTCAGCACGTAAAAGCTTTTATTCATTATATAAGGTATATTCTGATATTCCTTATCCTTGCTAATAAGAAGTGCTGTGTATATGTTCACTGATTTAGGGTCTGGTCCCAAATACAACTTCCAGTTGCTCTGTTACAAACAACATAAAAATACCAACAAAAACAGAGGCTGGCAGAACCTGTTCTTGAGTTCAGTACAATAGAATACAGCAGAAAGCTAAAGATGAAAGCAGAATGTCTGCTTGAAGTTAATACAAAATACTTTATTATCTGGACACCAAAGCATTAAACAAACTCAGAGAAACCTATTTTTCTGACATAGTATTTCTCTGCAGAAAAAAGTTGCTATTTTCTCCATATAAACCTCAAATTATAATCATTAGTATACCAGTAATTGTTGAGGAAGGGAAAGTGAAAAGCAATTGCTGCATAAATACCTTGATTTTCTATTGTTTATACGACTGTATTTAGATGAAGGTATACATACAGAAAACACACAGGTCTTTATTTCTCCTTAATTGGCTTCATTTCTCTCTAAGGACTCTTTTAATGTATAAAAACTGTAAGCATTTTAATGTAAAATTCATACCAACCTAAATGAGTAGGTTAGCATTACATCTTTCTGTCGCTATAATTTATGAATACCAAAAATATGGAATTACAAGGCACACTGCTGTAGATCATTTCATTCATAATAAAGACGTTCTATTCCACATCTTTTGTCCCACCTTTTGTTTTGATTCACCTGCACAGGTTCCACAGGGCTTGTTCTACACTGGGGTTTTTTTTTTTTTAGGAAAACAAATGCAAGCAGCTGACCTCTGATACAAACTGGAGCTTCCAAGGCATGTTCTGTAGCACAGATCTGCTGGAACAGCCAGACGCGCTCTTGAGCAAGGTGCGTTAAGGACCCCTCCAGTTTTGTGCCTACAGATGAAGCATTGGAGGAGCACAGCAGCCTCAGGAGCTCTGTGGGTAATTTTCTTTGACCCCAAGGGGAGTTATGCCCAATCCCAAAAAAAGATAGGGCCGTCCTGAGGGATGGAAACTTCTGGGGGGTAAAACGGCTTTTTAAATTGACTCCTACCCTACGCTCTCAGACAAAAGGTGATAAACCCTTCAAACACTAGATTCAAACTCTGATTAAAGTCCATCCCTCTGCACTGATTGGGTTCCCTTAGGAGAATAAAAAGAAGCAGAAATGAGTGTGTGAGGCCATATCAGTGAACTTCTGCATGCAGATGTACTGGGACAGTGAAAAATATCTGGACATTTCCCTTGATGTCAAAGGCTCCTACAGCCCAATCTTTTGTGCAGAAGTTTGTTTGAAGAACTAAGGGACAGAGGAGGCACATTTATAAGACTCTTCAAGATTACCCTGATTACTTCCCCCTTTAAAACGCAGAGTATATTGAATCCTCTTTAAAAAATTCATACAGTGGAATCATTCTATGCAACTGTAAGAAGAAAACTGTCAGACAACATTCCCAATTCAATATTACATTGTGCTTCAAGAAGAGATTTCCATATATTCTAGATTAAAAAAAGTCTCATAAATAAATGATAATCCATTGCTTGCACTGAAAAATGAAAAATAATTTTCTGTTTGCATTTTACTCTGCAGAGTAAAATTTAATCTCTTTTAATATAGTTTTTTGTATATACAGAGAAGTAAAAAGATGTAACCTTATGAAAATTGATTTTTTTTTTTACATGGTTAAAAAATATTTCTATTGGTGTTTATCTAGAAATCTTACTTTTATGAGCACTGAAATATATCACATATTGATAGCTTACACACATTATTTCCAAGAAATTATGATAATCTGTTTTTTTAAAGAGAAGGGAAAAAACCCAAGGTTTTTAACATTAAGCAGCAAAGAAACAATGATGAAGAAAAGGGAAACTCCTCAGAGGTTAGTACATCTGGCCACAATTCAACAGAAATCTGTCAGTAATTTTATAGAATTTATTGTAAGTAGACATCAATATATTTTACATAAATCTAAAATAATAAAAACATATACTATGTACGTGTGCATATTTATAAATAAATTTACATTTTAAGTATGTGATGTGTTAGTGATGCACAGAATATAAATTATGTGATACAAACTACCTGTACCTAAATTCATTGGCCAGATTTGAAGGATACTGCGCTTCTCCTAGCTGACACAAGAAAACCAAATAAAATGTTGGTTCTCGTAAAACAACTTTTTTAAAACCCTGAACTTTTTTTTTTTTAATTGTTAAACAAATTTCCCCGATAATTTTTCATTTTTCAGGAAAAAAGAAACCACTACAGAATTCACAAAACAACATGCTGCATTTGGGTCTTTCATAGAAAACCAGCAGAAAACAAGGCTAGATTCACAATTCTGTTTCAGGCATCTGCCTCTTACTGGTGATGTGGGAGTAACCTGGTTTAATTCCCTTTGCAGCCTGGGGGGATTGGAACACGGTGGCTGTGCAGTGGCTGAGGCTGCTCACTCGTCTCCTCCTCCAATTGCACTTTCTGTAAGTAATGAAAGTCTCAGCGAAGCAGGTACTGAACCCCAGTGACCCACTTCCCAGGTAAAAGACACAATCACCAGCCAAAAGGGTCATTCTCACTTACTTTATCTCTCAATTAGTAGTTCCTTCATACAAGATAAAACCGGGAAAACGCAGTCCTATTGCTAAAACACTACTTTGGCACAGGCATTTAGAGACTTTTCTGGGAGAGGCAGGCTGCGAGACAGAAATTGTGAATTTAAGGTAGCAGCTCGGAAATCATTTGGTATTTGTTTTGTAGGGAATAACAACGTTCAGTGGGATGGAGAATGAAAGTGATTCCCTGCCCTGGTAGCAACCTGGGAGTATTTATCTGACAACGTACCTCTGATGTATGAACATTTCTGGGGTCACTGAAAATATGGTGGTTCCTTCCATCCTAGAATAATTTACTATCTTTCTTTAAAGATATTCACTTGCTGTAAGAATATATTCACTTGCCATCAGTTACTTCTGCCACAGGCAAAAAAAAAAAAAAAAGTGGCACTGTTCTGTAGAATTGCATTAGCACTCCTTTGTCAAAAGTACAGGTTGAGGAAGTTGCAAAAAGGTCCCCAAAACTTAGAAATTCTATAATGACAATGGTCTAGTCTGAGATTTGGCCCCATAAATGACTTTCAGTAAAAGACAGATAGGTTTGTGTATCTCTTAAAATGTGATTGTACTACAGCATTTATCTAACCTAGAACCACATCAGGAAAATAATTTTTTTAATAAAGTGTAATTAGCTCTTAACAGGATGCTGTCAGGATGCAAATGTAGCAGCAATGTTCTTGTTGGCAATTCAAATACAACTATAAGAACTTTTTCAAAAGTGTGAGAATTATTTCTAAAATGGCACAGAAATTCCACATTTTCAGTGGGAATTCTCACTAATGGAATTACTCCCATCACGTGAGGAAGTGCTAATTTAGCTCCTCACTGGAAGCTTAATAAAAGTGCTGTATTTGGTCCCTAATTGTGATTAATCAGCACGGCACTGCGAATGGCAGCCCTTCCTTTTCAAACACTGCAATTTCCAAAATTTGGCAAAGTTTACATGCCATGCAAATTACTTCATAATTGTACTGCCTGCTCAGACAAAGGTGCAGAACTCCCAGCAGAGCAAAACCAACTGTTCTGCAGGAGAAGGAGCACCCTGGCCAATGCCAGGCATGGGCAAACAGTACAACTGCTGGCAGCAGCAGCCAGCTGAGGACACCAAAATTTTGTGTCTGCCCCCAGTCTGTGGCACTCAGAAGCTCATCACTGTCATCACTCATGATGCACCAGGGTGTGGGGAGTGACACTGCATCCATCAGGAGGGAGAATAGGCACAGATCCCAGCACATCTCTGCTGTCACCAACAGATCCTCTCCCATCCCAATCCCAGCGTTCTCCAAGTCTGCCCTCAGCCCAAGCCTTTCTCTGTGCCTGTCACTGTTGGGGAAGAAGAAGGGGGACTCCCAGCCCTGGGAGTTTTGTGAACCATCATGAGGCCTCCAGCAGGCCAAGCCTAAAGTTCTCCAGAAACGTTTGGGAAGCTGCAATGTCTACATATAGCTTGTTCTTTATGAAACTTGTATCAACACATACCTTGCTGATAAACACAGTCTGTTGGAAAATAAAAGGGGGGAAAAAAAAAAAAAAAAAGAGAGAGAGAAAAATCGTTGCTTATATAATAGATATGCCAAAGGCAAATATTTCCACTGCTTCTAATAAGCACATTATATTTCTGTTCAAACTTATGAATTTCCAAAGCTGCACAGGTCAAAAAAGCTGCAGTGTCACTGGGCTGTTAATTCTTTCAGCAAAATTAAAATATCTTTATGATTACTATTACTGAAATATAAAATATTATTCAGAGATGTGACATCCGACTCTCAGAAGCACTATTTTGCAAAGCTTCCTCATCCAAAGTGATATTGAACCTGTACAAATTTCCTGGTAAGTGACACATGCAGAAAATAAGGCACAAGAATGTCATTTTAGTGGCATCTACTAGATGTCAGTGTCATCATATGGTCCAGCTTGGTTGCATATCAGGAAAGGGGTTCTTCCCCCAGAGGATGGCTGAGCGCTGGCACAGGCTCCCCAGGGAGGTAGCCACAGCCCCAAGCCTGACAAAGTTCAGGAAACGTTTAGAAAACACTCTCAGGCACAGGGTGGGACTGTTGGGCTATCCTCTGCAGGGCCAGGAGTTGTACTCAATAATCCTTGTGGGTCCCTCCCAGCTCAGGAGATTCTGTGAACTTGGGTCATTTTTTCTGTCCCTAGAAGGTAGAACTTTTCCTAACAGGAGTAACAGTTAATAAAGAACGACAGTCACTGGATCTCCAGCGTAAACACGGGATTGTTTTTGTCACGGCTTATTTGAAACTGGCCCTATATTTAAAAAATAAAAGCAATAGTGAAAGTTTATTACATACTTAGTGAAATTAGTATTTTACAATAATACCATTTACCTATTCCTTTTTTTACTTCTAGTTTCTCAGAGCCTGAAAGCTCGCCTTCAGTAATGTGGAAACAATTCTTTTTGGGGTGCACTAAAATGCAATCTATTTGGTGTTTTTTGTAGCAGTAAATATCCACAGTCTGTTGACAGTGCTTCTCAAAGGGGTTTCTGACCATTACTTCAGGTTAAAATGACTTACCCTGGAGCCATCTGGCTGCATGCATCAGAACCCATTTCAGAAACCCACAAACAGTTCAGATGTGCTCTCTGCACTGTGCGCTCGGCCAGCACGCACCCAGGTACAGTATGTAAATAAGACAGAGACTAATAACGCCTTCAATCCTGTGAGCACAAAGGCTGCTGTCCTATGTAACATAGCAACACATTTTCCATTACACCCTAAGATTAATAAGCCTCGTGGAGACCTGGAAAATCTGACAGAAAACAAGGGCAATACGATGTTCATTTCTGTTTCATTAAACACGGGATGAGCTGATGGATCTCTCCACACTTTGTCACTCTGCACTGCTAATGGCTCTTTGACATTATTATTCACCATGGGTGAGATTGTGTAACCTCTGCTCACATTGGCGAGCAGGTACAAAAGTGGTGCCACTGGCATCTCCTTTAGAGAGGTTACCTGAAGCATATGGTGCTTCCCAGCTCACGTCAGAGTGGCTGAATCTGACCATGTAAAAGTGTTTGTGAAGGATTTCAGCAACGTGCAGATAGTTGGTGAAGGGCACTTTAGTAGACACAAAGCCTTAATGCAGCAGTTAGAAACTCAGTTTTCTAGCAGGCTCAGTATTTGAGCGATACTTCATCCTCTGTTTTTATCTGCATAGTTTTAGCTGCTCCGATGGAACAGTTTTGCAGTGCTACTTTTTCAAACCCAGCAAATAAAATACCTTGAATAATGGACACACTGTGGGAAATAGGAACACAACACGGGCAGCCAAAACGTGCCTGCACAGAGGCCCAACACCTCCCTGTGGATAAAATATGTAACATGAAAAGCCCTGGGAGAGACTAAATCAATTCAGCACGAGAAAGTTTATTAATTCTTATTTGTTATCTATTGAGAGTTTTGCTTGTTGCAGTGTAGTTATAGAACACAATCATGCTTTACATTCCCTTTCTTTTAGAACCAAGTCACATCATAGTGAAATGCAAAATGAACATCAGGACTGAACAGAACCATGGATGTCACAGCAAGGAACCAGGAATGAGCCATTTCTGGGTGCCTTCCCTGTGTTTGTTGGAAATTACTCTAATGAATGACAATTCTTTTCTTTTAATCAAGCTGCTGTCCTTTATGAATGAAATATGATTCAATATTATGATCTTGGTTCTACAAATAGTCCAAATAGGCACAAAATATGATGTGGTTTCTATTTCCAGCTCACCCAAAGTTTATACAGACTATGAACAGATGCTAATCATGTCCCTGCACCAATTTACCTACTTCTAGGATCACTACACACTCATCTTTTGGGTTTAAATTTCTATTTTAATTTGGCAACTAATAAAGAAAAATACCAATACAGTCCTTAAAAACAACACACTGGGGACAGGGATGTTGCAGTCATACAGAAGTTTTAAAACTTCCCAATTGTGCAAGCGAGTAGAGATGTCCAGGTGCTCCTTGAGGGCAGTTTGCATGTGTAAACCCCCATGTTTGAATTCAGACATTCATGGGAGGTTTCTATCCAACTGTAAGTGAACAGCAAAAACTGAGAATTTCATATAATAGAGATCAATACGTAAGTTACAAAACAATAACAAAGGACATCCATCCAATAAATCTAATTAATGAGCCAGCTTGAGAAAATGACTATCTGCCTGTAGATATTACACAAATAGGAAAATGGAATATTATGTAAAAATAAATCACTGTGGATTATGTGTTCAACTACAGTTTCAGGTTAAAAAAGCAAAATTAATATCACCAATCATTCCAATTCACATCTGAAAACAGATTTTAAAGAAAGCTTTGCCAGAGTGATGTATAAATTATACGTTCAAAATTATAAATTAGATTTCCCCAGACAATCATGGTGATTCCACAAATAGCTTCAGAAATAACTCTGGGTAAGTGATGAGCTTTCTGAAGACTTACCAGACAATTTGAAAACAGGAATTTTTATAAACAATGCAATTCATTATATGAGGACTGCTTCATGAGCTGCAATATAAATTCTGTTCCATCTTGAGCAGAATCCAAAACTAAAGTGGATACTAAAACCATTGTGGGAGATATAAATGATGGGCTTTGTGCTACAGCACCAAGATGTCTTTTAAAAAGCTGAGATGGAAGCAGAGATTCAAGGGTTTGACTAAGTCAGATGCTTGAAACCCAGAGCACAAATGGCAGCAGGCCAGGAAATTAAAGGTACTAAATTAAAAATAGGGCATACACTAAAGCCAGTCTACTCTGTGTAACACTGGAAATAGCTGGGATTCCACAGATGCATCTAAACCAATTAGATTTTGGTGAAAAACATTATTAATCAAAGCACAAAGAAATACTAAGATCGATTGGATAGAGTTGTCAGGAAGCAAACAGAAAGTCCCTAAACACCTGTTTTGGGAATGTTAAGTCTTCTGTAACACTGCTCTAGAAGATAAATCTATCTGCCAAGGGCTGAGACAGAAGGGGTAAGCAACCAAATACATGCCAAATCCAAAACAAATATGCAAAGGCCTAATAAGCAGTCAGTTCAAGAAACGTAACACCTCCAAGTCCAGAGTTTTCAGACATGATAAATTCCCACAATAAAAATGCACGAAGTGGAAAATTTTTCTCACATGGAGATCCTGAGTACAAACAGTGGATGACAAGCAAATTTGGTGCTCATCTAAGATTTGGCACTGTATTTCAGTAACACACGTGTAGAAGTCCAAAGCTCACTGAATTACCTCCCATATTTTCACATCCACAGAGCAAGACTAGCTCTGTTCCTGAAAACAGAGTAGTAAAATAATCACAACCTTCAATGTGGAACACTATGGTATAAAAACTGGAAAAGGTTTTAAAACTTTACAAGAAGGGAAAAAAAATGTTAAAAAATTAATTTAATGATTTCTTGCACAAAGAATCTGAAAGGGACAGTGCTGAAAGTAAAATCTGAGAGCAGAACAAGAGACAGACTGATGCAAGGAGGAGATGGTGATGGAAATAATGTTCTGTTCACACATGGGCAAAACGCCTCCTCACATCAGATGTCACAGAGGAACAGTGTGATGCAAGCCCACCTCTCTTCTCTCTGTGTATCTGTATGTATTAAACCACTTCCCAGACATGCACTCACTCATCTATCTTTGTCTTCTCTCTTTGCAAACGAATTCCCTACGGAATATGAACAAGACTGCTCGTGTACCATCATTTCCCAGGGAATGAAGAAAACAGCTTTTACAAGTGTCTGTTACTAATGCTACTTAAAGAAACATTTGTTTCGATGTCACTAATTTCACTGAAGCACCATAACAGCAAACTTCTGAAGACAGAACAATATAAAAAATGTAGACCCAAGTGACAGCTGAAGAATTAGGGTGATCTACAAGAACCAGCACAAAGTCAGCAAAGAGAAAAGCAGGTGGATTGGTATCACGTTCCTGCATGCTTGGGGTCACTAAGATGAATGTGCATGAGATTCTTTTGTCCATTTGTGCTATAATTTCACACACTAAGAACGAAATTGTGTTCTCTGATATGCTCACAGAAGTCCCTCTGGAATCAGTGAGAATTACACGCCTGTATCGAAGGGCAGAATTTGGCCCTGAGTCATTAGTTAGAACTCTCTGCTGAAACCCTACAGAGAATAGGGGGCTTCAGAGGACGATGAGGATCAAACTGATGCAGCACACTCAGAGATTTACTCTCACAGGAGCCCATCAAATACTCAGGCATTCCAAAAACCCCATCTGTAAAGATAAAAATCTTTACAAGACTAACACACCACAGTCATAGGGGCTGCTTTCTGTTAAAACAGACTTAAGCAGCATTAAATACAGTGGCAATGTAATTGAATGAAAGTTTAGAGGAACAAAACTGCCTGAGATTTTCAGACCCGTGTACAAGGGAATGCCAGCTAACAACCATTTCTCTCATGGAAAGAAATTGAAAGAAAAACTTAAATACAGCTACATACGGTGCACATGTTCATAGGAGCTTGAAATGTGTTGCAGAGCTGTTCTGTCCTCAGCTAAAGGATAAGCTAGGGAAGTGATTCTTCCAAAATTTCCTACTAGTTTGGAGGAGTTTTGAGGTATGTGTATATTTATATATATGTCTATGCATTTAAATGTGTGTGTGTATATATAAGTTTTTCTACCTCCCTATTCTGAAAGAACTGCCTATGCCTCACTGAATGCCACTGCAGTTGTTTACATTAAGATCTCGTATCTATTATTGATTTGGAGCTTTAAGTGAGCAGTTGATGCCAAAATGATTACAAACAGTATTCTGCTTCAAATGCTTTTAAATTTTAAGCAGTAGTATTTAGCAATATTATTTGTATCTGGTTGTACTTGCAGAGAAATTATACAAATCTGTGATAAGTACAGAGTGTTTTATCTCAGATATTTCCTGGGTACTTGCAGTACTCTGACTCAAAACCAAATCTGCACTTCTCATCAACACAGTGATAATTTTTTTCTTTTGTTTTGATCAAGGACTGACAAGACTCCAATTCAAACCAGCTGCAAAGTAACAGCTTAAAAAAAAAACCACCCTCACTATTTAATTCCAACCTCCACTGTATCTGTTGCAGGATAGGCTGGCATTTGCTGTTAAAGCAGAAAATTACAAGAAGGGCCTAATTGACCCTCTTGTGTCTTTGAAAAATCCTGTATGTTGTCTCTAATTGACCCTCTAGATACCTTTATGGAACAATGAATGAATCCTCTGTAAATAATGGACGGTGATGATTAATAGCCATGGTTTGGCTGGACCTCTGCCTCATGGAGTTGTGCTACCGAACATTTTTTTGTTTGGGTTTTTCCTTGCCATCACAGTTCTCTGTACTTCATTAAAAAAAAAAAAAAAACAAAACTGTCTCAAGGGAACAAATATCCTGCAGTAAATAACATGAAAAGTTAAATAAAATTAAATGCTATCTCATATAAAGGAATGAAAAATAGGATTATTGGCATTATTTCCATCACCACCTTTTTCCGTGTTTCAGTAACATGTCATCATAACATATGCTTGATTTAGAAAGCAGAAAAGTTTAGCATAATTTATTTCTTTATTATGCATTGTAGTCAATAATAACAATGTCATATTTCTTTCTCTTGACTCTTCATTGCAGTAAAAACCTATGATACTAAGATGCTTCTACGTTTGGCTTCATTATAATGCTGTCAGAAAACATTAGGAAAACATCCCCAAATGTCTCCTCTCTTCTTTAATAACTCTAATGTTTAATGTTTCCAGGCTTGTCAAATTAGAAACACAAATATGTTAAGTTACTCCATTACTCTGAGATGCCACAAAGAAAACTTGCTGTTTTGAAAATAACATCTACAACTTAGCAAAACAGCTGGCTCAATGCCAGGCCAAGAAATCACATGCAGCAGCACAACAACATTTGGTGATGCTATTGAAAATCACTTTCTAAAATTCAGTGTCCCACAGTGAATGTGTCAAGAAAATAAAGGACAGATCAACACATTCTTGCAATACACATAACTAAGAACCAGGAAGCTCAAACAAAGCCACTTTTCCAGATTTAATACAACAAAGATGAATACTTTTCGTTAAGTGTAAAAAGCATGAGCATAGAGTGTGGAGGTTCAGTTAGATGGCCAGTCCTGACATAGTTTAAGTTCAACCTTTCAAAAACAACCAACTAAGAAAGTTCATAAGATCTCAAACAAAAAGAAGCATCCCAGGGAATAAATAGAGCACATTTATCTATTTTTCCACATCCCAAGTTCTCTTGGATACAAGCTGGGACTTGTTGGCCTATTTATAAGCCTTCTATAACACTGAAGATAAATGTAGGACCTGAGGTTCATTAAGCAGCTTTGAACTGTTTTTAACAACACTCAGAAAACTTAAGTAAATACCACCATAACTGCATCACGGGAAAACTGACTTGACCAAGGTCACAGGGAATATCTGTAAATTTAGCCTTTAGGTAACCTCAGATAGCTAAAATAGATGGGTTTTTCAAATCCAATAGCAACAGTTTTCACAGCAGATATCACAATTCATTGTGACTAAATTGAAACACGAGAAATGTTCTTTTTAAGGCTCAGATTAACACAATACATATTTAGTCATGAAAACAAATCTTTGCTTGTTGAAATCTGCCCTTTTCTTTAGCGCAGTTTAGTTTCTTAGAGGCTCTCCCAGAAGATGTGTCTCAGTGCTGCTTCAATGACAGCTGCCCTCAACAGAAATGTGAATTCTTTCAGAAAGATTGCACAGCTTGGGCAAGTTTGATGATGACTGCACTAAACTGCCTGCAAATAAGCAATAACTATGGGGAGACACTAACTGGGAAAGAAGAATATGCTTTAAGTTCATTGATTTAGTGTAGGTGCAGCATCCTTATGAGAAGGAGCTAAAGAAGCAGTTGAACTGAACCTATTATTGGTGTCACAATAGGCAGCAACATCGTACTGGATGTAGCACCTTTTTCAGTGATTTAGGCAGATAAATAGACAGCTTTCTGAATTTCACGGCCACAGAACAGCTGAGGTTGGAAGACACCTTTGGAGATCATTCAGTCTGCAGTGCTCAGAGCAGGGTCCCTGGAGCAGGTTGCTCAGGACCATGTCCAGTTTGGTTCTGAGTAACTCCAAGGACAGAGAGTCCACAACCTGCCCAGATAACCTGTTCCAGTGCTCTACCACACTCAAAATAAAAAAGTTTGTTTCAGTGTTGAAATGAAACTTTGTGTTTCATTTCTCATCCATTTCCTCTTGTCCTGTCATTAGTGAGGAGATCAGTTCTGCCTTCTTTACTGACACCATTGGATATTCTACAGTTTAAATTAATCTAACAGAAACCTAAGCACAAGTCAAAGATGTATATATGGCCTCACATGTAAATAGAAGCAATTTATCCACATACAATTGTCCAATTTACTTAAGAACAGTAGTCACTAATTCAAAATAAATGTTGACTTCACATGCATATTTGATATGAACTTGCTTCAGACCCTGACACCTGCATCCCAAAACAGCCAGTGCTCGGTGTTACCGGGCTGGGGCCAACAGGAGAGTGGCACTTTGCGTGTGTTCAGTCTGTAAATACAAACACAAGTGCTCTAATTGCATGTGCAGTTATCCCAGACTGCACTCATTACCCATCACCAGGTGAACTGTGCTGTCTGCACTATGTGCCTAGAATCCAAGGCCTACCAATTGCTTTTTTGGTTACTATTAAAGGTATAAAATCCAAGCAGGGAAGTTAATTTCCTTGTTTGTCTAAGTGAATATTTGATGTGAATTCCTGCAGTAACAGACTTCATTGAAATCCAAGTATAATTACAGAAATGTACTCACGACTACTCTGAAAGTTTTTATTATGATTGAGTGGAAGGTACATTTGCTGCACAGAAACCTCTGTGACTCAGTATATTCATATAAATCACAACACAATTTACAGTAGGAAGCTGTTTGTTTAAATAATAGAAAACAGTAACCTTTTTTTAACTGGGGTTAAACTAATTCTGCCTTAATGAAAAGTAAAATTTACATACAGCTTTGTTACTGCAATAAATAGGGGTCTCAGTGTCTTTCATAATCATTCCCATTGTGCCTCCATAGCCTCATCTGCTTTCACTAAAACCCTGGTTAAAAGCACATTTTTCTTTTAATATCAGCGAGCACACAGCTATTCCACCATTATGTCTGTTTCAGTGCATAAAGATCATGGACTATAATAGATGCTTATACTTAAATTATTTTTTGTTCCCAACAGCATATGCTGAGGCCAAACATTAGACACTTGATTCAGTCAGAAAACTAACTGCTAAAACTCCACATATTTTTTCAGTTACAAGTCCGAACACAGAAATGAAAACTGATTATTTCTCTCCTTTAAAATTTGTTTTTAGCTCCAACCATTCTCTCAGAAAAATAACATGGCATATACACAAGTGTTTTCACAGTCAGTCACCCAGAGCAGTCATGAATGGATTTCCAGGAACCAAGACTCAATAGGATAATTTTTACCCGTCTCTTAAATTAAAAGTTGTTACTTATGGTGATGATGGTGACACAGTCTCTAGTCCAGGGTGTCTGGCACTTCCCATTTCAAGGCCACAGCACCATTGCTCATAACTTTAGCAAGCTCTAATTGTCCTCCCTGAGGTTTCCTGTTACCCATGTCCATGTGGGGCACAGCTTACGTGGGAAAGTTCAGCAAACGTGCTTTCATACTTTCCAAAAAGCAAACAGGGGAAAAATATATTATTTTCAGAAGTTTCAAAAAATTCTTTCAAGTGTTTTCTGGGAAACCTCCAAATCCCTAAGGCAGAGAAGGACCTCATAAGTCACCAATTCCAGTCCAGCATTGCAGGCACAGACCATGAAGCAAGTTTTAAGATGAAGTTTGCTGAAGTGACTGAATAGCCAGGGTGAGAAAGGCAGGAGCTCTCTCCCACTACTCTAATATTAAATTCAGGAAATTAGAGCTGTGGCCAAGCAAAAAAAAAAAAAAAAAATTTTAAAAGGAGGCAGAGTTTTGAGGTGTTNAATTTTAAAAAAAAAAAGAGTAAAAGAAAATCAGAATAAAAAGTTTTATGGGAAAGAAGAGTGAAACAAAATGTGTAGAAGACTAAAATTGAAAGATGTAAACTAAGGGTGGAAAAGACAAAAAGGAGCTAAGAGAAGATAGGACAAAAGGAGGAAGAGTCACAGGGTCAGTCTAGAAACAAGAAATTAGCCTTTTGGGGAAAAGGACTAAAACAGGAGAGGGAACAGCACTCAATTTAAAAACCTGAAAAGAATACACAATTTCAGTTTCACATTTTTCATAAATATTTTAAAGTTCAATTTAAATATGTCACTAATGGCTCTTTATTGGCTTGTTGAGAAAAAAAAAACAACCTCTTAGCACAGTTAGAGGTGATTAGTGAAGTTCAAAGGACAGTATCAGTACTTCAAAGAAAAGAATCCAACCACAGCTAATAACTCTAAGGTTTTCAATCCTTCCCTCTATCTTCCTACCATCCACTGAATATTAAAATAATAAAAGAATAAAAAAACCCTTTAAATTTTAGAAAATACCAAATTTAGACTGTTTATGAAATCTTAATTCAGTTCCTTGGTGTATGCAGATCAGTAGAAAATTTTTAATTACAAGGGAATACTTGACTACATCATTTTGTCTCTTTTTTTTCTGTATTAGCCCAGGTGTTTGTAGCTAATTATTCTACTAAACATATGTTATCATCTGATATACTTAGCTATGCCTATGATTCCAGTGGAAACAGTAAGAGGATCATACTTAATGATTATGCTAATATTTCTATCACTTTCTTTTCAGCAAGCCACACATTACTCAAATCCATACATTCTATAGCAAGAAACATGTGTAATAATAAGGCCTCTCCAGTCAAACATCCTGGACTATCCCCAGATCTCTGCTGCTGCCAAGTGACTGATTTAAGAGATGGACAAAAGTAGGCCCACAAAAGTACAGATACTATGATTAATGGATGATCCAAATTTCTCTGAACTGCATATCATGCCCTAATGTGAAACCATGAGGAGATTAAAGGCAGGAATTACATTATCATGAATAATATTAAAAAGTGATATTCTGTTTAAAAGCTTTTGAGTGCGAGTTGAACAAATACATTAACACAGCCTCCAAAGATTCAATCAGGTTGAATGTTACCCAGAATTTATTTTGAAATAAGCTTTTTGTATCACATATGTGAAGTACAGGTCTATTTGTGACTGGCACTAAAGCTATTAGCATGTAGATTTTAATTCTTTCTACAGTTATATAGAGCTTACACTGTGTGCATTGTCCTTTTAATAATGGAAACTCCTCCAAAGCACATCTCAATGCTGCAGGTATACAAGATACAGACAATGATATATACATACACATCTAAATCATTATTCTGTCCTTTATTATGATTTGAGAAAGTGTCTCCTTGTAACAGTGGCACTGTAATGTGGCTGTTGTATCTTATTTCTCAGTATTGAATCCATAAACAGGGGTTTGGAGGGCATTTAGTGTTTCATATCATTTCAATCATATCAGTTGAAAATTTGTATTGAAATTATTCAGGCAGTGTGTAAAGCCCTTCTATAAAAGATAGCTGTACATTAACTTACAATTAAATGATGGTTTTAATGAAATTATAGTGTGTGACAGGTTAACGAACTGAGGCTGAGAGGCAAATGTCGAAATGAAGCCAAGACGTTTATTTTCAGACTGACAAATCTTAACTCAACCATAACATATAGTTCCATTAACATTATAGTTATTACACAAAATAATTTGGTTGAAAAAAATATGTAATAGACCAAGCTGCCAGATCATCAGAGAAACCCTAACCTCACCTGTCCCATGAAAGACAAACCCAACAGCTTTTGTTTTAAACTTGGAGAAAGAACTGCAGACCTAGAACGAACCAAACATCTGCTTTCTCCTGAACAAGATCTTTAATCTTGACTTTTATTTGCTATTCTCAGTACTAAGGTCAAAACAGCAGCCTCAGCTCTGCTTAAACACATCAGAAACTGTTAATGGGGTCCCAAGTCCAACCTCTGTTTATTTTTTTCAATTTCTATGTCACAAAGTGGCACAAAACTGTTACCATTCGAGTGAGTGATTTCTCTCTTGGAGCAGCATCTCAGGATGGCATTAAAGACATCATTCCCAGAGCTTCCAGCCAGTTAATATTTTAGACTGTCAAGATACAATCTTGCTGCTATATACAATTTCACATACAGGAGTGAGATGTTTAAAAGAGCAAAACCCTTCCCTCTGAAAAAGTCTTTCTGCCCAAACTGTTTAAGCACAGGCTAAATATCAGCAACCCAGG
This sequence comes from Rhipidura dahli, assembly GCA_013399225.1. NCBI lineage: Eukaryota > Metazoa > Chordata > Aves > Passeriformes > Rhipiduridae > Rhipidura > Rhipidura dahli. The sequence goes on from VXAC01008451.1 coordinate 3,341,509, forward strand.
AAGTGTGACAGAGCAACCAGCAGGATATGCAGAGGTGACACCAGAGGATTTGCAGAGGGATCTCTCTCTTGAAATGACTAACGGCACAGGATTAAGTGGATGTCTGACTTTTGGCATGGCCAGGAAAACAAAGAAGTGACAGAGGTGAGAAGAATTCTCCTGCAGGAGTTTTTCAGTAACTGGAAAAACTGTGAACGCTGAAAGTCTGCATGAATGTGCTATTCACCATCATCAAGGAAAAAGCTCGTGGAACCAGGCCTGGGACAGAGACCTTCCCTCCTTTTTACTGGTTTGAACCCACTGAGTGGGCAGCGAGCAGGAGAGATCCCTGCAGAGCAGCTGGAATTGTGCTGCTGTGCCCGGAGCTACGGCCTCAGCTCAGCCCCGACCAGGCAGCTTTCCACATTCCAGAAACCAGGCAGGCTCAGGCTGCTGGGAGGCAGGGAATGGGCATGGAGGCTTTACCCTTTCACCCCTCCAGGTCAGGATGAAATTGTGCTGCTGGGGAGCCTGCACCGTGCTTCAAAAATTTATAGTTGTTGAGGCCAAGAGAGGCTATTTGTGAACATCTAACCTGACCTTCTGCTTAACTCAGATCATAGAATTCCAGAGAGTTACTCCTATCCACACTGCATTTCCCCCCACCTCTCTACATTTGAGTCTCTTTTTTTGTTTGTTTTTTAAGTTTTTTAAGTGTTTTTTAAGAAGCTTCAAATACCCCAGCTGCCCGTTCACCATTAAAAAAAATACCTTTCTTTCTAAAATCAAAACAAAATCTTGAAAGGAAGCAGCCTATGCTTTTACCCTGTTGCCCATCTTGTTAGAAAATCAATGTCATCCACTGGGTAAAAGTAATAGAGATTATATGATCCAAAGCACACTTTAGGCATCTCAGTGTATGTAAGGCATTAAACACTAAAATACAATTTATTTTACAGACTACCTTGAAGTAATTTTCTGCCTGGTGCCACCTGAGCTCTAGGAGCTTCCTCCACCTGTAACAACTACAGACACTCAGCCTCTTAGTACGGTCATCCAGAGGGGCAGTTCCTGGGTCACTAATTGTCCATATATTGCTCCAAGGTATGTCTGTCTTTGTTCACTGAGCTGTTGATAAAGCCTGTGAATATTTCTACTGGATATGTAGATGAACTACTCATTTAGCCAAGTCCCGTCAGGAGCACAGGAGATATTTGATTTAAAACAAAACACAAAACCATAGAAGCTGCATTAGATTCTTGTTTTGGAGGAAAGAACTCCATGTATATAATGACCTTTTCTTTTTTATTCCACTGAAACCAAGAAGCCAAGGGTGTCAGCAGCTGTCCCCAGCAATGAAGAAAATGAAGCAATGCCAAGTGGCCAAGGAAGCAGCCAAGAAATCTCATCTCCCAGTCCAAGGCTCTGGTACTGCACAGTCCAGGAAGTGGGCCATATTCAGCCTGCTTTGTTTCACATACTGAACACTAAGGCACGTGAATCTCGGATTTGCTGAATTGTTTTGGGAGACTGAAGAACCCTGGAGGAAGATAAAGCCTTTAAGGCACCTAAGTTAAATTTTTAAAAATACATGGAATTAGTTCCACAGTGGGCACATCAGGGGCTATGGGGTGTCACTACCAAAGGGTGTTGCAGTAGAATACATGAAAAAAAAATCACATTTATACTGCTTATTCACACCTTTTTCCCTGTTCTAACACTGAACCTTCTATGAGGGAATCAGAAGTTCCATGCAATTGCCACATCAGTAATTATCTCTCCTTAGGTGCTGAATTTCCTTCCTCCTTTTTTACAAGACATTCTCACACTTCAACGAGCAGTCACAAATGGAACCTCAAAACACCAAGGAGCAGCTCTGTGCAGCTCTTTGCTACAAGGCAGAACGTGCATGGCAGGACTGATGCATTCCTGACTAAAGGAGAGACATTTCCTTCATGTTCTTTCCAACTTCTCCTAACTCTGCCTTTGCTCCAAACCCAGCATATCTTTTGAGGGAGTTGCTTAATCCTTTACAAGTTAAGACAGGACTCTTATTACCTCCACTGTGCTTCATATCCCAGCCATGTGTTCTTTCATAAGACCAAGCAGAACGTGGCTTGGAAGAACAAAGTGAAACCACAAATATAATGGAGCATAATTCCGAAATGTACGAAGCATAATCATCTGTATAATGTTAAAATGTTGGTAATGTCTCTTGATATTATTTCAGCACATGCTAGCTGCTATTTCCTGAAAACCCTTTGAAGGATTAAATAAAAACATACGCTATGAACACCCACTGTGTGCTGTAACAAATCAAAACTAACTTCTTAGGTTTGATGAAAGTTTCCACAGTGCTCAGTACTGTAAATTAATGTCACAGCAGTAAAACTGCTTTGGAAACAGTGAATGCCAGTTAGTTTCGTATTAGTAATACAAGAAGTCTCTGCAGTATTTAGAACTGATTCTACACCTCACTGTTGAGAAATACAGTCATAAGATGCTATCAGCAGCTGGGTTGATGGAAAAGTGCAGTAAGACAATTAACAAGTTTATATTTCCAAAATAAACATATCATTTGCCTCTGGTGTAAACAGGCAAAACCAGAGATGGACAGGACTCAAAAGGATTTAACCCATCAGTGCTCTACTATGAAATTAACTGTATTTTCTCTGAAAATGCCTAGTTCTGGAAGCAGTATCCCGTTAAAGGACTATTTTTCAAAAGTATGTTTTAATAAATATTTTGCATTATTTGGTGTGTTTTTATTATCAATATTTGATTTATTTATGAATTTACTAAATGCTTGGCCTTCTACATGGCCAGGAGTTCCACAAGCAGAGGGAACTTTCTGAGCATTTTTTTCCTTTCAACAGTTTTAAACCTGCATCTTGCAATTTCTGTTGGGGATAGAAACATAGATGAAACATTTCCAATTACAGTCTTTGCAACACTGTTTTGAAAATCAGTCTGATGCCCCCAACTATCAGCTGCTTCACAGATGAGCAATCCCACTGTTTTCAGAATTTCTTTGTTAATAATCTCTCCCCTTCCCTAAGCATTCTTCTGGTTCAGTATATTCACTTTTCCCCTGCACTGTAAACCTATTCTTATTAAGCGCCGGCAAAAATTTATGATCATTTAAAAATGAAGTATCTAACATATCAGCAGGTAATATCTTTCTCTACCTTAACAGAGCATCAAACAGGCAGAAGACAAAGTACAAAGTGCCCGAGTCTTCCGCTCCCACCCTTCCTCTCCTGGCCTAGAACAAAGGCTGAAATGGCTTCTGATGAACACGAGACACCTTCTTATTCTCATCTGATCAGACTCGGTCATTGTCTCCCTCAGGTCCTCCTTTCACAGCTGATTTCCTACTGCAATCCTATCCCTTGCCATTGTTTCTACTAAGTATGCACAGGTACAGGTGCATAAATAGGTTAGGAAAATTATAATAGTAATCTTCATAATCTGCACCTTTAAAAAATATATTTTAAAAGTTTTGGGGTGGTTTGGGCAGCACTGAAGCAATCAATCAATAAACAAAAAGAATAAGCCAGAAGAAAATAAGCAGAATAATGGCCAAATAGCATTAAAATTTTCCCAAAGAGAAAACTAGAGATAGGATTAGATAAGCCTAAGAGTTTCTGAGAGCCCCAACCTTTACATAGGATAAAAGCTGACATGGACTCCATTTGAATGAACAAATAAAAATCTGAAATGCCCAGAGTGGAACGTGGGGGTTTATGACATTGAGATGAAGAATTACATCTCACCATTCTCAGTGTCAGAGTTCAAGTCATTGATGGAGTTTAGGGATGGAGGGATCATAAAAGAGGTCAAGGAACAACTCAAGATTTTTCATTTTCTATGACCAGTCTGACATTTCTGAGCTTTTTGGAGAAAAGGTTTATTTTTTAAAGAAATAAATGTGTGTTGCTCAAATACAAGCCTTTGAGTAATACATTACTTTTAGTCTTAACTTATGTCTCAAGTATTCTGCTTTTAGCATATTCTAAACTGGCTTTAACAATTCAGTTTGTGATATGCACCATATTTTCCTGTTTTGAGGATTTGGGCACCCCTATATCAATACAGAGCAGCTTAGTAACTCTCAGGATATCAGAAATTATTTTCTATTGTTTGGATTTATAACAAGTTTATATTACAGAGTATTTTATTTTCTTGGAAAAAAACTTCTTCAAAGTAATTAAATAAAAAAAATATTACCTGCAACATTACCACTAGACAACAGAAAGATCTAAAGTACTCTTAAAATATGTGGGCTTTTGTTGCCCTAATTTCATTTTTAATATGAGCTGTTAATTGGTTAATAAAAAGTACATAAATTATTAGGAATACCTTCTAATAAAGAAACCAAAATTAAGATATGACTAACACACCATAACAATTTTCTGCAAGTGGTAAGTCATTTTTTCCTATTTCCCTTCCCAATGGAACAAGAAAAATACACATTCTTCTGCATTCTATTCACTGTCACACTGCTTATCTGATGATGCACTGCTTTGGGTCATTTTCAGAAGCCGCTATTTAGATAGAAAGGAAGAAATAATAATATGGGAAAAACATGACAAAACAACTTTTCAAGTGTACCTCAAGGTACGATTCACTTCAAAATGAGCATAAATAAATAATTCCAGCAATACAGAACCTTACAGCATTAAGGTTTTTACCATTCTTGCAGATTGGACAGTAACAAATAAAGAAACCTCTCTAAATTAGGGCTTTAAAAATTTGAGGCGACTATAAAGAAACAAGATTAACTTAATCCCCTAACAATCCAATTTATGACTAGTAAAGGGTTATGAAAAATTCCATCTAGATGTCAAATATAAGGAAACACAAAGTCTTAGGAGACACATAATGATAAACTGCAGATTGAGCAATAAGCTCAGTGAACAGAATGAACAGTTCAAGAGTTCAGAACATGTTCATTTGAAAGGTGTTCAGTTAAAGAGAAGGGCATGGTATAGACAAAGGCACAGAAAGGTCATCATTACAGTCATTTCATCTTCATTACAATGGTTCAGTCACAGCATTGGTGCACACACTTCAGCTCACACTTGCATGTCAATGCACTGCTTTGCAGATGAAACAAAAATACTTTTCACAGGTTAGTGAATCCTGGGAGCTACAGGCAGGTATATAAGAAGGTTTGCTTTATTAATTCAGATTTGAAATGTAAATAGACATGAAATACCTGTATTTTCAATCCATTAAAAATCACAGTCTATCAAGAATGGTCACATTCTTCTTCAAACTCAAAGCATGTCCTGAATGCAGTGCTTCTACCTGCCAGAGTGCAGCCCAGAATTCACTTTTTCAAGCCAGTTGTTATCTCAAATGTAGTAGTCTGTAAATAGCAGAAGCAAATAGATGTTTAAAGGTTTCAATAACATAATGAACTCTGGCTTTTGAAATCAAGAGCATCTACTTCTGTCAAAAATTCATGGAAAAAAATGGCAGGGTACATTCAATAAACCAAAATACAATCTTGGCTGGAATGTAGAGCAGGTAACCCTGCTCTCAAAAACAGACAATAACCAATGCAGAAAGCCAAAATCTTGGTTATAAATCCTCAGACCTCATTCAGAACCGAGCACTATGTCTGGACAAAATCATTTTTGCTTCAAGCAATAGATTTCAAGTCTTCATTGGAGGTGTCCAAACCAAGCACTGCCCCAGCCAAACTTGTCTCTGTCAGGAGATACAGCTGCAGCATAGGGACAAAGACATTAAAACTTTTTCTGCTTTAGTATTTACACAGTAGTTTTCATTAATAATTAACATGGATTAGAAGACCTGGTTCTGTCTTCTCTCTGATTTCTAATTCTCTAGAATGAAAATGGGATTTTTTTCCACAAGATCATTAGGATGAATATAAACTGGAATGTTTTAGATCTTGTATTTACCTACATATTCTTAAACTAAGCAATCTAAGAGCTTCTTGCACATATATGTGTGTGTGTATGTATATATATATATACACACATATATATACTGTTGTAAACACATTGACTGAAAAAATTGGTGTATCTCCAACACAATCTCTGCAGCACTGAGGCAAGAGAATCATTAAAATTTGGTCCACAGCAACCCAAAATGTAATTTGCAGCTTTCAAGAGCAGTTACTGGACATTTCACAATTAAGCATAATTCCCACAGACTCTTGTATCAATTATAGATGACCTACTCTTTTCAAAATCTAAGCCAAATTCAGTATGAAAAATCTTCTGTGTAAGAAATAGTAATTCTGCCAGATTGGTGTCCAAACTGACTCACACACAGACACCTCTAGGATGTCTCTTGGATGCTTATATAAATGCTAACATTATATACTTCCAATAGAAGCTAGGAAAATTATTTTTTACATATCATTCATTTGATGTTATTTATAACAGGTTTGGTAAAAAAGCAAATACGTATTTCATTGTACCATTCTACAGGAATAGATTTAAAAGCTGTTAAAGGAAAGGAGGAAGTGTCTCCATCAATATCCCATGGAGCCCTGACAGTCATTGGATAGTCTGGTGTGTAGCACCACAGGTTACTGTAGTTACAACTCAAAAACCACACCAATTAACTACAACTAATCAATTCTTTCTCATAACAATGAGAAGCATTATTCTTTTCCCATCTATTGTTCTTGTTAACTCTCCTTCCAGTAATTGTGACTGACAAAATAGTAAGGTGTAGTAAAGTGAAAAAATAAAGGATGTTATTTGAAAGCAGTACAAACATCAAACTCATGAGTTATCTTGATTAATTTTCTTCATCATATCTAATTCACAGATGCGAGAGATCACATTATTTTCAAATATATAAATAAACCCAAACCTAACTTTAGCCTTATCTAGATTATGGCACACTAGGGAGAAAACAGAGGAGGTCATGAAATCTGAGACTGCTGTTTCTTCTCATAATGTAATTACACTTTTGGCTAATGAAATTACTGCAGTCTCAGGGTAAGGGCTTGCAAGTCAGAGCTCTCACATGCTTGTGAGAGAGGGGGTAAAGGAGCACTGTTTACCATTTATATCTGAGGGATGCACACAAATCCCCAAGATCCAAGCACAACTTTGTTTCTGAACTCTGAGCAAGACTAAATTTGTGATCAAAGCCCTTTTCTAATTACTACAATAAAAGGAAAATTAGCTTAAGAGGGAGGGAAGTCTGGAAGAGAGAGAAAGAGCATCTCATTTTGCACTGCTGATACCCTCCAAACAGCTGAAAATAAACAGCTTAGCTCAGTGGAGAGACAGCAACACAGCAAAGCAGTCTAAGAGGATGGCTGAGTACTCGAGGCCTCTGTTTGCACCATTCAGGCACTCACAGCCCTGCTCTGAGCCCTGGTTCAGTCCCTGCTCTCTCAGCCAGGCAGAGATCTCCAAGTCTGTAAAGGACACACAGCCCAGCATCTTATCTTAGTGGGGAAAAAAATGAGAGTCAGTACATTCTGGTTAGAATTACAAACTCCTGTTCTTGAAACTGTGCTGACATCCCCACCCAGCAGTGGCTAATCTTTTCACCACACCAAGAGTGCCAGCAAGTTGTTTTTCCTTTTAGACAAATCAAGAGTGGCAAAGTGAAGACTGTGACCTACAACTGCTGGCCACCGAGGTGCACCTGTATAATACAAAGTATGATTTACCCAGGGGAAGTGAATGGGAAACCAGGATTTCTCACTTGGATAACCCTGTCAGCCTCTCATTTTCTAGTAACTATTAGAGGAAGGGAAAATATATTATCTACTTGCTTTTAGTGGCCACTGGAATAACAGTTTCCAGCCCTTGGTAGCCAACAGCACACAGCTGGCAATATCTAAAAGCCGAAAAATTAAAAAAAAACTGCTGAGTGCATCTCAACTGGGCAGTAGAGATGGAAAGAGGATAAATGAATGATTTCCATCTTTGGCTAAATATTTGTGGGGGAAATAACATGTATATTCATCTGTAATTTTTTTTTTTAATTAAAGACAATATGATCAATCGGACTAGTAAATCAACATAACACTCTGTTGGTATCCTCATTCCATACTGTCCTAGGTTACAATAGATGTATTTAAGTATTCTATTACCACCAGCTGTGGGCCATTAGCTGATACCCACCCCTGGTAACAGACAATGGGCCATCAAGAAACCAGCACATGCCTCATGGACTTATCTCATCCTATTGTGAGATGCTCCACCCAGGAGGGAGGATCTGGGCATTCCCACCTGGATACAACCTGCCCTTAGAACTGCCTGACCTCAGCCCTGTCTACTGGGTGACCAGAGGACAAGAGCCACCACGGACCTTCAGCTGGAGACTGGACCTTCCATTGGATCATCGTTTCAACTGAACCACTTCATTTGGACTGCTACCATGACCCTAATAGGATATCAAGTTGTATCTGACTTTGTCAGTGCTTTTTCCTTATGTTATTTCACCTATTTCTAATTTTTTCTATTAATTTTAATTCTGACTTGTGATCTCCAACTGGTTTGTTTTCAAACCAATGCACCTGCTCCAAACATGCCTTCAGGAGACTGGCTGGTCTCTGAGCTCACACGTGTAGTCTGGAACACACCTGACACTTCAGTCACATGGTGATGAACCCAATGTGACAGTGTTTGCACAAAACATCCCACTAGAACACACAGAAGAAAATGGAAAACAAACCCTTTCCTCCTTCTGCCCAAGTTCTCCAAAGCTTTCAGTGAATGCTAAACCCAATGAGTTCACAGAAATGAGACCAACTTACACTCACGGAGGCCATTATCACCCATCGCATTAAACAAACCCATTTCATTTTCAAATCTAGTTGCAAAATTAGTTCTTGCCTATTAAACAATTCCAAAGAAATTAATGGCAGAAGATTTTGCTTTGACTGTCATAAAGATCACCAAAAACACTCATGTTTAAAATGCTAATTACAGGGGCTCAATGCCAAAAAAATAATTCTGGTAAATTAAATGCCATGATTAATTCATAACGTCCATTTTAGCATTAATCCTAGCATTAAGATACAGAGTAGTCCCCATACACACACATCTCTCTCACTTTGGGGAATAAAGTAATAGTAATTGCTAGGTTTTTTTAATAACTCTTCATATTTTATGTACATTATTTAATTATTACAACAAGATAATCCATTACTGTGTATTTCTTGTTTGCAATCTCAGTTAAGGGCTGCAGAGTTTAGATTCAAAACAAGTAACTTCTCATGCATGGTTTAGGCAGAAGTGTTCCTGACACCACAAGGACTAAGGGATTTACTGCTGAGTATCGTACTCCTCTCCTCTACTGTTTTGGGGAATACACAAATTCTCACCAGTTTATAATTTAAGCTTGAAAAAGTAATACCTGGTTATAAACACCCAAAGGGCTGCACCAATGCTATATAAAGACAGTAACATCACATACCTGGAAACTTCCTACAGGGTTTCAAAAGAAAATAATTACTGGATGACAGAAATCTTAAATCATCACAGCACCATCATGACTGCATTGCCAGCATTTGATACAATATCCCTTCCAATAAGAGCATAAAAGCTTATATTCCTGTTGGGGAAGAAAAAGTGAAGCTAAGATGTCTAAGGCATCTTTTTCTTGTGTCTTCATTTCTTGGTATAAAATGATTTAACACCGGTGTTTCTTTGTAAGTACATCAATCAATAGAATTTCTATAAGCCAGTAATGCAACAGGGCTTTCCAAATTTAGCTTTTCCATTCATGAAAAAATGACCCAGGAAAACACAGTAAAATGGAATAAAACATTAAATGGACAGTTTTCTGTCAGAGCCAGCAAAAGAAACAGGGATGCCAAGAGATCTGTCACACATGTTATTCACAAAAAAGACAACTGCTCACACCAACAGTATCCTTCAGTTCATATACACAACCCTAGGGGAGTTAATAAGCATTTAAAATGCCAGCCCTAAATATCTGTTGATAGTGTACTGCTTGATGATTCCCACCAGCAGCGGAAAAAGCCTTTGAACAACTTCTCTATTTAACAACTATCAGTTCCCACTGTCTATTGTATGTGGTTTTCATTGACTCTCTTTAAAATTTATCTAAAGCCGATGGATCAATCACCTCTGTGAAAATTTATTCTGAACACCAATTTGAATAAGAGACCCTTTTACCATGCCTCTGACAACCTATTGCTAACAATGACATTGTAACTATTCATTTTCTGCTGATATTTTTACTGACTCTTCACTGTAGACAGCATCTTCTGGGTTGGTTTTTTTTTTTTCCATTTAGTATCTTAGGTCATATCTAAAGCTGTTCTTTTACAGCCTCTACATACAGCTTTTTCAAAGTAGCAGGGACATCTCATCTGCTCAATTACTTATTAGTGTTGCTAAAGAATACCATTTCCTCTTGTGGCTGATAAAATATTAATCAAAAACAGGAACAGAGTGATTTCCCAGTGTGGATGTCTTCTAATGGTAATACATGGAGTCTAAGAGAGATCTGGAGGTCATGTAATAGCTCTTGAAGGCAGGGATGGGCTCAAAGATAGTAATGACTTTGTATACTGAATAATGAGATTGTATTAAAAGTGCAGCTTAATTATCACTGTTCTGTAGGAAAATATCACAAGTGTGATTACAAGGATGAACACGAAGATTTATTGGGGATAACAGCACATGACTAAAAAAAAAAAAGTCTCTTGTAAGCAATTTTGATCCTTGCTACTGCTCAGTATCCAACATCGATCCACAGAGAGGTGGGCTTTCCAAATTCTAGCTGTGTTTCATGCATCAGTTAACCACAGCAATACAACAGTAAATAGTTATCTGTTCATTCTGACAGTTATTAAACATCCATCCCACCCTGTCTTTAGGTATTTCTGTTCCTATTTTTCTCACAGGGTTTGAAAGAGGAGGGAGGGATTAGAATGAAGAACTGATAGGCAATTGACATGTACATGGAAAAGCTGTAACAGCTCGAAAAAGTACCTAAGTATCCTTAGATACACTAGCATATCACTGTGTTTCCTGCTAAAGTTTTGATGCAAATCTTTTGACTGACTTGGAAAAACATAGTTATCCCAAATAACTTCCAAACAAATAATTACTGCAAAATCTTGGGTGGTGGTGGAAGTGTGCCAGCCTGGATCAACCAGTAAATTAACTTTAACCCTATAAAGTCACCAACAACAGGAGCCACCCTTTAGAAACTGTGCCATCAACCAAATACTGTGAGTTGTGTCTGATGGCAGGAAACTTAGTCCTCAGAATGTCCATTTCCATCCCTCTGTGGTCACTAATCAAATCTGGTGACAAGCACATATTCCAGCTTTCCTAGAAGAAATGCCAGCCCCCTTCCCACATCAGTTTTGAAGAAGAAAGGAGGACAAAGGCATAAAAAAATAAGGCTATTTTACCTCTAATAAATATACATCATATTAGTATCAATCTTATTTCTCACAATACGGTGAATTCTCAAAGTGCTGTAATACTGGGCAAGATGAAATATGGCTTGAAGCCAAGCTCAAGAACAAATGTCACCTATTGGCACTCGTGTTTCATAATTCTTTGAATGCAAGAAGGCAAGACCAGTCCTGTCAGCTGTCCAAAAAAAAAATCAAATAAAATAAAACTGCTTTTCATCACAGTGTATAGACTGGTTCACCTGACAAAAGTTTGTGCCTTGAAAAAAAAAGTGTTTACACTCTCTAAATGATTAACCCAGAGGACAAACATTTAGAACAAGCAGGTGGGAAAGATGGCCAAAAAACATAATCTGTTAAAACTTCATATTTAATAGTAACATGAAGCATATGAGAGTTTTCAACGATTAATCTAAAACATCCTATAAAATACAAAAGTGTAGCTGGTGTGCTTTCTAGTCACAGACAGCTAAAAATGAGAGGCTAAAGTCACTCAAACAGGTCAAAGCCTGGGTCAGGAGCAGAATGAAGGTCACTTGACATTACTTGCATTTACAATCCATATTTCTTCTACTTTGCACAGCACACGAGGTAATTCACAACTGAGATAAAAGGTTAAAAACACACATGGGGAAATTACAGTGGCAGAAGTAACAGCAAAGTTAATTCAAAATATATCAAAGACCCCTTTCACTTATATGTATGCCATTATACACAGGAAACTATTTTTGAGTGGGAACTGTTTACCGTTCATTTAAATTAATTTTCCTTCAAGTGAATTAAGAGAATCATTTTCTTCATTAAAAATTCTGTGTTGCCTCTGCGTGATTTCTGCACTGATAAATTGGGACCCAGTTCTGTTCCAAACATGACATCTCTGCTGAGGCTCTTGAGAAACGGCACTTCACCTCAGCAAGGCTGGATCCTGCTCAGCCTCCTGGAGCAATAGTCCTTAATGAGGAGAAGAGTGTGGGTGGTGAGCTGGTTTTGATAAGTAGTAATAGGATGAGCAAAAAGTAATATACCAACGGTTGATATATTACTTGACATGTCAATTGTTGGAGAGTTGCTGTATTGAATTTGTACCTACAGCAAACACAATACACAAGATTCTAATATACTGCAGTGTTTGCTACATATTTTCCAAGTGATTGTATTGACTTTGTAAACAAAGATTATATGAAAAAATAAAGACTCCTGTACCATATAATATTTACCAAGCGAACAAATCTATCCTAGCTAGAAATAAAAACACAATTTCACCTGTGTCAGGAAAGGAGGAAATAAATTGACCATTTGAAATGAGATCAGATACTTCAGTTTGGATCTCGGGCACCTAAGAGAGCCTCCTTCTAGTGCACGAGGTGAGAATTATTTTAGTTTTAAATATTGCAGGGAGGAGAAGGATATGATGAATGGAGTATCAACTGGTTAGAGTGAAGAGTTCAGGTATTCCAAAAATCAAAACGAAACAAAACAATAAATTTACACTCTCCAGGCCTAATTTTTGTCATAATTACAGTAGCTCACTTCTCAGAGGAGTAGAACCAAACAACCTCCAGATAAGCCCAAAATCACTTTTTTTTTCTTAATTTTGCAAAAGGTTGCATAATTTAGCTAAAGAAAAACATCAAGGTGCCACCAAATTTTAAGTTATATTAAACAACATTTTATACCACTTTAGTTTTTGTCCACATACTAGCTCAATACTGAGATGACAATTCAAGTGGAGATGCCCCAGCCAGGAAGTCATGATAAAACCTCCACTTAATCCTCTGGCAGGTGGAAGATCCACAGCAGCCACTCCTGCTCTGTGACATTTCTTCTTTCATAGAATGATAGAATGGCTGAGGTTGGAAGGGACCTTAAAGATCACTAAATTCCAGTCCCCCTGCCGTGGGCAGGGATGCCACCCACTAGGTCAGGTTCCATCCAATTTGCCCTTTCCCACCAGTTCTCCCACTCTCATCTTCCTTTGCTTATCACTTCAGCCACTTAAGTGCTGGCATGTCTGTTTTTGAAGAATGAAAATATAAGTAAAGACTTTCAGTTAATATCAGTGTTTAACAACATGAACAATTGCTTTACCAAAAAAAAAGGAAAAAAAAATCAGAATTATTTCTGGAATTATATTAACAAAACAAAGCTGTGCTCCTGAAAGACAGAACACATTTCAAATAAATAACATTTTTCTATATTTTTTGAACTCAGATCAATGTTCACATTTTGTAAAATACTTTAAAATAACCACTTATCATGAGATTGTTTAAATACCTAATAAAGCTAAAAGTTACTGTTAAAAACAGATCTGTGAAAATACTGGCCTATACTGGACATACTATAGGATTTTGACAGCAAGAAGGGTATTTTATATTTTCACCAAGTACTCTATGCATAAATGAAACTATTTGAGGAGAAGAAAAAAAAAACCAAACTTCTTTTAAATAAGGATCAATCTACATAGGACTTCCCTTCTCCAACACCATCACTGACACAAATTCTTACTATTACCTTATCAGACTCCTTTTTCTTTGTGTAGCTCAGCTTAATTTTAGGAATATCTGCAGAATGCAGAAGTTTTGAGGCTGTATGTTTAGGTTTAAAGCTAATAGAGTAGGTCAGCTCTTAAGTGTGCCAAAATATTTGTAAGCAATGTATTTTCCTAAGTAAAATAGGTTGCTTCCACCCTAAACATTCCCCACACAATAAAATGTGTATAAAGAGGAACATGTTAGCAGTAAGCAAACTGTCATAAGCAGAGCACTGTATTTAATATTCAGATCAAGGCATCTCTGTCTCATCCCAGCAAACCCTTTTGACAAAAGCCATCCAATGTCTGCCAGCAGTATTGAGTCCAGCTGAGGACAAATTTCAAGATGAACCTGAAATCAATTTGCCATCAAATTTTCATGCTTCTCCCAGACTATCTGTGGCATTTTAATTACAAGCACCCTAGGCAGGGGGTACTACAGATATTGACACTTAGCTCCTACAATAAACTTTATTGGCAACCTCTGTCTGAATGTAGTACTCAACTAGAATAACAAGAAATATATGAGGATATCTAAGCAATAACGTGGCATAATCACTTTGGAGTGGTTTTGTTCCCAATGGTGGACATTTCTGCTAAAGAAACTTTTCTGGATTAAAACAAGCATGTGTTTGGTGGAAAATTCACTTTTCTTGTGAGCTTGTACAAAATCCCAAGTCCTTCAAGAAGATAAGCAACATTAAATTCCTTCCTTTTCCCATTTAATTTGGTGGTGTTCTTATCTATCCTTTATAAATTGCTGAAGTCATCCTTGCTAGAAACTGGGTTCAAATTATGTCAGCGACAGGCTACAGAATCAGGGAATATCTTAACACTTGTTCCCATTTCCAGTCCTCACAATTCCACTGCACAATTTGCAAGGGCTAAATATCTTGGCAATTAGGGCTCTAAACTGGAGCTGAACAGGTGATTTTCAAGTCCTGCAATGTACAATTTGAAGCTTTTCAGTAAAGATATTCAGAAGCAGTACACAGACGTGCATTGTCTTACTGAGCACCGTCAGGGCAAGGCTGCTTGCAAGACAATTTTCCTCACTATGAAGTCCTCAAAGAGAATGAAAGGCTTATAAAAGAGACATTTAGAGATGTTACCATGCCAGTGCAAGGGAGGTTTGCTATGCATGGTTAGGGAGAGAAGAAGAAGACAAGGTGACTTCAAACTGAATACAAATCTGAAACTTAGAAAAGCAGCCTGTAAGTTGCAACAAGAGACTAAATGAAAAACACAAAAGAAGAAAGAAAATAAAAAAATTTCAATGTTACCCTTCCACCACACAGCAGGAAGGTTGAAACTAGATGATTTTTAAGGTCCTTACCAACCAAAACATGATTCTGTCACACCCTAATACAAGAAGAGAGGAAGTGTGTAGTGAATGTAAAAGACACTGACAGCTGAAAAAGATTCAGTAATTAAGAACTGCAGGATGCTTCGTTCAGGTGTGGCTTGATATTTCCTATGCTGACAGGGAGGGGATGTCAGCAGCAAACAAGCTGATTTATAGGGGATATGAAGGGGTCTGAGTTGTTATGGGGGGGTCTGGGTTATGCGGGAGCCCCAACACAAAGGGCACAAAGCTGAAAAATGAAGCGTTGTAATGTAGGAAATGTTACGAATTATTAAACAGAACTAAACAGCACATTAGTTTCCCAGACCCCATGAATGCAGTGGAAGTAGTAATCCCTATTTGTGCCCATTGTTCATATATGAAATTCGGGGTCTTACTGAAACGAAGTCACTTGAAATACTGAGTGACAGCCTCACTGTAAAAACACTGATGATGTTCCACCAGACAATAAAAAAGTGGGAATTAAGTTTCATTGCAAATCTTTCTTGTAGCATTAAAACCCAGTTATGTTTTTTGCTGTTTAGTACAAAACAAATATTGAAAATTTATTTTAAAATTACACGTAAGTATTGATTAAAACATACAATACAAATTGTAGTGGAAAAGCCTCTCATAATTTTAGTCATTTTTCAGAGTACTCACATGGTTTTAAAACATTCTGCCTAATGACACACATTCTACTTTTAAGGCTAAGTACAGATCACTTTTTTTAATTCCAGCCCAAGTTCCAATGTGAGAACAGGCAAGGTTTGCAGTAAGAGTGGCAAAGGCAGCCTTCGGAAACCTGGGCACATCCCACACCGAGCAGAGAAACCCCTGCCCCTGTCCATGGGCACAGCACTGCTGCCTGCATCAACGGGACTTTGTCAAGCCTAAGCAGAGATCTTTGAGAACCTCATTTTGAAGGTGGCACATGAAGAACTACCCTTTTTCTGGCCTCTAAACCCAAATTTGTTGGAGGCTTTTTACTGTAAAATATCCGCAGTCTGCTGCATTCCCGTATGTAGTGAAGTCAACGCAAGGAATGAAATTGCCTCAAATCTTGAACAATTTTAACAAAATATTACCCCACCATCTCATGGTGACCCTCTCTATCATCCATTTACAACATTCCTTCAACAAAATACACAAGAAAAAAACTCTGCTCACCACTTTCAGCTACAGCTATGAAGCGTGGCAGGGTGGTTGGTTGGTTACCCATAAAATACACACTCACATACAAATTTGGGGGATTTCCTGTATGCTCACAAAAACAATTTAGCTTTTAATAGTGAACATATGTAAGCAAGTCATACAGAGGTAATGTTTGTAATTCCTGGAAGATGATTTAGACACTAAAATATTTACTTCATTCATATGACCTGATAATAAACATATGAGCAAAGTCCAAGTTGGCTGCCAGCTGCATACAGAGGAGTTACAACAGAAAAAATAATCAACAAGTCAATTATTTTATTTAAAATATGTGGTGCCTGGCCTGGATTAAATTTTGTAAGGTAAATTCTAAAAATCATATATGTGAAAGAACAGATGTATGAAGGTAACCTTTATTAAGTATTTTTTTGCCAATAAAACACTGGCCTAAGCTGATCTAATGGCTTAAAATCAGACTGTGAATCTGACTGTCCATTGGATATTTACTGTGGGTATCCTGCAGTTTCTTAAATAAAGCATTAGCTTGAACCACAAAGAATAAACAAAGATTCTCAGGACGATTTTACATGCTCTTGGGATATACACCCCTTAATAACTGAAATAATAGACTTCAAATATAAACATTGCTTGGGCAACATATTCTTTCAATTAGTTTTATTTTAGCATAAATATGCCAGGAATATAGAATCTAATGTCATATGGGGAATTTCCTGAAATTGGGCACTGCTGCTATTACAGTGATCTGATTCAAGCTCTTAAGAGTTCCACACTCAGGGTGATGAATTCCCATTTGGAAGCGACTGCAGTTACCAGTAGCCAAGAACAATAACATTGTTTAAGCCACTCCCCGAGGCATAAAAAGCTCAAACACCTTTTAAAATTGGTGTGTGACAGATAATTCACCTATACATCATTTTACACACCCATACATATTACATAACAAAACCAAGTTAATATTTGTGCTGTGCCTTGGAGATGTTGCAAATGCTTTTATTACTAATAAACTCTATTTTTCACAGATCAGCACTGAAACTTTAATGAACTTCTCGATGTTGAAATACATGTTACAAATCATTTAGTGACTCTGGTGTTAACTTCAGACTTCCACATGAGGAAAGGAGGATTTAAGTTTAGGCTCATTTTAGAGTGCCATGTTTAGAAAAACCTGTTATTTGAGACAGTTTATTTCAGGTACTTCTGGCAGGCATTGAGCTGACAGATAATGGGAATATATGCACAGGTATTACACTCAATATACAGAACTGCTAATGCAGCAAAGTCTGGGGGAGAGCCTTTTGTTACCTGGGGTGGCTTCCCCTGCGGAGTAATCCAGTAGAAACTTTAGCATTTTATCCCCAAAATAAACTAAAAACAACAGGGCTGGACTAAATGGCTCCTCAGGATAAAGAAGGGGAACGGCAGAAGCACTGGAAACTACATGAAATATTATAAGAGGAAAAAAAATGCCAGGTTTATATCCCTGAAAATAATTAGGAAACACCAACAAGAAACTTACAGACTACATTTCTGCTTTAACTTTCCTTCCACAGAAGACTCAGTTTAATAAATTGCTCTGACACAAAGCACATCAGCTATATAATTTGATAGAGTTAATAATGGAACAGCTTCAAATATTATGTTCCCTCAAGTTTTTGAGAGTTTCACTCATCCAATCTCTTGTACAATGTACTCGCACGTGTTTTGTACATTTAGCAAAGACAAAAATGAATTTTGCATGCAAGGCTAGCATTTTCATTGTCATCAAGAAAAGTTAATTACTGAATAAATTGCAAGTTCAGAAATATAATGCATTAGGACAGAACCTATCCTTTTTGCCTGAAGAACCTATTAAACTTCATCTCGTTAGCAGACTGAAAAATCTTAATTAGCATTTTGTTTTGGACAAATCCCTGCCAAGTCTCTGCTGTCTGCTGCAAATATAAAAGGAGAGAGACTCAGCAGATGAGGGTTTACACAGCATCATTTTTGAGTATTTCATAAAATCTGACAATATGATCTCTGACTTAAGAAACCAGAAACTATGAGCAGATTTTTTGCTTTTCTGTATTCCACTCAGCTCTGAATTCCTTTTCATTTATCAGCCAATGAGCTGTTAAAAAGTTACATACAGTTAAAATCTTATAACTGTGTGGTTAAGTGTGTAATATGAGTTTTTATCCAAAAAAAAAAAAAAAGGCATTTTTGGTTCTTGCACAAATTCCATCTCATAGATTTCTCAGTACAGCTGTCACAAAATATACAGAAGACAAGATTGGAAACAGCCCAACAACCAATCAAGTTTTAACATTTAACTTGATGCATTTTAAATTAGTTTCTTTTAGCTTTTTTGTTGTTTGGCTTCTTCTTCAGTGAAAGAAGCAAACACAACACTAGAGAAGATTTACATCCATTATTTCACTTTGCATTTCCAAAGAACTGTTACTGTCTACATTTTGGAAGCCAGTTTTTTCAAATTATTATCACAACATAGGAGGAGCTGTGCATCCACAGTCCCACTAAGGCCTGTTAAGACTAACAAGATCACACTGCTTTGACACTAAATTATTTCTCTTCCTAACTCACTCCCTGATCAGTCACAACTTCTTGCAAGGTTTCTTCCCAGCAGGATCATGCACATTCCTACAGATGTGTTGATCTTCCATAGATTTTGGATCTGAGGAAGTTTTGATACAGCCATACCCCCTTCTAAGCAGTATTACCAGCTGATTCCTTCTCTATCTAATGAAGTATAACAGAAAAAAACATGAGATTATTTTACCCTTTTCATCATTGCACCCAAAATATGGTGAAAGTCTAAGTACACACCCACAACTGAAACTGCAGCAGGAGATAAAGGGAACACAGTGAGAACCATCTATAAGGATCACAGCATTTTTGAAAAACAGGAGGACAGATTTAGCCTGGCCAAACAGAAAAGGGCAGAAAAATAAATTATTTTATTAATATAATTCCTCTCATCTTTTTGCATGCTTAAGTCAGGCAAAGGAACAGGTGGTTCCTTCCTCTTAGTCCCTGAGGGACACACAGCATCTAAAGGAACAGTAAAGGGTCCTTCCACCAGCTCCCCACCAAACAAGATGTAGAAAGCAATCAGGTAGCAATGATGCACAGCACACTGACAGAGGAAGATTTCATTCTGACCAAGAAACAGGAAGGAATTTGGTGTGGGAGAAGGCAAGGAAGCATGTGACACTTTTTTTTTTTTTAATTCAAGACAGGATTTGCAAGATATCCATATTTGGCGGGAAAAAAAAAAAGTTGCATTTAAATAATTTTCCACTTTCCAAGTCAAAAATCATTCTGTTGGATTTTTTTGCATCAGGTCCTCCACTGAAAGAGCCTTCTTTTTTTCTTTGCTTCTCTGTTTTACATTTTTGAATGTGTTTCAAGGTAGAACTAATAAAAAACACTGTGGGAGGGCAGCTGCTGTGTTCTCACTCAACAGATCACCATAACTTTTTTAATCCTAAATCATTTTGGACTCTAAGACAAGTGCATAAAGGGACAGCAGCATGAAACAGGCTACACAAATCATGGCAAAAGCCTAGCAAGGGGTCTGTAGTAGACCAACAAAGAGGGAAAAGAATAAACATCTTGGAGGTGGAAGAGGAGTGGTAGCCAATTTCGGCAGAGGTGAGATTGCCAACAGTAAAAGATCTCTTAAAGAGGTTGCTGATTTCTGATATGGCATGAAACAACTTTGGTAAACTAACCCATTTTTTAAATTAGGGTGTTCAGCAGCACAGTTAAGACTTCAAATCACCAGAAAGGTTGGGGGGCAGTGGATTTCAATGCATTCCTGTCCCCAGGGTCCCTCTGCATGGGCAAATGAAAGCTCTAATGACCCACTGCATAAATTAAATCTCTCAAAGACATAATACAATGCAAGATTGATGTGTAAAGACTGGGCATAAAATAGCAGGATAGCTGCAAGGCCATAACCACATCTTGAGATGAGATTACAGACTTGGCGAGTTTAACATCTTGTTTTGAAGCCATTGCTCAAGGAGAGACTTTTAAACCTGTATATTAAAACTAATGAGCTAAATAGGCCATGCATTAAAAAACTGAAATCTGGTGTCATTCTTGGAAGAGCGAAGACAAGTATGATCATTTTTTGCTCCCCTGAATGTTGAATTACAGTGATTAGATTCTTCTACAAGCTGCATTAATTTGTTATTTGCATGGAAACAGTGTAATAGGAAAACATTTTCCACATTAGTGCAACAGACAGCTTTTATGCCCGAGTTCTATAAAGAATAAATTTGCAATTTTCCAGAAAGAAGTAAGGTAATGAATAACAGGAATTCCAGTGTGGGAATACTACTTCTTCTGTATAGTAGCCATTTTAATTAAATATACAAGATTTGAGACTACACTATTTTCATTGCTGTCTCCTCAGAGGCATTGGTTTGCTTCAGCCATGTGGTCAGGTATTTTCAAATAATGTAAGAAAAAGTTAAATTTTAATAATCAGTAAAGACAGTGAGGTCCCAAAAGAAGACTTAGTAAAAACAGGCTGACATACAGAAATATGTTTAAAAAGGCATAAATGACTCATGATTCATATTCCATATTCTTAAACATGTTCAGACACGAACTGTGGATATATTTTCCTGTTAGCCCAGCAGTACTTGCCATTTTTATTTAGCAAAAGCATAAATGAAGACTTTTTCCTGGTGTAAAAGTCTCAGTATATTTCATACAATTAAGGAAGGGATGGACGTAGCTAAAAGCCAATATTAAGGATAATGGCTCAAAGCCTAATACAGTATTTTATCAGCTTCAGCAAGGGATGAATTTCACATGCTTTTTTTCCCACTTTGTTAGCAAATAAACAGGCAGGCAAATGCTGTTTCCTGTGACTAGGAAAGCTGCTAAAGTGTTCACACCAAGTTCTTTAGAGATACCTGCTGCTACAGCAGGTGATTAAATCCAAAACTTATAATCATTTTTTTTCCATCAGATTTTCTTAGATGGCAGACATCACATGTTTACTCCAATTTGCTTTGTAGAAACTTCTGATTTTTTTTTCTATTAACTTTAATAACATAAGACAGTGCTTGAAAAGATAATGGCTCAATACTGAGATCCAAAGAGCTCTCCACAAACACAGATGTCCTACATCTTTAACCTGCTGTCACTGAAGACAGCCACTCTGCTCTGCTGCAGGACTTACTCTCTTTTTCAATTAACATCAGTGGGCTATAGTTAGTATTTTTACTGATTTAGTTCAGTTGTTAAAACTAAATGTAGAATTGCATATTAATTGCAAATGGTGATGAAAAAAAAGGGAAAAAAAAAAACCTTGAAAAGGTTACTGAACATCAAGATAAAGCAGAAAAGAAATAGCTTCTAGAAAACTAATATTTGTATCCCTATAGTGTTAATTATGCCCTGGATTTTAAGGAGATTTTAAATTGCCTCTTTCAACAGATGTTCTCTTAAAACAATGGCTTATTTGGGAAATGACAGGTCTTTGTCAAAGCTTACCCAGTGGAATACAAAAATCAGTACCAACTAACTATAGCCCCCAGTATTACAAACTCTTTATTCTCAACAACAATATGACACCCCCGTCAGCAGTGAGCTTACTAATTATATAAATGTAAGGTAACTGGAGCAGCTATAAAGCAACAGCCACTTCAACGCCACTGGTGCAGCCGATGAGCTTCCCTCTTTGGAGATGGCCCCAGTGAAATCAGTCATATCTACAAAAAGTGGCCTGATGGCAGGAAAACCCCCCAAAAAATCTCACCAAAACCTTTTCCACTCCCAAGAGATATACAGAATCCTGGCCCCAGTCTGCCTCTTCCCTTCCTTTATCTTCCGAACAATGTAACAACTCAGAAAAAAGGGATCAAGTATCAGTATACTTCTGATAGGTATGGGTATTTTATACAAATGAAATTATTAAAAAAGAACCAGCAAAAAAACCCCTTTTTTTTAAATGCATTGCTATATTTTAAATGCTCAAAGTGATTATAGGAAAAGCCCCATAGAGCAGATTTCAAAAAAAGCAGATGTGAATACCCATCCCAAAATCCTGATTGTCAAACTCAAGAACAAGAAATTTACTATTATGGCATAAATAAAATTTAATCAAAACAATGAAAGTCATGGGTAGTAATTTTTACAATACATTTGTCACATTGTGGGTTAAACTCAAAATTACCAGGTAAATCTGAACAGTCTTGACTATTTTCCACATGAAGTAACACA
This sequence comes from Rhipidura dahli, assembly GCA_013399225.1. Classification (NCBI taxonomy): domain Eukaryota; kingdom Metazoa; phylum Chordata; class Aves; order Passeriformes; family Rhipiduridae; genus Rhipidura; species Rhipidura dahli. The sequence continues at coordinate 3,364,189 of VXAC01008451.1, forward strand.
TCTAGAAGTAATCCAGGTTGTTATTGCCATGGAATGCAACCCTTTGGTTATTTAGTTGGTCACCAGCTTCCTATTAAATCAAGAAATGATGTACCAAAGAAACTGAAACATCACAGGAGATAAAATATCTTCCCCATAAATAGCCTAAGAATTCTCTGTATCATGACCCAAAGTGTAACCAAATGGACCTTGTATTAAAATGGACATGTTTTGGCAAAATCGTTTTGCTAATAATTGAGATCTCAATTGAATTCCAGTTTCAAAAAGACATCTCTGGTATCTTCCCATGTCAGTATTCCCTTGACCCAGGACTTCAGCCCACATTTACCCTGTCTTGCTTCCAGGTTACTTTACTGAACTAAATCAGTGGGATTTAGCCACCAGTCATTTTCCACCTATTTGGCACTCATCTTTAGAATATAATGGGTTTGGTACTGCCTTTTTCATTTTCTAATTCATGGTTGCTTGGTGGTCTTAATTTTCTCGGAGTATTCAAAGATGACAGATTAATAGGTGGTTCTTTGCAACTGTGTGGGCAGATCTTTAATGGAGCTCATTAGTTTATATTAGTGAGCAGCATGCAGAGATGTGGAAGCTGTTCCTAGAGGACAACACTTCTGCTGCAAAAATTTTTTAAAATAAATAAAAAATTTTCATCCTCAATTCTAGGATTAAATAAACACCAACTAGGTAAATTTATGTGAAGAAACAACAAATTAAACTAATTATTCAGTATAAACATTAAAGAAAATTCCAAAATGTACTGTGGTGCTACAGTGGGGTTTTTTCCCCTACAAAATTTATCTGTCTTAATACCAGAAAAAGGGAATCTTCTGAGATTTCCCAAGCATACCTTGTACATCTGTTTATCATCTAGGACACCCAGTAGTACAACAGACTGCTGCTCAACCCAGCAGAGAATTCTGTGGTCTTTTCTATCATAATAAGCCTTGAGCTAGGACTGGATTATGGAAAAAAATAATAATCACAACATTAAATGCAAGTCAACCCTTGCACTCAACCAAAAAACCCGGGACATTTATATGAACATGGCACACATAAAAGGATTTCATTTTACACAAAACATTTTTTATTTAACTTTATTGGACTTTTTTCCAGCACCTGCTTAGGTTTCCAGGTAACCATGAAGTTTAATAAACCTGTACAATGATAATTAAACACTGTAAATAATTTATCTGCTTAATCTTCCTAACTGGCCTTTATTCCTTTGTAGAAAAGTGATCCTTGCTGGCATTCTGAATAAGGTTTGCAAAATAAGTGCAGCAAGGAGTGGTAGCATAAAGTGGATTTGCTCTCAATAATGTATGAAGCCACATGCTGGGTAGAGGAATCCTCACAAAAGTGGTACCACAGCAATCTGTTCCTTTCATCTGCAGCCAGCATTTAAAGTGAAGGTGCTGCTCCGAATCAAAAGCACAATCATTCATTTGTGAGCAGATGTCCTTCACACGGCAGGCAGCGCTTTTTCAAAACAGAGCTGAACAAATGCACTGCTGTGAGACAAGTTCCCTTACCCATTAAAGAAAGAACACAGTATATATTAATTTAGCAGGTTGTTGAATGTTTTAAAGTAGAATTTATGAAGCGGAAAAAGCATGTGGTGAAACAAAATGGCTTTCAAACTAAAATATGAAAAACCTCCTCTAGTTATTCACTTGCAAAATGCAAGAGTCCAGGGCTCATGACAATAGTTTATGCAGGAAATAAGCTGAAATGTGAGTTGGGTGATTTTCCACACTACACTCAGATTATTAACTAAAAGAAGCCATTAATTTAATAATATGTGCTTGATGGTAAGATTGCAAGTATATGTATTCTGTGTTCACATTTGTTGATAGAATTTAGGAGTAAATCAAAGTGAACATTGTTCAAAGCTGTTGGGACTCTGCACCACTCAGCAGAGTAAACCAGAGAGCTGCTAAGAAAGTGAGTTCTGACACTTTTGATTAAATAGATTTTCCTAGTTCTCTCTGCAAGTACAAGCCTTCTTTGGAGGGCATTTCTTTCAGTAAAAAAACCAAAAAGTTCTGGATGTGGTCCATGCTCACTGTGGTAGACAAAGGCTCACTCTGACCCCTGCGTGGGGCTGAAACCTTTGCTATGAAAGTTACAGTGGTTGCACTTTCTATTTCTGGAGCACATTCCTCTTACACACATTAAAATATATACTGTAAAAATAACATGCAAACACTTTAATCCTTACTCATAATAATTTGGAGCTCCAAATTTAACCACAACAACTCCCTCCCCCCCATTTACGGCAACTGTATGTGCTGGATGTATTTTGACACCAAAACAGAACTTGCAGAAGCAAGGTGCTATCAAATGAAGACATGCACATCAAACTCTTCTGCAATCACTAAAAGGCAGTTGCATCCCTTTGAGCACAATTTTTTAATTAATATCCATTGGCTAGGCAGTTCTTCTGTCTCTTTTTTCAGTCCTCTTCTAAAAGAGTGAGGCAAGCCATGAAACACACTCCATGAATTTAGCCACAGCTCCTGCAGCCTGTCCAGCACCCCCAAAACCCACCCAGGCTGAGCAATGCCCTCCCATCCCTGCACCCTAAAATCTTCCTGCGCCCTCTGCTCAGCTCACTCAGCACCTGACCAAACACACATCAAACCTTAAAACCACCTGCCTCTGCCAACAAAAGCCACATCATATCTTCCTTCTTTCCTCTCATTTCCCATAACATGGCTTATAAACACATCAATATTTACAATTACTTTAATCCACATTAAATAAAAACACAGCATTTTGCTGCCCACACAGAAAAAGGTTGATTCCTTCTTGCAGAAACATACTATTACTAGCAATATAATTAATATAAGGAGTACTGCAATTTAAACCTGAATCTCTGTTTGTGTATGTATGATTATTATAGCTGGAGTAATTTGTGGAGAGCTCACATATAAAAATGCAGCTAATAACTCTTGCTGTAATGATTAATCAATTTATGAATATATTATTTAAACAAATAGTTCAGGTAGGGTATCTTAAACAAGTTACAGAGTACATCGACCAATTCAAATACCAGCTACTGGATCAATAAGAAACTCTAAGTAACTCTAGGGAATAGGTACACATGCATAAGAAACTGTGAATTTTTAAAATCCTTCTATTGGGAGAACAACCTTAACAAAAATAATTGATTTAGGCCATTATCTTTGGATTTTGGCAAACTGTATGGTAAACTAGAAATTCAAGTAAGAATTTGACATTGCATAAAAAAGCATTTTTAAACTATTGCAATAAAAATTAGGTTTTTTTCTTTAAACTAGTCAAGGGAAAACCAATACCTGATACATCTGCTCAGCTTTTCAACTCATTAGTATTTAAAATGCAACATATTTTATATATCCTATGAACATACTGTCAAACCATGCCCTAGACTCAATATCGATGAAATATATTTATTTATAAACATAAAATATTTTTACCCTAAAATTTCAAAGGAAGCAAAAAAAAAAAAAACAAAAAAACACCCGAACTTTAAACCAAGTATTTTTAAGGCAAAACTAAAAAAGGAAAAAAAAAAAGAAATCAGCAGCAAACCCAGGCAAAAAGTTAAACAAACAGGTACCTGGTCAAACCTGACAATTTAGCTGGCTGGCAACCACCATAAAAAGGTTTCTGTACTTGATTTAATACTTTTTAAAAATCTGAATATATAACTTTAATCTTTCAAAGTAGGATTTTTAATTAAAGGTACCAAGTGCAAATTCACAAAGCCGCTGCCCTGCTCTCCCTCTGATGCTGAAGGTGTGCTTTATCTCTGTTTCAAGTGATACTGCATTTTAAAAATTAATTAGTAGCTTGCAAGAACAGCCACACATTATTGAGTAAGTACCAGCATTTAAGTGAAACAGATGAAATATTGGTAAGCAATGCAGACCACAGTATAAGTATGTGAAGGGGGTCATAGGCTAATCCCTATTGATTTTCCAAGTATGCGTACAGCACCACTGGGAAAGGCCAGTTCTGTTGGCAATCAGCTAGCACAAATACATTATAAATCTTACTGTCCACCTTCACTGATCACTGTCACTTACTTCCTCCACTAAAGACCATGAGGAAACGACAACAAATCCACTGACAAACAATCAGGAAAGGATTTTAAAGCTGTTCTCCTTAGGCATAATTTCAGAACTCTTGTGATGTACGTAACACAGTGCGGGAACAAGTTTCAAGGAGCAATATGGGACATGGAATAACTGTTGGAGAATTAATCCACCAGAGAACTGCTGGGCCACAGAGAGGATGAACACAAATAATGATGAACAAGTCATTCACATTAATCTTACAAACTAATGTGAAAATTCAGAGCAAACACATGTTTGCTTGTTGATGGAGGGAACTGAAACACGTGAATTTCCCAAAGCTGAAGATGATACTGCCCTGGCAGAGAAAGAGCCAGCAGACTGCTGTCTGGAGCTATGCCCCATAACCACACTTGACTGGAAAATTCACAACACTGCAGGAGAAATAAGCAGGGTCCAGACCGATCCCAGCAGCAGCAAAGAGCTCCTGTGGCCATGAGCTAACTCTGACACGGAGCACAATAAATGTTCAAGGTTTAACCAAGAGACCTCACAGGGAAAACAAGGACAGTGTTCTCAAATGCACAAATGAGGTGCTGAAAAGAGTAAAACACCACTTATTTCATGGCATTGTTACCATTTTCAGGAATAATTTCTACACTGAAAGGGCTGTTCAGCATGGGAAGGGGCTGCCCAAGGAGGTAGTGGAGTCTCCATCCCTGGAGGTGTCCAGGGAACAACTGGATGTGGCACTCAGTAGCACGAGCTGGTGTTTGGTCAAAGACCTCCAAGGTCATCCAACTCTATGACCTTGGAGGTCTTTTCCAAGCTCAATGAATCTGTGATTCTGTGATCCCAGCAGATGTATGAAATGAGACTGAGAGGCTGATTTAGAAATAATTAGTGCTTACATAAAGCAGTATCAGAGCTTTAAAGCAAATAGTTACCACATTCAAGAAACTAATATAATTCAACACAATTTGGTTAGGTTCAGATCAGCGAGAACATTGTATTTAAACTATTCTGTATTAACGAGGCAAGGAGCAAAAATCAAGTTGTGCTAATTCCCCTGTAGATGGGACAAATGCTCTCACTGGGGAATGAGGTTGTGCTAGAACTGACAATCCCAATGCAGCTGCACTTTCAATCACAGGGAACACAACCTGTAATCCACCACTGCCTCAGACATAAGAGATTTAGCAGCTCTCTTTGCTGAAACACAAAAAAAAATAACCAAGGAAAAACCCATCAGCCTGCCCCCCCAAATCCAGACCACTCCTGGATGCAATTTCTGTGCTGCTGCTCCTGCTGGAAAGCCAGTCTGCATTCAGTGCTTTTGGTACAGCCTGTGTTTATAGACAGCAGAATATGAAATGAGCTCAAAATTTCCATCTAAAATATAATTTAATGGAATTTTAATCTGTCTGAGAAGATGGATACCCTGTGTTTGTTTTCCACATTAATGATCTATAAAAGAATGGAATGGACCATAAACACAGTACTTTTTTGCAACACCCTTTACTAAAAATGCTACTACTTGTGTTTATCATTTATATCCTCATACACAACCTCAAAATTGATTACACTTTAAACCATACATAACCTGCTGTATTTTTCATTTTGAGTCATACTGCAAACATTTTTATAACTCTGTTAATATATTCCATACCTTGTATTCTTATTGATTATGAATATTTCTTTAGCAGATTTTATTGCTTTTCATATAAAAAATGTTAGATTTTTTTTAAAAGTGAAAATAGTATTTCAACTCATACTTTGCTTCATCGTGATAATTCTAATATAAAAATTGTTAGCATGAATATTTTCAGACTCATTTTTCACATTTTAAACTCAAGAAATAAAACAGAGACAGTTAGTAATGTGAGGTACTACATAGGTTTTTTTTTTTTTTTTCTTTCCTCAAATCTCTATTTAAGCTGTTGGACTGAATCCCTAATCATTTTGAATACTCAAAAAAATTAATATACCAAAGGAGTGTCCATATAAAACATCATGGGTTTATATCAGGTATACATTATCTTTCCTAATTACTATTGCACTTTGCAGACTGAAATACAATTTATATTTAGGGTATGATTTTGCTATTAATTATCAAATTGAAAAAAAATAAAATCTTGCATTATAAATTCTCTCTTGGAAATTAATGTTATTCTTTTTTTTTTCCATAATCCTATCACACAAGCAATAAGTGCATTGCAGCATGAACACTTTAATTTTTCCAGTTAGTTTTGAGCAAGCCCAGAGGTGAGGTTTAATAAGGATCAATGGCACTTTATCTGGGACAGGGCCACTTCACAGCATGCAAATTACACAGTAACACTTAAAAAAAGAAATAGATTTAATTAAAAAAAAAGTAGAACCACAGGCTCTGGAAATTCAATTAAAGGATTTATGCAAAGGTTTGCTAGGTTTTTATATGCAGTTACTGCTTATATAATGAGCTTTTCATATTAAAAATCAATAGGTAATCTAGAGTAGAAGATCATCCCCTTAAATACATTTTTGAAATCAATTTGAAAAATAGTCCATCAACTGCTGTGACTACTCTTGCTGCTTCGATTAGACTAAGAGCAATATTTAGATTGTAAGACGTGCTATAGAATACCTATGCTCGGATTTTGCTTTCAAGGGTTCTTATACTTTTAAGTGCCCAAGCTAATCATACAGTAATTCAAGCCTGTGTACAATGGATAAGTAATTTATTTAATTAGCATCATAAGGGCATAAATGTCCTGAAATATGTGAGAAAGCAGGCACCTAATGACACAACCTGACAATATTTTAAATACATGCAAAACCCTGTGAATGCCTTTGCTATCTTTCTACTCCCCACTTAGTACCTTGAGATAAATATTTCTGTTTATAACTTATTAAAGTCACCAGCTAAGGAAGCAATTAGCCTAACACTTGTCTGAAGTGCAACTTTCACACATCATGAATTTAAAGACGGATTAGGTCCTGTGTCCTTCAGGTTTAATCTAATTTGCCAAGACGCCGTAGTGATATAAGATCATTATACTAAACTCCAAATATCCTGATTGATATTCAGCACCTATCACAAACTCACATCTCACGCAAGCAAGTACACCTTCAGAATGAATGGAGATGGACCCATTGCATCAGCACTTCATTTGCATCTGTCTCACCAATTGCACAACGTTTGTAAATATTCTGAGCTGAACATTGTAAAGTAGTAGCTCCATGTCCTTTTTGTTCAAACAAACAGAACCAAAGCAGTGAGAGTTCTCAAATACAAAGAATCCCAGGGATTCACTGGCAGCACAAGACTGCTGCTGTTATTCCAGCATGAGGGTTTCCACACGTGAGAGGGTGAACAGGACTCCTTCCTTGCACAAGGAGAAGAGTTTTCACATCTGTTTCCATCCATTCAGTATTTCAATTTCAGCCCTTAATTTAACACCAGGTTGTTAAACACACATTTTAGCCACTGAGAAATTCTTGGACTAAAACATTCTGCTGTGATGTGCTTGTACACAGTGCCAAGGCACCATGTTGGATGCTCAGGAAATGTAGATTCTAATTAATGGGCTCTAAATAATGACATAAAAGAGGAAAAAGCCAGCACTCACTTATCACACACATTCATATGATAGGAAGGAAGAAATCTTTATTATTATGTTGGTTATACATTCACATATATATATATATATTCACATATATGTTTTGTTATCTTAATTCAATACTTCAGAAGACACATAATTCCTTTATAAAAGCTTTGAGAAATGGTTGTGGCATACAGCTTCAATACATGAAACAAAGCAGAATGACAACCATGAGAGTCAGGGATTAGACAAAATTTTCTCTATCTGTAACATGCTCTGCCAAGCAAAACATTTCAGCTATGAAATATCCTCAGAGGCAAATACATTATACGAAAGTTTCAGAGAGAAGAAAAATAAATAGAAGCCGAAAGTAGCTAGCTGTCCTCAGTTAAAACAGTGATATTTAACAATGAAATTAGACTGTTCAGGAAGTGAATTTACCAATAGCTTCCCTGTTAAAAGTTAATATTGCTCAAACCTGCCTCACCAGTAATACCCAAGATTTCTGCTTCAATACTTTACATCCTTTATTGAAGAACAGCACAGAGTTGAAGCACAGCCTTCAGGAAACAAATACCCTTGCTGCTATTCCTCTATTAAGTCACTTAAATATCTTCATAAGCATGCTCTGAAGCACATTTCTTTATTGGATTTCAATTGTTTCTTAAAAGAAAAATCTCAAAGGAATCAAAGAAAAATGTTTGCTTACTCACATTTCAAAAGAGATGTGGGTACAGCCTAATGCTCTCTTTTCTGATAGGTTTGAAAAAAAAGACATTAATGAACAGTAGCTTTATTTTAATCTTTCTCCTTCCTCACTGAATTTCTCATGCACACCATATTTTTCCACACTTTTGCATTTTAAACACAGTGTAAGTACATGAGGGGATCAAAGAGTTTCAGATGAATCTGAAGAGTTATAGCAAGGGTAACGAGGGTCCTTAGCTTCTAATGACAGAAGCATATGCTCTCAACTTTCTAAACTGCATCCAACTGAGCCATTTATCAAGGCCTGAAACTTTTTCATTATTTAAAGCACTACGACAGCTTTCCACTTGATGCCTTGGAAGTACACAATAATAGAGACTCTATATAGTCATTAATTATAATATCAGCTGGTTGATGAAGTTACTGTACTTGCTGCTTGGTGATTTCATTTTTAATTGCAGCAGGTGGTGTGGAAATAAAGTGATGTACTGACACACACGGTCACCTCAATAGTATTTTCTTTTTTATGTATGGATAAATGCAGCTTGGTTTTTTTTGAAAATTCCTTCTGTTTTATATCCCACTGCATATAGTAGCTACAAGGGAAAATGAGCACAGAACATGCTGAAAATCAGATGCTTAGAAAGGAGCTGATAGAACACATTTTTTTTTCATTTCAAGATATTTAAGATACTAGGTTTTTTTCCCCCTGTGTAAAGATTCCAGTGCCCAAATCACTGCTCCCATAAATAACAGTCACAGCTTTATATAGTGTACCATTTCTTCTAATTTTTGGTCTTACTAAAGTATTTGGATAAGTAGCCACTTTTGAACTCTACAGATCTGAAAATAAAGATGCAGTTAAGCAGAATTAAACTTGAACTCTATTAAATTCTATGACCATTCTACAAATGAGTATGTAATATTCTAAATGGTGTGTTCTACTTTTTCCTCTATTTTGGAATTAGTCCTATATGCTCCATTGCTCTAGTAATCTACTAACCCATATAGCCACATAGATTTTTGCAATTTAAAGATTAAGACAGCAATAGCATGAGCTGATTTATCCTTTTGTTGTCTTCAGACTGCTGTTGTATAAGCTTTCAAAAAAGTCTGCATTTTTCTTATGATACTCCCTGCTCTTAAAAGTGTATTTTCCTTTCTTGTAATGTTTTCATTTCATTAATCTCTAATTTAACAGATTAGGTAACTATTACAGGAGATCATGCTGCTAAAGGTTTTCCATGAGATTGATAGGTAATAAAAACTGGTGTTTCCTAATGGCCACAGACATCAGTCTTCTACATAAATCAGCAAACTCCCTTAAGAATCCCTTATATCCAAGTCATAGATCAATGGTACTCAAGCCTCATTACAACACACACCCTTCTCTGAAATCAGGCTGTGCTACCTTAGCTCAAAACTACATTAAATGTAATTAATACAACTGTGATGTAAATGGACACGGCATTAAAATGTATGTCCCCAGGGAGTGAAGGCTGGGAAGGGAACCTTGTGCACTGTCATGCATGGCACACGTGACCAGGGAACATCTCAGCACACCTCCTTGCTTGGGATTTATAGTGGTTACTCCATAAAATTGTGGAGCTCCAGCAGCAGGGAGGCAGAAGCTCATTCCCTACAGCTGAGCAGCAGCTGGACACTGGCTCTTCTCTAAAGGAGGATGTTGTTGTGTAAACCTCTCAACATGACGTTAACTTCTGCATTCAAAAAAACCCTACACAAACACCATTAGAATGCAAAACTCAAGCAGAAAAGGCGTTTACTGTCAAAATTGAACACAGGGAAGAATCTGAGGTGATGTGAACTGCTTGTCTGTACATTGGGTAGAAGGGAGGTGGCTTCTAACAATTAGTGCTTTATTTGCCCACAAGAACTGTGATTTGGAACAGAAAGAGAAAAACAGCTGAGCAAAGCACAGTGTGGAAGTACTACAAGGTGTCCAAACCAGCAAACAAAAATAAAGCTACTGTTCTGCAGAGATCCCTTCAGTGTTCCCTTGCTGACAGCTCTGCTCATTTTAGGAAAGAATTTGTCTAAAAGACCAACAGGCCAATACTGCCAGCTTTCAGGCATATATTGTTTTGCTCAGACAGAAAGCAACTTCAGAGTGTGGAGCTATACAGCCCAGCTATAAACAGGACTTTAACAGCCTGCTCTGGGTGCTTTGGGCCTTCAGAGCCAAAGGAGAGCTGCACTGCCTGAACCTTCTGTGATTTGCTAATCTTTCTGCTCTCAAGAGGTCCCCTCAGGTCCCCTATTGCTGCACATAATAGGCAACAAGGAGTTAGAGCTCATAACAAGACAGCTCAAGTGGTTTTGGAGAGATATTACTGCCTGTATTCCCTTATTTTTCATATAGTTCTCAGCCAAACACTGAATTTGTTAATATAATATTTTATATAGTGCATTGATCTCCAGAACGGGCTTGCATGACTTCTGGAAAACACATAACAGAATTTGGGATCCTAATGGGAGGCATTATATTCACAAAGGAACCTGAGAATCATTGCTATGAGGTATTTATTATCTGACATACATAACCATTACATAATTGCTCTTGAAACAGCCTAATTTTTTATAATCTCACCTTCTTCAAAAGATGTTCTGCATCCTCCTTTTAACTCACTTTGTACGTTACCTCCTTTAAATTCACTTTGTACATTATAGTGGCCTTTCAGTATGTTCAAGGCAGGAAACCAGGTCCTGGTTGGTTAATAAAGTAAGTGAAGCATGCAAATATGCAAACAAACACTTGAGCCAAACTCTGCTCTCATGCATGTCAAGATTCATAGCACCCATGAGGGAACCAAGTTTGGCACCTTTTGCTCACAAGCACTGAGCACAGAATTAGAAGGGATAAAGCTCTCCATGTCGTGGGTGCCTCTTGCTTCCAGGTGCAACAAGAGTCAAATCTCCACAGTGCAGAGCAACCACGTTCCTCACACTGTAGGACCACCCCTTGCTATTTCCAAACGCAAAACAAAGGCAAAAATGACTGCAATAATAAGCTTGGATTTTGGCCACATCATTTTGGTTCCCTGTTCCTTTCTCTCTCCTTTTTATTTTGGCTTCTTGCTGGTTTTGGGGAATCTTAGCCACTCAAGTGCCCATAGTGCAAACATTCAAGGCAACCCAAACAGCATCTGCCATGTGCATCATAAATATGAACATTTCCACACTCTTCATATTAACTGCTCCATCTAATAGGTAGGATTAGACATGACATCAATTTTACCAGCTGATTTGTTGCTTTCTTCATCCTGGCTTACGTTTCTGTCATCTCCTATAAAAGAACTCAGATGTTTCTGCAAGGGTACAAGCAGCAATATTGTGTTACATTTTCAAAGGTTGCCTCATGTGCTGTTGTGTGCTACACAGATGTAAGAATTATTAACAATGAGCTGAGCCCCACAATGTCATATGATCCAAATGCAAACCCTCGAGGACATTTATTTCCTCCATTTCAGTGGGTAATTGAGCCTCTAAACCACCCACAAAGATTACACTTGTAAAAATACTTAACCATTTGTGCCATAAAAATAGTTATACAGCAAAAAAATGTTCCACATTTATGAATATGAAAACTAGTAACAGACTACAAAATGGAACTGTTGTGTACTGAACCACCAAATCCAAAATGGGGTGTTGCTTTTAGATTCACACAGCATCAAAGACATCCTTTCCAGTGTGCTGTGCCTCATTTTGCACTGGACATAAGATTCCTAATAGGTGTATCATAGCTGAAAGTCAGTAAAAATAAATCTAGCCTGGAACAGCTTTGCTGCTCTGTCCCTGGCCATGAGTGGAAGCAAAGGGAAACAAATATAGCACTGTTTTTCCTTTTGAAGACAACCTCCTTTCAAGTTGAAGTAAGGTTAGGCAGTTCTAGAAATCATGCAACACACATTTCTCATTTAAAAACCTCTGGAAACTCAGCTATCACGTCGAAAGGAGTTGCTGAGTTTTTTAAGTACATAAAAAGGTTTTGCAAACAACTTCTGCAGACTGTAAATCAGAATATTTTGATCCTCAGTAAGAGCCAAGGAGATTGCCCGATAATTGCACACGGAGCCCTGGCAGAAATACATGGAATAGGAAGGGTGAGTATCATAAAATTACCATTACAACGACTGCCCAACACTCCCAGAGTAACAAACATCAGAGCTGCACTATAAACCCCTGTCAGAAATTGCTAAACCTATTGTACCAAATTTACAGACAAGCGAGGAGCAAACCAGAAATGAATACGGATCTCAATTATCTCAAAAGATGGAGTGCACTTCATGAAACCAGGGTAATTCCCCTTCCATCTAAAAGTAACGTGAACTGAGTCTCACAGAACCATGAGAAAAAGACAAACTGTTGAGAGGGGGAAGGCCAAGGCAGTCCTATTCCTCAAGTACATTTTTAAACCTCAAAACACTGTGGAAAGTACACACTACTCCCCAGAGAAATTATTCAGCATGGCTTTCCTAATCTATTAGTTTGCATCCACAGATTTATGATCTTTACTGTCATTATTAACACAGGTATTAACATAATCCAAATACATCAAGTCATCAGGGATTGGTGAGAAAAGCACAGACTTTTGGAAACAGAATGAGAGCAGAAAGTCTCTAAATTAACATTCCAAACAATGCGAAAAGCATTGCTTTATTTTAGAATCAATATAACTTGAATATGCTTTTGGGTTTTGTTTTTTCTTCTGTTTCCTAAAATAGCTTGTATACACAAGACAACATCCTGATTAACTGATTAACAAGTACAGAGAACTCACATTACCGTACTTCTCTGAAAAACTAAGAGTTTCAGTTTAGCAATGTCTACTTCAAGCTTTTATCAGCACTAATTTCAATGAAAAAAAATGGTCGTAAAACTCTGAACAGAGGGAAAACAGACCTTAATTAAGCAAAGTGTTATCTCTTCCTATTATAATGAAAGCAAAGTTACAGTTATATTTTTACCAAGATTTTTTCACACTTAATGAAGACATTATCCGTGAGTTTTCAAAGTCACTTTACAAAAGAGCATTCAAGAGACATTAAAGTCAGCTGAAACTAAAAAGTCTTTTTGAAGTCAATAAACAATAAAAAGAACAATGAAAAGACAGCCTTTGATCTCTTCTTACTCTAAAGTCTTTAATTTCTGTTTTAATCTACTAGATGCATTAAGTCTTGTTTTCAAACATTTTTCATCTGCAAAGTACAGTGAGCTTGCCTTGATTTTTTTATTCATATATATTCTTACTGTAATAATGTACACTTCTCATTACCAGGGGTGGATGTCATCAGGAAGCTCTCCCACCAAAATAAACAGAAAAGTTTTAAAATTATTTTTCATTCTCTTCTCTTTTAAAATTTCTTTAAAAAGAAAGAAAAAATGCAAAAGGAAAAGGGAAATAGCACATTCAGCTTTGAAATTTCTGAGATCAAAGGCTATAATGCACATAGATTTTTTCAAAGGATAAATTATTAATAACATGGGTGAACACATACTGGTCAATAACATGGTCAAAGAATGGTAACTTAAGAGCATCTCTCTGCAGCCAATTACAGTTTATCTGACTTGATTGTTTGCAAGAAATTCCAAGCTATTCACTGGATTTTTAATATGGCTCTAAAACCCCCTTTTAGCCAAGCTGCAAAACCTGGACAAGCTTTTGACCTGGTTCAGCAGCTCAGCATTTCCTCAGCAGGACAGGCCATGGACGTAAACAGGAAAATAAAAAATTGCAATGAATGAAAGTGTGTGGAAAGTAGAGGCAGAGAGCCATTAATTGCCACTGTGCCACCAATTTCTGCAGGTTTCCAATGTAACCCCAGCAAGAAGAAAGTCTCTCCATACCTGTTCACAGGTATGACACATATCAGCCTCCTCAATTTCTCCTGGATAAATAAGAATACCCTTCTGATATTTCTACCCCTTCAGAAACACAGGATCATTCATGGGGTAAAGCACAACGAATCACCAGATTGTCCCTTTCAGACCCCGATTCCTGGTGAATCCTGGGCCTCTCCTGACCTAGATTAAAACAACACTACTTGTTTGGCATTGAACTCTGTCTTCAAAATATTTCTTTTCACATTTCTCCATCTCCATTTGTTGTTGAAGTTGACACTTTATGATGATGATTTTTGTAAGAACAGCTATAAATTCATTTATTTCACAGAGACCACTGAGTATCTGACAAATGTGAGATCTAGGGGCTCATTTCTAGCATGGGATGACTGGAAACACCAAACCACTGGGCTCTGAATTTTGCCAATATAAGAATTGAATCATTTTTCAGACAATATAGTTAATTTTGATTCAAAAAAACCCTAAATTCCATGGGATGTATCTACTCTAGGAAAGAAAACAACCATGCAGAAATTTAAGCAGTGTCTTTTTCTTACATCAAGTTAAGCAAAAAGACTAAAATTTTCACTTTGCTCATGGCAAATATACTTAATAAAAAGAATCAGACTGAGAGCACTTTACTACATTCAGACTAGCCTTTTATTGATCTGGATGTGCTATGAACCACATTATCTAATCTACAATAAGCCATTTACCAAGTGCAATGATCTATGGGCTAAAAGGCTTAGATTTTTAGTTCCATTGTAGACTTTTTGATGAAATGGTAGATCAGCAGAGAATAATACTATAATAAGATTGTGAGGGACAGAAGTGTCAATATTAGGAAATTAGAAAGTTTGGCTTACTGTTTTAAATCCTCTTGCTGTTCATTTAAAACCCCAGTATCTCTTTTTCTAGACTAATTGTGTCTGTATCTTTAACAGGGGTCCCAGATGACATCCCACAGGGTATCAAGTTCACCAGGGTTCAAGGGCTCATGCAGCTGCAAGTATTTTTACTTTTAAAAAATAAAATCATCCATCTAAGCACATGACAACTATTTGGTGGTGCATGGGAGACCAGACATCATGGAGAGACAAGACATCATGGTCCCATCTCCTTGCTGTTGCTGTTTGCCAAGATCCACATTTCATCCGCTGCACAGGATATTTTTGCAGTTTCCCTTAAAACAGATTTGATTTTGGGCCAGAAGCTTTTCTTTACCTGATGCACAGAGCCTGGAACACAAGGCTGACCGACATAATTGTGACCTACACAAAGTGGACTAACACTCTCACAGTCTCATCTCTGCCTACCCTCTAATTCTCAGCTTTGACCATTTTTCTACGTGGGAATTCTCCAGCTGCCACCAGGAAATACCACAGATATCTCAAAACCATTCCTTTATCTACTGTCCTGTGTCCACCTACATATGAGAACCACACATATGAGATCTGCTTCATTACTTTGCAATATTACTTTTGGATTGAAATATTTGACTGATCTCCCTGACAGTGTATAAAGCCATACCATAATTTCCTTCTCAAATTACCAAGTAATTAATGCAAACACAAATTCTTTCTGAAAATAGTTACCTTTGGCTAACTAGGACGCTGAGGTTTCTGAGAAACAATGTTGCAAAAAAAAAAGATGTTCAACACCACAGGCATGATCAGAATTGCATCTCAGGTTAGCAAAGAAAAACAAAACAAAAATTCAGTGGCCTTCAGTTGACAGAAATAAAATGCATTATTTTATTGCTAATTAAATGAAAGCCAAAGCATTTTTATGATATCATTTTATCTACGTTTCCATGCCAAATTTCAGTGCATCATTTCTGAGTAAGACTGACAGGTTACATGCCGAAGTAAATGTACTGAAGACATTAACATCACTTTAAAGCAACTCAAGTTTTGATGTTCTCCTATTTTTGTTGAGCTGCAGCCATCAGGACGCGCTGCCTCGTTTTTGTGAGAATGGGAAAAGGGAGCATCACCAGATGAGGCCACCACAGAACTCCACAGCAACTGGCACCAACCCCAGCGCCAGCCAGCTTGTATGAAGATGTTATTGCACCTCTCCAGTTCTAATCGCCAATTATGACTCTATTAGTCCTGCCTGGCACTTCATCTGCTCCTGCACCGGCGGAGGGGGGCTCGGGGCGCACCTCTGATCCTCCCGTTTCCGCTCCAGCGGGCGCTCCAGCGGCTGCTCTCATCATCTCCAGACAGCGAGGGCTGAGCCGTCGCCTCTCCCGGATAACTACACCTGACCTTACAACAATTTGCTAAGGAAATACCTGCCTAATGGCACTGTGAGAGCAGTTTCTTTTACGCTCACAACGGCGCTGCAAATTAGAGACAACAGGATAAATCTATGACCAGCTCACCAGACACTTCATTAAATCACTGTTCCCTTGCCTTGTAGAGCACTAATAGAATCACAGCCCTCGTTAGCTACTGAATAAAAGATCAATCACATTCTTTGAGAGCTCTTGCTACCAGCTTCCAGAGGAAACAAGGAAAAAAAAGACATATTTAGGATCATCAGTACGATTCTGAATGGCCTCACTGCAAGTTGGTTAAATTACCTTTTCCACAACTGACTCTGGCTGTAATACTCTGAGGAACTTGTTAAGTCTGCTTTCAAAAGCTGCTATCTAATATACGACTACCAGGCCCTGGTCAAAAGTTCATAATGTGCATATGTAAAAAGGTACTAAATTGCCTGAGGGCTAAAACCAGAGGAGTTTAATTGCAGCAAAATGCTGAAAATGGTCTGTTGAGGGTCTTTCTATTGGGATACTGCTGGCACTAGCTGATTGAAGTACAGCACATAAAAGCCTTACAACAATATTTCCTTAAATGCAGCTGAAGCTGTGAGCACTTGCTAGTGCATATATGGTGTGCCAAGAGGAAAAAAAAAAAAGAGAGAACCTACTCTAAAACAAACAAAGATTTAAGGATTGATATAATTCATAATTCAAAAGTGTGTGGATAAAAGAAAGAATTAAACATCAATCAGTATCTGTCAGTATAAATCATGTTATAGGCTCCACATGTTATGGTGGGAAATGTAAGTACATATGTAAATATATTTTAATTGGCACCCATTAAGATTCACTGCAATAAAAACTGGAAAACAGCTTCCATCAATCTATTCATGACCACACTTGGAAATTTTAGAAACAGCCACCTATGAGACTGAAGATTCCCCCTGAAATCCAATGACTTGTTTGTAGTAATTTGAGAATTATTTCTCTAGTTATTGACATGATAAGGGGGGGGCAGGAAGGAAAAGAAAGAAAAAATGAAACATTTTTATCTGAATCCATGCAAAACATACTTTTTTTATTGAAAAAGAAAAGCACAATATAAATGTTTAGGAAAAATAGCCATTATCTGAAAACTCAGAAGAAACAGCAAATTCTTCACTTAACTCTATTATATTTGATTCCCCCAAAATTATTTTTCTATCAGCAGTATTTCATCTGTTTGCACAGTGAACACAAGCAAAATATTTTTCCTTCTGTGTGGGCATTTCTGAACGTGTTGCCTGAGAATTTGGCTTTTAGCCATTAACTGCCATCAGAAAAAGAAGTGACCATCTTAAAATTTTGATTTTTTTTTTTGGTAGAAAAACTGCATGATTTACTCCTCAATATTTTTGTTACTATCTCAAGCAAAACTTACAGTCACAGACATTAAAATGGTCATTGTGGAACTTCTCTTAACTCTTTACAAATTTTATTTTTACCTTTTGAAAACCACATTTACATGTGGTTAAGGCAGTGCCATGCAGGAAATCATATCAGGTCAGTGTAACAGTGCCCTCACAGAGATTTCAGTAGGAATGTTATCTACAGCTCATAGGTTTTTTTCATGTACAGCACATGTTGTCTTTGGGCATGCCATGGCTGAGAAAATTAATCCACAGCTTTTCATAAAGGTTTTCGTTTAAATGCTAAATGTTATAAAACATTTTAAAATAGCTCATCCAATATTCTTAAAGACAACATAAAATGTTCCAGGCAATTTTTTTGTTTTTACTTGAATGAATATCATGTGGTAGATAAAACAGCCTTTAGCCAGGCATTACTGGTAGAGTGGGAAGTGAGCACATTATTGATAACCCTGATTTTGCCATCTTCAGTTGGCATCAGTTAACAAATACAGCAAAGTCACAGTCCTGGACAGAAACCAGAGATAAGGTAACAACAACATGGGCAAAAGCATGAGAATCAGCAGAGACTTCAAATCACTTCAAGAGACCTCCACCTCCAGTCCTGGAAAACCCACATACCAATATTTTTTGGTAGCTTTCCAGACTGTCTCCACAGGAAGACAAAATCACATCTGTCTTCTGATAACAGTTATAAGCCAAGTCTCATTTTACAACATAAAAAACGCCCAGGCCACCAGAAGGTCTCAAAAGTAAATCATGCCAAAGAAAATTGGTAATTCATTTACCTCACCTAGGCAGAGAAAGTTGGAGAAGTTCGAAAACCCATGGTTGTAACACAACAGCATTTATCCTAATAAATATATTCAGTGGAAATGACAAACCAAACAAATGAAGAGGACTGAACAAGCTTTCAATTGTTTACTATTGACATTCAGTGCTAACTCACAGTAAGGAAGTCATTCAAACAAGTTTGGAATATATGCTTGGGAAGGACTCACAAAAATCTCTCAAAGCAGAAGGGCACAAGAGACTACAAGCACTTCAGTAGAGAAGATGTTTGAAGCTAATAGACTGATTTCATTCCAGGTCTAAGTCTCCATTTCAGGTCTGGACAACCCTTTCTTTCCAGCTTCTGAGCGCTACATCATCATTAATTAATGGATGTATCTGCCAGCAGAAGGGAACAGAGAATGGAAGCAGGATAGCAAAGCTTTTTTCTTATGATGACAGTGAACAGGAATGACCATGTAATTTGGCCCAGTCACATTTCATTACCAACTATAAACATAATTTTAGGGGAATAGATTAGGAATTAGATTGCATTTACAGGAATCTTTGCCGTGGACAGCGACAAAGTTTTCAGATGAGTCTTCTGTCCCTTCCTAACAGCAGAAAAAGCATTGAGCTATGCTCAGCTTTGCTGGCCTTGGGTAGACATGCAGAGTATTTGATTTTCTAAGACAAGCAATGGCCTGGATTGTGTTCCGAAGAGCCTAATTGCCTTTAGCTGAAGACCATTTAAAATGCCTCATTACTGTCTATTGAATAAGCACATGTGTAATGCAATAATGATAAATTTCACCTCATCACCAAAAGTAAGCTCAGCTGTTGTTTTGATAAAAAGAATTCTATATGAAAACATTTCCTTTAGAAACACAAAGCCAAAAAGGAGACAATAAATATATATCACAAGTGGAACTGACAGCTTTGTTGATACTTCCTGCCATAATTCCTTTGAAAGTTGGAAATTCACATACATTTCTCATCAAGGGAATGAAAGAAGTCAACACATCATTTTTTCCTCACAAAGTCACCACTTTTGGTGCAAAAGCTGAGAGGCTTGCTTTGTACATTGTAGTTTATAAAATGTAACCAATGTAGTTCATTCAGCTCAGGTAACACCTTGCTCCTTGGCAGAGCTACTTAAATCATTTCTGCTTAATCACGATATCTTAAACAAAAATAAATTTATTTCCCAAAAAGCCCTTATTTTAGTGTCATTGCACATGAAGAAAATAACGTGACGTTTTTACATTTACACCATGAGAGTACCAGCAGAATGGTCACCAGGGATCCACAATAGGAAACAGGAAAGGACTTTTCAGATGCCCAACCCTTGCTGATATTTGGGACCTTTGCCCTGGAAAGCTGCAATGGGGAAATTCCCTTCCTGCAGAGGCAGGACACTGCTCTGCCATGGGAAGCCTGATTGTCAATAGTATCATTTTGCAGATCCTGCCACTGCTCCATAATTAACCCTGTTAGATAACCACACTATTTGGGATGGGATGAGCTACTCAATGTGAGTAGACAATCAGATTCTAAATGACACTGTTACAAAGTCATTATCATAAAAAATTGCCAAGATGGTTGTTTTACTTGAAGTGCTAAATTAGTTTTCTTGTACTAGTAGTATTCATCATAATGCAAGTTTGATAATTCAGGACAACAATTTAATAGTAATGCTATTCAGTGGAAAGGAATTGTGTTTCAAATTTTCTCACAAAATGAAAAAACCCCAACTGTATTCATTAATAGATTACAGTTGGAGACAAGGTAATCCTGAGAAAAATACCTACATTCAAGAGTGTTGAATTTAAGGGAAAAATTTAATCCTAGTATATCCAAGTATTCTTATGCTCTAGCTTGTTAAAATTGTTCTTCAATATTGGTTGCATAATAGAGGGTACAGCATTCAAACAAAAATCAGTGCTAATGAGCCAGGTCAGGATTTTCAAACCTATTCCTTTCACATAAAGGCTGGTGCTCAACACTTGAGCAAATGATTCCATAACCAGTTGGGAGTCTCACCAGTTATTTGTATGTGGCCGCCCATCTGTGAGGAAGTAAAGAAATGAGCAGTGGTGTGACCAATCATTTAAGATAAGCTCACAGTAAGTTTCAACTCTTATGTATGCTCAAATACAATTTTGGAAACTCCAGCCCATAAAACAGTACTGCTGGGAGAGATGGGAAACTACAGCACTGGCAAATCAATCTTGCATGTTTGGGACAAGTAGATCTTGTTTTTCAAGACAAACAATTCTCTCTATCTATCAAAAAATACTTTATTTTTATATAAGATGCATCATCCAACATTGTTATCTTTATCTTATTTCAAGGTGATGCTTTTGCAATTAATAAAATTCCTCAACTACCTTCTATAGATTTTCTTGGCATACACCGAAGACTCTGCTCTATCCATAGTGATACTTAAGAACTGCAAAAACATGTTGTCACTAAAATAATGGATGGAATTTGACTATGTTGCTTATATTTACTGACATCCTCCTTGCTAAAATAGGATTGATGCTACTACTCTAACGACTTCCTAGAGGCAGCAGAATAAAGAGGCTGAAAAACCCAAATGACTCAAGTACTGTAAGTCTCAAAAAAAGCTTTAAAAGCTAAGTAAATTCAGAAATTCTCTGATTACAAAGCCTCATATACATTACTGCAAAACTACTAAGTCTTGTATCATTTGTGGTGCATTTTTCCACTGAATTAAGCACAATGGATTGATTAATTATTATGTCTACTTTCGCCCTGAAGAGAATGAGTTCAAATGTACTTTATCACAAGGAAATCATATAAACTCAGGTCACCTAACACATATCAGAACACTGAACCATTTTAATATTTCAACTGCCAAATGGATTCAAGTCCGTCTTTTTGTCAAATCCTTCTTTTTTATTCTTAAATTTGACTCTTGAATCATTTACATGTTTAAACAACTCTTAAAATCATGCATTCTGCTTTATTCCTTTTTTGTTAAAACTGTGGTAAGAAACTACAGACTTAAGGTCTAAGAGAGTAGGTTAAGAAGAAGAAGAGGAGAGGCAGAAGGGCATATCATCTCCTACTGGTATTGGCAATAAAACCAACATAAAATTAAGGAAAACATTTTGGTTTCGTTATTTTTTCTGGAACACACGTTCCCTTTTCTTCTCTTTCTTTAGAAACACACATGTTCTTTCCTAGAAAAGAGGCACAGGGACAGCAAAAATTTAGGACTTCAGTAGAAAGAAGTCCAGGATTTGACCAGTATCTAACTCAACTCTTTTAATAACTCTTAGGAAGGGATATACAAAGGAAGCCACTGAACTACAAAATGACAGTGAATATCCAGTGGAAAAACTGAACACACTCCTCAGGACAGTCTCCTCAAACCACAGACCTATTTCCCTCCACATGGGAATCTCACCAATGCTCCAAGCTAGGCAAGGAACATCCTGAAAATTTGAGTCTTGCCTTTAGGAAAAAAAAAAAA
>VXAC01008451.1:3386367-3401977 GCA_013399225.1 Rhipidura dahli
CAAAACCAAAACCAAAAAAAAAAAAAAAAAAAAAAAAAACCCAAAAAAAAAAACCACAACAACAAAACCAACAAACCCAACCCAGCAGGTTCCCCCACACTTTCCTCAAGAGGAAAAAAAATAGATACCTATATATACAACAAACTTTGGAATAGAGAACTGACATGAACTAGAAACACTACAAGCATCACAGTGGGATACCTCCCAAAAGCTGAGAAATATTCATATTTCTATACACAAACATATATTTTTAATAGCTTTCCTGGAAGGAAGTTTTTAGGAATGTTAATTCAGTTATGCAGTTATGTCCAGGGAATGCCAACATGATGATAAATGACATGTCACACAGTAAAAAACAAACAGATGAATTTTTTTTTTTTCAGGAAAACAGACTCTTATTGTGTTCACCTATCCAGGAATATGAACTATATTAAAAACTCAAGTATATTTTTCATGTCTGTAGATGGATAGAAATGTAGGTGCATACACACACATATACATACATATATATACACATATGTAAAAATAGTAAGAATATTGAAAAAACATTATGTAGTACTCTGCATTTGATATACTTTATTATTTTTGGACCTTGTAAATATACTTTAATGAATTTTCTCTAAAAGAAGGGACTTTCTAGCTCATATTACTTGGACACTGTACTATTTACTCTTCCATCTTTTTTGTAAAGTCAGAAGAGATTTCCCTGAGAACTTCAAATAAATAAGATATCCAGCTGCACAAACACTATACATTCTGTTAGAATACTTTGGCTTTCTAAGGAATATTTGACTTTCTCTGGATGTAAATGATTAAAGAGAATCCATCATCTGAAACTGATTGGTGAACTGTTTAAAGTGGTATGGCACCTCTTCAAAGATGATGGAGTGAGAAATGAAAAGACCATGGTACAATAAAGCATCTCAGATATCCAAGGGGTTCTAGGGAAATAATGTAACCAAGCACTGCATCCCCCAATTAAGAAGTAGTATTTAAATGATAGTTCTGTAACATAGGATCTACACTGCATTCTTAAAAAAAAAATTCGATTTCATCTATTCTACACAGGGCCAACAAAAGCTTGGGGTTTCCTGAACATCTGTCCATTCATAAATAGAAAGTTGGAAAAAATATGTGAAGAAAGATGAACCATGTTCTAGAATCCACAAAATTTATATTGCTCTGTGAGTTATGATCACAAAATGACACAGACTAATAGCGTTCAATTAGGTCATTTCATTATTTTTACCATTTACCATTTTAATTTTGGGCTCGGGATTTTAACTTCTAAGGGTCAAAGAAACAAAAACTGACCTTCGTCCAAAAATACTGCTTTTGCTGAACTTCAGATGTTTGGATTATCAGCTTTATTTCACCAAGAGCTAACTAGAAGGCTTAGTATCAGCAGGCATGGATGTACACATAACACACAAGGATGTACCTCATATAATTTGTGTATCATAGGAGAGTTCTGCTTGGAAAGGACTTTAAAGGTCACCTCATTCCAACTCCCTGCCATGGGCAGGGACACCTTCCACTGTCCCAGGTTGTTACAAGCCCTTTTCAACCTGGGCAAATATCAAAAAAGTGGTTCAGACTATCGCTGCCATTTCCCCAAGCTAAAAGACATATATTGCATTAGCACAAAATAAATGGATGAAATGGAGGCAATCTGTTTCAGCTTTAAAAAAAAAAAAATCATCAGGACTTAATTTCAAGCTAGATAATTCCAGCAAAAGTTACTGTTGACAGCTGAAGCCAGAAAAGGCGTAGGAACATGCATGTTTATACTTTTTGGTTTCTACAACTCAAGTGTTTAATACACACAGAAAAGCTCCTCACAGTGTATTTTCCCTTACGTTCTCTTTCCCAATCTATTCTTTTTAAAAAAGCTTGATGATAAAGTCTTCTGCTTTGTCAAAAAACACTAGATTTATGTGAACTACGCAAGAAAAATTTGTGTGTGGCCACAAAACCAGAACTGCCCCAAACCTGTACAAAAGCAGAGTTTTAACATGGTATATATGCAGCAGAGTAGCACACACCCACTTTTGAGACAGAAGACCTTATTTCTAATCAGTCAGAAGGAAGGGAGGCCAAGAGGCTGTACATATAAATCCAGAGTATTTTCCAGTGCTGTTATTGGCTATTTTCTTCCCTGAAAGAGGTGAATAAAACCATGCACTGTGAAAACACAGACTCCCACAAGAAGAACCCATTTTTTCCACAAACTTCCACATCTTTTTGGAATACCTGACATAAAAAAAGAGAATATCTGTACAGCAATATGTAAAATAAAGGCAAAAATCAAAAAATACCCAGAACCACAGAATTTCCCTGACTTAATACCTTAAAAATTATCTCTTCAAACTCACAGTTCTAAATTTTAGTCATCTTTACCCACGGAGAATAAAAACCTTCCTTATTGTCAGTTGTTGCAGTAGCTGAATGATTTTTGAGCAAAGAACAACTCACGATGTTTCAGTATGAAAAAGGTCTCCAGAGCACCTCCATAAGGATGAGGCAAATTCCTAACACTGAGTACAGTGATGACATTAAAAAAAAAAAAAAATGGGTAAAGGGACAGAAAGAAAAAAAATTCCCATCCCATTCAGCTGTTCCTATCAGAGTGCAACATCATTCCTTTCACCCAAGCACCTCAACACTCATAACACAACAGAAATTTCCTTCCTTATGGTTTCTCAAATACATTCTGAGCAGATCAATTCTGCACAGCACCTCAGAGACCCCACAGCACTCCAGGTGCACTTTAGCTCCATAAGTGATGGTGAGCAAAAGAATGGAAATAGCAATAAGAAAGGGCTTTTTCAGTCTGAAACTATAGGGAAATGTTCTTTTTTAATATAGATTTTAAATTAAATACATGGGATATAAAACATTATGGACCAAATATTTCCCTGCCTTGCAGCCCACATTGACACAACATGTCCCCTTTGCCCACATGACAAAACATTCTGAAATTCTGCATGGATCTGGCAGGGAGATGAAGAAATTCCTTATTTCCTTCAGAAAGCTACAGGTCAATAAGAGAGCTGCTCCACAAACAGCTATGGGAGGGTGTTGGACACACAAAACTCCATGGCCACCACTCCCTTGAGCACCATTTTGCACTCTGAGATCCTGACCTGTTCACTTTGGCACAGGGATATGTTTCCATAGAGACTTTCCATTCCTGTGGTGTAGGTTACAGGGGACAAATTTAATTTGCCCTTATATTTCATGCTGCATTTATTTTAGCAGCAAGTTAAAATATGTATCAGTTAAATGTAAGTTTGATAATAAACTAGCTTATATTACATTTTATTGCTAGATAGGACACATAAAATAATCAACAACTACTTTGGAGGCATCTCTTTACCATCCTATTACAACAAATCAAAATGTTCTTCCACATAAGTCTTCTTTCCTTTTACCCAATTCAGCCAATTTTAAATAGGAGTTTCATGCAAGGAAGCACATGCTATCAGGGTTCAATAAAATATTTGTCCCTTCATGGTACTGGAGGTACAGTCCACAAACCTGCACGTTCAAAAATAGAGCTGTGGCTTAGCATCACTTTAACATTTTCACTTCAGGCATTAATCCGTAAACCAGGAGAACTGCCCATGTGATTTATTCACTCTCTACAACTGCTGATATCCAGTAGGTGGCTATTCCCCTTTCATTTTTCCATCCTCTTCCACTTCCTGCCCAGAACTCAAATTGAGAAAAGAAACCAGCCTTTTGATCAAACTTTAACTGTGAGGCTCTTTCCAAACAGAGCTGCCTGTTGCTTTTCAAGAAACCCCAGCGCATTTTCAGGAATGTCTTAAGGAAGGAAACAGAGGCCAAGTTCTGTGCTGGAACATGCTCATACCCACCCTGCCCAGGGCTGCTCTTGGAGCTGCACAGGCACAGCCGAGGGCAGAATTTGGCCAGCACTGTGAATTCAGAACTGGAAGCCAACATCAACTCAACACAGCCCACACAGATCTTTGGACAGCAAAATATGTTTGGTTGGAGAGGGAATTCTATCCCCAGCTCTAAGGGTAATTCCAGCTCCTTCAGCAGAGGACAGGGGAGAAAGCGCGGAGCTGATGAGGCTGCAGGGCCTCTTTTGGGCTTCTATCAAAAGCAAGAAGATGTGATCATTAGCTTGAATTCACTCCTGTAAATGCAGATTGATTTCTTGCCAAAATATCATTTCTGAGTTGATGTTAGGTGTGCATGGAAATCATCACATGAAATTTAAATTCAGACACTTCCAACCTATGGCAAAAGCAAATCCAGTACAGCCATTGTAGGCACTGGGGTGTCCTCCTGCCTCTGTGAACACTGCAATGCAGGGCTACTGCCTCAAACACCCTTGGGAAAGCATCACAGTGACAAGAACTCATGGTTTTATGTTAAACTTAAGACATGAAGAAATACTCCTTATAATTCTCAACAGCAATATTTTAGATACAAAATCCAGTTCTGGAAAGTTGCTATCTTTGGGGGAGGAGAGAGAAATCAAAGAGCACTTCAAGCATCGGTCTCATCCACAGTGAAAAATGAAGGGCAGAATGGTCTTACTTAATCTAACTGGCTTTTAAAGGTGACAAGTTGAGCTTTTAAAAATGTAATTTATATCTCAGCAACAGAACCAGTGTTTTACTCCCAGCCATTACACATCTGCTAAAACTCCAACACAATGGCTGGCTTTGCACTGCAACAGGAAATGTAACCCAATAGTCTCAGAACTTCCCCAAACCCCAGCCATTTCTTAATGTAAAAGGATTTGAAAATTCAGCTCACTGAAACATCTGTTAAGCTCTTGCTACTCTAACACATGAGAGTCTTTCTGCTCTCTTACCTGCCAACAAAAATATTTGGGTCTATGTAAGACTATCACAAGTGTGTGATAATGGCACTCAAAATCACCTGGGGGTGACACTGGATACCACACTCAGTGTAAGCTTGAAACTTACAATAAATAAATTTAATTTTAATCTTGTATGTAAATAATGACAAATCAGATAGGTTCTGAATGACTAGGATTAATTTAAAACAAAAACACCAACGCAGTCAAACTTTTCTTGAGTCAGTTTTTAAAGAGAGAAAATACTAAAAGGGCATGAAAAAGAGGTAGAAAGAAAAAAACCCAAAACCCTAGAGCCTTAGATCAAACCAGCTAAATATATGCATGGCCTATACAGTTACTTTCAGAACTTCTCTTCCAATTTGTTATTTACAGTGGCCACTTGTTTCAATTGACATTTAATTATAATCTAAGCATCTCCAACTTACTGAGTAACTATTTAGTGGTAAGCAAAAAAAGAGGCCCTTTGACATTAGTAGAGCTACAGTTACTTCAATAATAAAATGGTAATTTATTTGCAACTATTTCTTTCTACAAAATACTTCTCCATTTCTGCGTAAAAATCCTTGTGGATTTTACATTTTGAAAAGAGGCAGGTGGGAAAGAAAGGAATAATCTCCAGTTTCCATTGCCCTACTTCAAACTACTTCCTGGATACCACAATAATACAAAAAGGCCTTAGAATCGGGGATGTGCAGCTGTAGTTTCTGTGTGTCTGTATTAAAAAAAAAAAAAATATATATATATATATATATATATGCATCTATGCAGACTCCAGGAGCCTGATAGCTCAGGACACAGCAAACAGCTTCAAACTGGCTCCAGGAAGGACTGGCCTCTCCATGTACCCAAATGCTGCAGCAGCTAAGGCGACAGCCTGCGAGATCAAAACAGCTCCAGGCAGATCCATGAGGCTCCTTGTCTGGGCTGCCAAACCTCCCTTCTCTCCACACAACCTTGTCACCAACCTCTCAGTTTCAGTTACAGGCCCAGCTCAGTTGAAACTACTTTACATGCTGCTGCATCATGCTGCATTGTGCAATGCAGACATCCTTGGAACACTCAGGAGCGAGCAGCTCACCACCTTGGGACTGCAGCTGTAATGCTTTGAGATCACTCCCAGCATTCTGGCCAAAACACTCATCTAAACTCCAGGGTGAGCTGCCACAGAAACACAAAAAGAAAGCCCAGAAAAAGATCCCCAACAAAGTCTATTCCAGACTGGTAACAGGACAGTCCCTCAAAAAGAAGCAGCAGCAGTAAATCATTTGCTCCCTACAAGATTTAAAATAGAAACTCTTACACTGATGACAAGAATTTCAGCTCAGCTTGTTTGCCTACCCAAGAAGGGGCACTTTTCTAGTTTTACTGGCTATTGAAACATTGGTAGAGTTCAGGAGAGTGTAACACTTCGTATCAGAATGCAAGTTGTAAAACTGATGCTTAACCTCAGCCCATACCCCCCATCATGACATTCAAATAACCTCAGTGAAACTCAAACACAAAGGGCTTAACAGAAGTGATTTGGGCTGGACCAGAGTGCACTGTTACTCAGTGCTGATATCTTTACTTTGTATTTGTCCTGTACTTTGTATTCTCTTATATGTACAACCCGTTAATACACACTGTATAAAAATCTATCAATTCTTTTAAAGAATTCAAAATTGTCAGTGTTTTATTTTGTTCCTCAGAGGATAAGATTCCCTGAGCAACAAACACAAAAAGTCCCCTTTGCTAAAATACATTGGAATAAATAAAACTAACAATTCATAAACTTCTACAGACTGGATCTTTTCACGGAAAACATTCCCTTACACATGCTCAGAACTTCAAGAATTTGTTTTACAAACAATCCCTAACACAGCAGAGGTATGGTTTCAAAGGTCCTGGTCAAAAAAACGTGCTGTTGAAAGATATTATTACTTGTCCCAAGGTGCCAGAACACTCACTTATCAATCTTGTGGACATAAATAGGTTCTGCATATGTACAAAATGCAGGCAGAGGTTGGAGGTGCGAGGGCTCTCCTGACTGACATGTGGTCAGACACTGAAGTGTTTACATTTTTGCTCCATGGGTCTTACTGAAGACCCAGTATTTTTCTTTTATGGACATGTAATCAGAGTTTTAACCACCCTGTGTTTTCCACATTCTCCCATTATAAATTATGATTCTGCAGGGGTATGGATCTTTTCATTTCCCTGACTCATAGATGCAAACATTCAAGGGAGAGTCTTTCTCCCTGCTCTTTTTGGGAACACCCTTCTTTGTCAGTGAAAAAGGAATGAGAAACACTCTACAAGTTTAAAGGAAGCCAGTTCTCAATGAAGTAAATGTCATTCTCTGCCTAAAAAATACTTTGGACTCCTTCTAAACAACCTGGCTCAGAGGTTCAAAGGACAAGAGTAACCCCTCCAAGTGCTGGAGATGCTGCAAATTCTTACATAATAAAGACTCACAACATTGGCTATGGAAGAACTGCACAGCCTTTCATTATGTCATGGTTCCAGTCCAAAATCCAATGGAGACAAATGGAAAACACCCATTGTCTTCAGCACTTTGTAAGAATCAAGGAAATTGTTGGGTTGTTACTTTTTTTTTAAATATGAATGAAGGTGCTTTTACCACTGAAAGCACTTTCCCTCAGCCATTAATAATGTCTGTAGTATCTTTTCTAACTAGGGCATCTCTTTACATAAAAAATGCAGTCAACATATTCCACTTAAAAGCCAAAGCAATTTTTTTGATGTTTTACGTATCCTGAGCACAGAAATAACTCTAAACTATCCCACACCTAAGACATATGACGTCCTCAATCAAAGTGAAAATCACATATTCAAACAAGGTCATGCACTCCATCTCAGAAGGTTCCTTAGCTGAAGATTGACAAAGTAAATCTTAAGTGGTTGAAGAATCCTCTTCTAGAGCACTGTCTTGGCACGATGTTTGCCATTAAAATCAGAGTCATGGTTATAAAAGGCAAGAGGTCAAAGCAGATACATACATCTGGATTTTTACAACTGCACCAATTTGAAAAAAATTAAGACACGCAAAATAGTTTAAGGCATTCACTTACCATGGATTTGGTGAAAGGTCGAGCCAAGGTAAACAGCAGAGTGTACACCCACCAGTTACGATGAAGGGACGAATAAATCATATTTCCAGGATGGACTGAGTTGGATGTCACCCCGTGGGGAGAAAGGCGTCGGTTCAGCTCGTTGGAGAACAGGATATTGCACAGCTTGGAGCGGTTGTAGGCCAACATAGCCCAATATTCCTTCTTAGATGGAGAAAGCAGGCTGAAATCAAGCTTTCCAGAGGAGTCTTTAATTTCTGTAAATCTGAAAAACAGTAAATATGCCTTAGATACCCCAGAGTTAATTTTACTCCCATTAAGAACAACATAAAATGTAGACAACAGAGTAGATCCTGGCCAGAACCAACATAAAACAACAGCTTATTTAGCAGTTGAAAGCATCAACTGGAAATTGCCTGAGACCAAGGAACAGTCCCATATAAAATGGTAGTAAAATTATTGGATAATTAGAAGAAGCAAGCAATAAACAACAACAAGTCAAAAAACACTTTGATGGTTTAAAGACCTTATATGTAATTTACGAATTACTTTTTTTTTAATTAAAAAAAAACCCAGATTTTGCCATAGATCCATAAAAGCGTGATCAACTTGGAGGAAATAATGTAGGATAAAAAACTCTCCATTAAAAGCAGAGAAACCCAGCATCTTTGCATTTCCCCTTCTTCCCATCCCCTGATCATTTCATCCAGTGCTCACACCCAGCACACTTGCATTTAAGTGTTCAAGTAACTATGGATGAGTCTCACTGCCTCTTAAGCTTTTTTTTTTAGATTAAAAATTGATGAATATAAGGGGGTTATAACCTTGGTAACTTGCCATCAATAGTCTTATATGTTTAAAAGATAAATGTAAACAAAACCAAAATGAGTTCTGGCAGAGTATAATGTTTTTAAGTATACCCATGGCATGGCTGAACACAAATCAAAGTAACTAGTTGACGTTTTTTAATTGGGTCTGACAGAGTCATTAAACACCAGCTGTTTGTTATGAAAAAAAAGGAAAGAAACAAAGTAGTTAATGTTCTAAAGACATTTAGATGAAGAAAAGAAAATTTCCATAAAGCATTTCCCTTCCCAGTTCTTACAATTTCTTTTATTAATTTACTGGTCTATCTTAATATTAGAAAATAATTCTACATTTAGTTACAGATCTTTGTTTCATTTAGAGGAGCTACTAAAAATAAAAAAGGATTTAGCAAGCTCTTTTTAATACTCCGTTTTCAGAATCAGCTGGGGAGAACAGGGATAAACATAATTATAGTACACACTAGAAAAATGTTTTAAAATATCTTTACTAATTTTGCATCTCATGGCCAGAAATGAAGAGATCAGCTGGAATTTCTACATTCATTCTGTGAACAGAATTATAATCTGCTCAGAGAAAAGCAATATAGTATTTGAACTCAAGAGGAATCCAGGATGTTCTGTCTTGCAGAATCAGCCCTTCAATTTCAACAAAAAAATTTCTCTTTCATAATTTTCAGTGAGATAAAATACATTTCTGAAATTAACAGGGCTATTCTGGGAGGAATTTCCTATATTCATTCTGCAAGTAATCACTTATGACACCAAAAACAATCTATAAACACAACTCTTTGCGTGTTACTGTATAAAGGAAACACGGTGGCATATTTTGAGTCCAGCCCTGCAAGTGTGCTTATGTGATTCAACCTCATTGAATTCAGGGGAATAAGGGTTGTACAATCAAATTAACAACACAGAAATAAAGACAGAAGGAAAGTGAACCTACTTATTATTCTGATTTTAATATGATGTGCTTAAAGTACCCAAAAGCTTAATTTAAACCGAATTCATTTGTGCTGAATCCAGAGAAGTAACCAGAATTGAACCAAGAACCAGAGAGGCAAATAAATATTTTGCCTTGGAGCAGTCCAGGACAGCATTTTCTGATAACATGGGACTTTATTTCTCCCCTAACAGGGGGTCTTGACTTCAGCAAAAAGATCCAGTCAAGGTTTATGGAAGTAATTAGATACCAACACTTCTGTTTTACGACATGGTTTAAGGCTCAGAGTTCTCAAGTAGGTCAGAAAGAACGACTACCTAATAATACCTAACTAACTCCTTACATAAACTTCTTGCCATTAAACAGACTGGGGCATGGGGAATGCACAGTTATTTACAATGATCAGTTTAGGTGATAAGATAAGCCATAAGACATTGTTTGGACTCCTTAGAAAAAGGGAAGTTTACTAGCTGTGTTAATTATTTTATTCCAATGTAGACTGTTACTTATTTCCTGATGGGATTCTCTAAACCTTGGCTGATCTCACCGACTTAGAAATGAGCACTTTCAAAATGTTTCAAAAACACAGATAAAGATGTGAGCTCTGGCTACACACAGCACTTAATGCAGTGAAAAACAAAGATGTCATTTAAAATGCTATCAGAGATACAAACTTACAAGGGGGAACAAGCAGCTGACAATTCAACATAATCTCCCATTAAATAACAGCTCATTTATACGTATCCCATTGTGCCCTCCACATCTGGCAAGTGATTGGAGTTGGCAGATTTATTTCCAGAGCTATCTCGCCTGCCCTGCAGTAGCTGCCCTCACTCCGAACAGGACTCTGCTACTTGCTTTCACAAACCTGGTGTGATTTGCAAAGATAAGGATGTCCAGATTTTGTTACCACCTAATTACCAGACATTTCATGTCTTTTAACAGTGGGGAGGATTATTACTGGCATTTTCTATTGCTTCCTTTCATTTCAACCATCATAAATTTAAAATGGTAAAAGTAAATCTATCTGCAGTATGTCATTTATACCATAAGCCCCTGTGTTTGGAAGTGATAAAGGTTTCAGCCCGACCCTTGGCTGGTCTCTCTCTGCCAGGTCCCTGGGGTTACATTTTATGGAAACATGATTAAAAAAAATAAGCTTCATTCTGGGTCACTAAAACATTTCAGAAATATGAAGACAGGAAAAAAAAAAAAAAAGGCACTCACACATTCTTCCTTTTGGTTTGCTAGAGCTGCTACACAAACCAGAAGTGAAATAGAAATCAACAGTAATGTTTAAAGCTGGATGTTATAGGTTTCATCCTGCAGTCCCTGAAGTAAATCAGCAAGGAGTAAGAAGTTTGTGCCCAGTAAAATTCGGAATTGGAGCATTCATTTTACACAAGGAACTTTATTTAAATCAAAACCATCTTTTCAATTATTAACACAAAAACACAAGCACATCTGAAATAAGGCAAACCTCATAAACATCTTTTTTGCCAACTGTACTTTTCCTGGCAGTAGAAAAGATGAGCATCTAACATTTTAATTAAAAAATTCACCAAAAGAGGCATGGCCAGATTTGTAATATGTATTAACTACACTACTTCCCATTTTACAATTATACAGCTAATGTCTGCATTGAATTCCCTAATTTCTCATTATAAAACAACTGGATTTCATCTAGCAGTTTTTAATTGCATTGTTTCTCCTGCTAAAATAACTGCACATTCTTCTTGCTAAGATGTTGAAGTTGTTGAATGACAAATCAATATAGGTCATGCCATTCAGATTTAATCAATTATTATTCCATCTCCTCACAAAATCAATGAGTGGTCTGAAACATGGCGAAAATCTGCATTCACACAAAGAACGATCAAAAAAAAAATCTACATACTGTTATAAAACTAGAACACGCTTTATCCAGCAACAGAGCCAGATCCAGAAACATCCACAGGCATTAGTAATGCTTCTATTTTTAAAAAGATTATTCACAGGCAAATGCTTGAGAGCAAGGACCTTCATTTTCAGAAACTTTTGTGGCTCTGCCCGAACTGTTTTGTGCTCTAAGGATTAAAGATTCCAGTGAAATCAAAGGTACCATTCACCAACCTGTGGGACTCAGAGGACACCACCACAACCCTGGCAGGGGATGACTGGCGTAAAACATCTTCCAGAAGCTGGACAAGATAGAAATGTCCCAGGTGGTTCACCTGGAAGGTGGACTCCAGGCCATCCTCCGTCAAGGACCAGGGAGCACCAAACACGGCAGCGTTGCAGATCAGGATGTGGAGGGGCCTGAAATAAAATCAAACCAGGATAAAGACATCTCAACTAAATACATGCAATTACAGCCCCGTGTGAATGGGATGCAGGTATGCCCTGGGTGCAGGTGTGGGGATTTGTGGCTGGCTTCTGTAGGAAGGAGCTGCCTGTGCTGGGAGCAGCTGATTCCAGAGACCCCACTCAGGGTCCAGCTGAGCCCCACAGTGACACACCCTTGGAGGAAGGGTACAGAGTAAAAGGCAAAATGCCACACAGCACCATCACTGCTCTCCCAGCTGCTAACTGGGGAACCATCTCCATCTGGAGCATTTAGAAAAGAAGCTTTTCCTGAGGGAGGAGCAACTCCTACCACTCTCTTGTATGGGGTACACATCTATTCATGACAGCTGCACAACTGGTAGGGGACAAGTGATTAAGAAATAAAGACACAATGCAACAAGGCACATGTACACATGTTATACTTCTGCAGCTGATGAAGTATGCTGTTAAAAAATGCAAGACTAAGTTGGAAAATAAAAACATTCTCCAGTAGCTGTAATCTTTGGTGGAAAATCTGCACACAATACATAAGAATGAGATCCTTGAGACAGAATCTTTCCTCACTGAACTCAGCTAACCCAGTTTAAACAGAAATGCCATGATAAAGGAACTTGAAATGAAAGGGTAAGATTCTACCAAACTAAGCTGGGAAAGAACCTAGGCTGGCACATACCTCTCTCATCAAAAAACAGGTCCAGAAAACTTCAAATTCCTTGAGGTCTCCAGTGTAATCTCAGGATAGAACACCTTGCAGGCTCCCCAACCTCCACAGCAAGATCAAGGACAAATGCCCTTTCTGTTCTTTCTTGTCTTTTTCCAAACCCTTATGAAACACAGCAAAGTCTCTGCTCCTCCGACCTCAGATGGATCTGCATTTGTTAGATTGCATCAGCTCTGAGGAAACCTTGGCAATGGCAGCGTGTTCTTGTCCTTGAGTCAGAGCCTGATGCAGCAGACCTCAGCAAGCTCTACCTGAGCTGAGAACCTCGGGTTTGAGAGCCTGCATCTGGCATCCCTCGCCCTGGTGTATTTAATTTGGAAAAGTCACACAAAATAATGACAGCCAAAAATTCCTGCACTAATACTTATGATGTCCCAACACCAGAATATTAAGATCTGTCACATTTGTTTAGCCCATTCCAGCCGATTATGTCTTTACTGCAATCCCATGAGACAAAATCAACACTCAAACTCTGATTCTGAAGGTAATAATGAAGCACAATTATGAAAAATAACTGCTTGCCCTCTGTTCTTCCCAAGTACTTCCTTACAGCCCTAACACACAAAGGATGGCAGGAGACAGAGTCAGAACATTTCCCCATGTGATTGAAGGACATATATTCTGCAACTCTGAGCATCTGCAGAAGGAATTCTGGAAAATAATGTGAAACATGAAGCCCCAGGTTGTCAAACAAACCTAAGGAATTATATTCCTTCAGGCATGTTTGAAAGCACCAGATTCTGATAGCTCAGTTTTCAAAAGAACATTTCAGGGGGAATCAAACACACCTTAGCTAAATACTGAAAGAAATGAGTAAGGATTGATATAAAGAGTAGGCTGTATTTTCTTATTAAAATACATTTTGACTTCCAGCCCATTGGGAAGTTACCAGTGTAGTGTGCTTTAATAAGAAGTTATCAATCTGATATCTTGGAAAATTTTACCAAAAGCTCTAGAAGCAGAGTGAAACATCTGTGCACTTTGAGAGGCTGAGTTTCTGAAGTGCTGGATTTCTGATTTGCCTTTTGGTCAGTGACACCTGCACACAGAATATCTGTGCATACACACTGCATCCACAAAAGAAACTGAAGATAAACAGGGACTGTCCTTACAAAGGCAAAGTTCTCTCTTTCTGTTCAAATCAAATGGCAAAAAAAGCAGTTCTTTTTTTGATCTTTGCAGCCTCACTCAACACAGCACAAGCAGGATATTCCCTGAGTTGTGCAGGATCATATTCTTTAGAAGGTAACAGATCTTTTGAGGTACCTTTTTATCAAAATGATTTAAACCAGAGTTCACTTTGCCTGTTTTGAGATGCATCTGCCCAGAGGAAAACAAAGCTGCTTGAAGCTTCAGAGGGTATGGAACTTTGGATGATTCATCACCTCTTATGAGACTTTATGAAAAGCTCTAGCAAGAATTAATTTCCAGATTTGTACATCTGCTGGGAAAAAAAGGAACGAGTTGCTCCAACACAGATGCAGTTTTTGGTATAAGAGCCTCCTGTATGAGAACTGTAGCACATGAATGCAGCAGCAATACCAAAAATACCATTACCATTCCCTCCAAAACAAATATGACACTTTTTAAAAGATCATCACTCTATTTGATAATTGTAATGTGCACTATGAAGTAACAAATCACAGACAGAAAGGATTCACATATGAACCAAAACCATATTCCACCTATCCAAACTGTAGTATCCTTCATTATTAGTAATTATACAGTAACTACCAGTGTGGAAATACACACTCTATACCTAAATCTGTCAGCTCAATTAATTTAAAAAAAAAAAATTCGAATTACAAAACCATATAATTTAGTCATTTTTAAATGTTTAGGTCATTTAATTGGATTTTATAAAAGAAATAAAATTATGGTTCAGTCCATTTTATGAGATTTGTATTTTTCAAAGCACATTTCTCATTTTTTCAATGTAAAAGTAATTCAAATTTAAGAAACTGTAAAATTAACATTATTTGCAATATTCTATTAGGAAAAAATCTGTGAAGAAAAACAAAAATAAATACAGAAACATTTTGAACAGTTATCCTACTGAAAAGTTAGTATCAGATTCCCTTTTAGAATTCCTTTATTTTTAATTAGCACTATTGGTTCTAAATGCTAAATAAAAAAGGACTTTTTCCTAGATAACTCCACAGAAAAGAAACCTAAAGGGTTGCATGAATAGATAGTGATGTTTTGCTTCATTTCAGCTCAGAAAAAAGCCACCTCTTGGATTTGGATCCACATCCATTAAGCTATCAGTGTCTCTCATCAGACTGCTAACAAAGGTCCAATTACTGAAAATTGTCATCTAAGTTTTTGTGACCTGGCCATTTGCACACCAGGAAATGAATGAGATTACCTGGGTAACAGCCACTGTGCAGTTATGAATTTCAGCCACAGATGACAGATTCTAATCTCAATGGTGCAGAGCTCTGTGTCACTGAACGTATCATTATGCAGGGACAAAATTTTTAAGATACGTGACAATTCACACCACACATCTGGCACTGCAGCTTTGCTTTATGACAGGAGCATTTTCAAGTGATAGCAGAACTATGACCTTGATTTCACAAGTTCATCAAAAGCACTGCTGCAATCTGCATGAAGCTTCCTCCTGAGCCCAAGGGAAAAAAAAATCTCCCCTCGGTTTAAAATAGTTTGTAATTCTACATCAAAGGCACAGCTAAGGCCAACAAAGGATGTTAGCAGCAAAGGAAATTTTCCATAGTGTTTACTCCTGGTATTGACAAGACCAAGCGCTCCCTCTAACCATGACTCCCTGTCACGGGTTGGCCCCGACATGACAGACAGTCGCCTGGTCGAATCGCGTTTCTCTCAATGTTATCTATAAAA
>VXAC01008451.1:3402276-3452839 GCA_013399225.1 Rhipidura dahli
TCCGACAGAATAATACCCCCATGGGCTGGCCCATGTTCTAAAGTTGAAGGAACCGCGAGAGGGTTTTATGGAAAAAAGGAGACTTTACATCACTGCAGATGGTTTTTGCTGCAGGAGGTGGCAGTTTGGAGAACCACGTAAAGCAGGAAGAAACCCTTTTCTTTTCCTGTCTTGAGAACTGCACATGGATTGAGGGAGAGGAGAAGGAGGGGGAGGGAGAAGAGGAGAAGTTCTGGCTCTGTGTTCTGATTGTTCTTTTTTTTCTTTCCTTTTTTTCCTTAGGTCTGTTAATAAACTTTATCATAGCATATAAGTTGTGTGCCTGCTTTGCTGTCTCCTAATGGTTTATCTCACAGAAAATAAATCAGGGAACAGTGCATAAATTGACCATAAAACCACTACACTCCCATTAGGTATTTTTGGAAACACTACAGAAAAGACCCTGCAGAGTGTTATGAAAATTTGCCTCTATATCTCCTTAAAATGTCTTCAAGCAGTGACTTACACCCCACCAAGGGAGTTAACCTGGGCTTCCAGTCCCATTTAGTGGGCACTGGGTCTGAGTGTGATCTGCTCCATTTTATCAGGTGGTCACTGCTTCTAATCCTTCACAGCCTGACTGAGACTCAGGAACTTGCTGCTCCAACTTCAAGGTACACAGCAATCCCAAAAAACCCTCACCATGCTGGTAAGCACAGCTACAGTTCAGTGAAAGTTAAAAAGCACATAGAATTAGCCAGGACAATCTTAAATGTGAATTTCTGAGCTGAAATGCGGCTGATAATTCTGTGCACTTCACAAGCCTGTGATACTTTACTAACCTTTGCACTGGGGAGGCCATTCAGATCTCCCATGCTGTGCACAATTCACCATTAGAAAAAACTAAGCAATCCTCTGCACTATTTGAAAATACAGTAAGTGAATACATTCGAGAGATACAGAAATTGTTGCTATAAATCAGTTAGTTATGAAATTTAATAATCAATTTGTTAGCACCTGATGTAGAACTATGATCTGTCAGCAGCCTCCCAAGCTGGCTGTGTGCAGCAGTAGGTATTTCCAAGGGAATTAATTACTGATGATTTGCAAAGGTAAGAATAATATTTTTCAACAAATGTAGCCTGTGCACTAGGAGGTTAAACAAACACCACCAAAATGTCAACAGAGTTCTTGGCTTTGGTGTTCTCCCATTTCAAACGCAATGAAATAGTTAACCAGAGAGTATGCAAAGGGAATACTTTCAAATCTTCCCATGAAGCAGAATGTCACACCATCTGGGGCACTTCTCAAGCGATTTGCAAAGTTCACACTGTTTGGAATTACACAGAAATTCAACAGAAAAGGCCTCACCATATCCCCAAAGTCCCATAAGCAACTGTAGACCTCTGTCACGGCCAGTAAAGAAGGCAGAGCTGTGACTTCTCTTCCACAAAGAAGCAAAGTCACAGCCCACCGAACTTTTCCACCCCATAACGCTGAACACCCATGTTGCTTTCTCTGAAAGTTAGAAAGTTCTACTTCTTTCCATTAGGGAATGCCTGTGTACACAAAGGGAATATCCAACAGGCAAGACAAGCTTACGGCTCTCCAGAAAACGGGTGAATTAAACAACCATCCCCAGAAATCCCCCTCAGCTTTACGAGCAGCACTGACAGGAAACCAAGCAACAAGAAAATCACTAAGTCAGGGTTCAGACAGCATCAGGAAAACTCAGAACCATGTATAATCTAATACTGACACAAAAATATTTAAATGTTTACTTCTTCAGTGTAAAAGAAAAAAAAAGCACTGCTTAACTCAATGAATTTTGCAAACAAATACTTAATGTCTAACTTCCCTTTTCCTAAAAATATTGGCTGAAAGGTCAGCAAAAATACCCTTATTGCCAACTGCCAGCTGACAGAAATGTGGATCCTTGTCAGACAGGCTTCATTTGAGGCA
This sequence comes from Rhipidura dahli, assembly GCA_013399225.1. Lineage (NCBI taxonomy): Eukaryota > Metazoa > Chordata > Aves > Passeriformes > Rhipiduridae > Rhipidura > Rhipidura dahli. The sequence goes on from VXAC01008451.1 coordinate 3,404,218, forward strand.
AGCCACTAACACAGGACTTCGAGCCCTGATGGATGACCTCCTGCTAGAAGCAAGGAAAATTCTCTGCAATTCATCCTACTGGATTTCTTTGCAGGATTTGACACTGTTGATCAGCAAATAGTTTTGCCCCACTTCTAAGAGATTAATGGGAGTGGACTGAGACTGTTCTGATTCTTCCTTCATAACACATACATGGGAATTATTATGAGCAGCTGCTCCTATGCCTTCCTAATACATCATCTGCATACTGCCATATAGGTCAGCCACCCCTCAATCATTATTCATTACCTCTCTCAAATCTTCAGTGTACAATTTCATAAATGCTTGGAGAAGGAACAGAGGGCTCAGCTGATTTAGAACTAAACAGAAAACATCCATTAGTCATGGTTTTCCCTTTATTGTTTTTTCTTACATATACAGAGAGGGGACAACAACCAAAATAATCCCACATCATCCTGCACCTCCAGAAATTAATAAGAGACAGCAGCAATGAAAATACCCAGAATGGTAATTTTCATTCAGCAGCCCACTTGCTACCTCAAAGTGGTGGATCTTTTTTAAACTCTGGCAGCAAATCATTATTTACACATATACACACCCAGCTACAAACAAGCATAAGCCACACCTAAAGAAACATTCATTTTTGCAATAAGCATGGAATGATTTGTTGTTTCTGCATGAACTTCTAAATACACAAATTTCATTTGCACACAGTAAGAACTTGTTAGAAAAAAGAAAGCTACAACTCACAAAATTAAAAAAAAGGTCAATTACTACTTTTATTACATATTTGTGATATTTTCAATTGAAAACAGCTAAAACCTTGGAAAATGTTTTGGGGGCCATGGTTGATCACTCAAAGCATAAAACACCTCGTGGATTTTGAGCATTTCACTTGTCAGTGATTTTTCCCTGTTTCGCCCAGAGATTATAAAACTGTAACAAAATTCAGAAAGCTCCTATAGCAGACTTGTGCTGCCATTCAGACCTAAAAGATTCCATGTCATGATGGAAATTAATGTACTTTGACATCCTCTGGGATTTTGGGGGGCAGCTTATAAAGAAATACAACCTTTTCAGTCTATTACACAAATTTCTGGATTCTAAGATGAAGACACCTGGGCCAGCAGCAAGGCTTCCCTACCCAAGTGCCAGAAGACTCTGCCTTCTGTGTTTTAATTATCTCCCCTAGAAAGCATTTAACTGAACAGGCTAAATATATTTTAATGTATATGTAATTAAATAGTTACTTCTGCCTTATAATTCAGAATTTTTAGAAGGCAACATCAGTTAAGCACACAGAGCTTCTCAAAGCTCATTAAGCCATAATGCTCAAAAATACTTGGTACATTTGTGACAGAATATGTTTTAATCAGTCATATTAATCATACATATTTTACTTATTTAGATGCTTAAAACAGCTTTTCACATCTTGTGGCAATTTTTTAGGGAGACAGAGCCCCAAGCCATCTTAGAGTCAACCTAGATTTAGGCACAGACATGTGGCTGAAAAGGGGCACCAGAACAACCAGGGTGCTGAGCAGGAAGTCCCTGGAGGGTTATCAATGATTCTTTGTGACTGTAGAGTGAAGTGAGTGCAAAGTGTCCAAAGTGTCAGGTTTGTAAATTTTGGACAGCACAGTTACAGTCATAAAACTACGTAACAAACACCTAACAAAATCTTCCTGTTAGCAATGTGTAAAACCACTTCATGTTTTTGTAGATGCTACTGTATGTAAAGTTATAGTTAAGTAATATGGATTTTACTTTAAAAAAACCTAAAAATATTCTGAGGCAGGAGATATTTCCACGATAGAGCAGATGAAAGGAAAGGTGATCTGATGAAAACATCAGGATCTCTGCCTCCAGGAAAACAGGGAAGGGCTTAAGCTTCTGATATTTTAATTTATAAAATACTGGAAATAGTTTTTGGATCCACATGACTTGACACATGCTACCACAAAGGGGTAATTGTGTATGAGAGCTTAAAAACAGAAGAAAGAAGAAAAACTATTTATGCAGAAAACCAATCCCTAGGCTTTAATAAGGCACAGCATCACCACAAAGAGAAAAAAAGTTTTACCCTAATATTATTATGTACGTTTCAAATGTAGTCAGCCTTTGATCTTATTTAAATTTAAGATATGTGCTGTCTGCAACAGTAACTTCTGATCTATGCATGTTTCAGTACTTAATTCAATGTGGGTATTTTTTGATACCTCAAAATGCACAATGTTGTCCAGACGTTTGTGCCTCAGTAGCAGTGCCAAGATGCCAACCATACTCTAAGTTGAGAAGACAAATGTAAAATCTCAACTGTCACTAGTTTTAATTCACAAAAAGTAATTCTGTAAATGGCAGAGAGCTAACAGAGTTGTACAGTACTTTAAAATATGTTCGGGTTTGGAAAGCCAATAAGCAGTGGCAACAATCATCTCTGATAGAGATACATCAACTACAGAACCTTTAAAGATATTGGCATCACTGGTAATTCATCTGAATCATAAATTTATTCTTTCCAGATCATTTAAGTTATATTTGTAACAACTTGCTAAGCAGATACCATTTTTATGCATGTATTCTCAGGTATGCATAGAATTTATCACACAGTATCTATGATTTAATTGTCATTCAACTGGAATTAAAAATAACACACCTGCAATATGTCAGTTATAATATTTGAAAGTGAAGAAAAATCATATTCTGGACTGACTTTTCATCAGGCTCCAAAATCTTAATTGCACCTGCAAGGTTCCAGCACACTTCTGCTTGCAGCATAAAAATGAATGCAGTTACAGAGCTTGGGGCCTCAGCTAAGGAGGCCAGCTGAAAACCTGGACCACTCCATTTTGGGTCTGGTTAGGAAAATAAGAAGAGACTAAACTTCCAAATGGAGAACCATAACTCATAACTGCTGTCTTTTCCATATTTCTACACACATCATTAGTGAATAAACTGTTAGCATTTGCCAATTCTTACCACCAAAAAGAAAAAAAAATCTTGTTTTAAAGTACAGAAAAGTAACTGCAGTGAAGATCTACATCTGGAAGTCCTGCCTAATTGTGCTTTGCTCCTACCAATTCAGAAAATTCCAAGCAGTAGCTACTGGCAAACATTGTTTCGTATCTTTAAAGTAATTCAAGTATTTTCAGGATGATTTCAGGGTTTTTTCCTCGAACATTGAGAACATTAAATTAAAGTCTTACTGTTTGGCAGAAGATAACTTTAATTCAAACCAAGTGGCACCATGCACCACTGAAAACGAAAAATGCACATAAAATTTCATCTCTTAACTTTATTGCTCACTCCTGCCTGCTGACTGTTTTGATCATGGAAGTGTTCTTATGATGAGGACCAGGCAAATGCCATGACACCATGGCTGTAAATATCAACAACAGGTCCTATATTGGAAGTTTTAGAACTGAAACATCAGTCCTGTCCCCCAGTGAAAGTATGCAGTTTCAGTCAAGAGTGTGATGATCAAACTGAGACCAAAGTGCCACATCCACGAGTCTGCACAAACTCCTACACAAACACCAGTTCTGCAGACCCTGAACTATCCAACACCGACCCTGACTAAATTCCAATGCTGTCCTCCATACAATCACAGGAGAGCTGTCATTTTGTCTATAAGGGGGATTAATACCAACCATAATTCCTCACATTGTGCCCACTCAATGAATAGCAGATTCAATTCCGTGTTTCTTAGTTCCAAAACACTAATATGAAAGATTGGTTGGTCTGCCTCTGCCAGCTGCACAAAAATCAGCTCATGCCAAATCCATCTTAGCCCAGAACATTATTACAAACAGATCATTTATTTGACTTTCCATAACAGAGACATTCAATGAACTGCCTGAGCTGGAAACCAGCAGAGGGGAAAGACTTGATACATATAAAAGAAGCAACTTGAACAAATCCAGCCATTTAGGTGCACTGAGATCTCTTTTGCTATTCTCATCCTAACCCTAGCACTGCCTTCACAAGGAAGGAAGATGGAGTTCATTCATTCCTCGCAGAAATATCCAGTGGGGAATGTATCTGCAGAAAACAAGCCAGAAATACTAAATACTAAAAGGCAGCTGGTTTTCTCTGAAATAAAAATTGTGCTAGGAATCCTTGAGCCCTATTTTTTATTGGACATCCATTTTATGTGCTAGCCACACTGTGTTCAGGCTGTGCTACAATGGAGTAAGAGGTAAATCAAACATTAAACAGCACTATTGTTTTATTCTGTCTTCTCCCAAAGTTGACTTCAGGAGATCCAACTAAGTTAGGTTTTTAGCTTATTTTGCCCACAGAATCCTTCTAACTGTGAGAGCAAAAGAAAAAAAAAAAAAACTGGAAGGCACTGTCATGCTCCTAGAGAAAGTTTGAGTGCTGCAATCACAGAACTGCAGGATCTAAAACAATCTGCAAAGCCCTTCTGTCCAAAGCTTTATTTGAAACTGCATGGATAAAAAAGTCTCAGAAAGAGAAACAGCTGTATCAACTCAAGAGTACAGATAATGCAAACAAAAAAACCCTTTTTTTCTTTCTGTGAGGATGAAGGATTTTCTAGAATATATTTATAGGAAGATCGCATAATTTACCAGTGTTTATATATTCAGAGCTCAGATTTTATCTGTGGACAAGTCTGCAACACCTAACAAATCCTAACAGGAATAAAAGATTTCTACCAAATCTCAGAAGTATGATAACTTATAGATGAATCATCTGACTTTTACTTTCAAACAAGGAAGGCTTCTTAGCTTTAAAGTACTATTCCAATCCCTATTAAATATTTCTTTTCAGAGTAACTCTTTCCTCCCATTTATTATTTATGTTTTTCTCAAGGCTCCCTCTGTTGCATCATTTGTTTCCCGTATGCAACCAGCCCCACTAAATTCCTGCAGAGCAGAGGATGACATTCCTTCATTCTTCACGTAGGTTCCACGATCTCTCAACTCCCAAGCACATTCAAGAAGGTTAGTTGTTTTGTTGGGGTTTTTTTTGTCTACAGTTTATTTGATTAAGGCAGCAGATTCACAATTTCAGCAATTTCCCCTCTGCTCTCTGCAATACAAGAACCCCCAGCTTCCCCAGCTGCAAGAGGTTTTAATGAAATTTAAGGATCCTTTTTCTGGAGTTGTTTTATTTTAGTTTTCTTATCCAGGAGAAGATCTGCTCTTCAAGACTATTTTCCATTTGCTATCAACCAGGGAAGAACAGGGTCCCAGGCTGTGATGTGACTATGAGCACACCCTTATATCTGCTGACAAAAACCAGCACCTAGAGCCAGAAAGTGCGCTAGACAAGCAGAATTTCAGAAGGCATGCCTATCTATTATCTATTTTATAAATTTTCAGTTATTAGGTCATGTTTCTGGAAAATACCAACATCCCAGAAACCAGTAGTGGACTGGAGAAACTAAACAGAGTATCACTACTTGCACACAGAAGTTTGAGGTGTTCACCACTGAAGAGTAAAGGCCTCTTCACATTAAGTGCTCTGAGAAATAAATTACAGGTCTTTATCAAAATGTGTACACCCATACAAAATTTCTCCTTGACATTTTAGAAGTACTGTAGTTTTTCCCAGAAACCAAGGTCTATACAACTCAGACTTCAAATTATAAGTTTTGTTTGGAGAAAAACAGAAACAAAACCAAACACTTTATCTGCTTTTCCTACTACTTTATTGTTGAGAAATTCATAGGAGAAAGAAAACTGTCTTCTCTCCAGGTATTTCCTACGCTCATTAACAGGAGTGGCAGGTCCCTCATGGGAAAGGGGGGGACTCCATCACAATGTGCTTCTCCTACAGGGATATCGACCCCTTTCCAGAAAGTTTGGCTGCCAACTGACAAGAAGGGCCCAAGCATGAAGAACAAGGCTCAGTCTGTCACTGGAGCCTGTAAGATTCCTTCCAATTGCTCATAAAGCCACTGGTGCAAAGGAATCCCCAACATGACAAAAGCCTCTGGACACTGCGGCAAAACAAACGCACGAGGAGATGAAGGTCGTTAGTGTTCATTAGAGCTGGAAAACACATCAGCCCACCACTGCAGCAGCAAGATGTCTCTGCCACATAATTGCTTTTCCAGCCTTATCCAGACATAGTTAAATCACAAAAAAATCAGAGGCCAGAAAGACCTGGTAGGTCTTCCAGTCCATCCTCCTGCCAGTGCAGAGGATTGTAAGGTAACTCTTCTGTATCTGCATCAGATGAAAGATCCACTGCTACAGGCAGGGTGTAGGGTCTGGTTTTCATCCAGCCCCAGACTTTAAACAAAATACAACTGGAAATTCATTTTGGTCAAAACCCTACAAGTTTCACAACAGATACAGAACATAGACTTTCACATAATGCTTGGACTAGCTCTGCCAGACACAAGCACATCTGAGCACTTATTTAAGACAGAAGGGCCTGAAGGCAAGGCAGAAGCTTTAGATGCTGTCTATTACTAAATGTCTTTCCAAATAAAATGAGGGTGAAACATTAGTAAAACCTGTCCATCACTGACAATGCACCTTAACAGACCTACACTGGTAAAACAGGGTATGCCAACAAAAACAAAACAGCTTTTACTGATTCTAGATCTTCTCATTTCCTAAGTTCTCTGGCAAAAATTGATTTAAGCATGTTCACTTCCAAGGATTCACAAGCATGCATACCTAATGGACTAGCTAGGAAAACTATAGTTTGATCTACAACACACAAATCAGGTTAAGAGCTGCATTTGGAAGAAGGGTGGTTTTGACTTTGCACTGCACCATACATTTAAAGAAATGTAGCATATTAAAAGCATGAAGATTCTAAATTAAAACGCTTACTGCTCTCACACTACAAAACCAAGTTAGTACTAAAGCAGCAATACTGCAAGGATTTGTCTTTCAAGAAATTTTAATACATGAAGCTGACATGATTAGAAAATATTGATACTAAGGATTTTGGCAGTAAAGGAACTTCTGTTAGAAGTCAGTTTTGACAATTCCTTGAATCTAAAAGACCTGTAAGTACTAAAATGTCATCTGTCTATCCATGTGAGATTTAGCTTTGGCAGTGTTTCAAAAGTGAAAAAAACCACTCTTTGTTATGTATTTTCTCTACGACAATGTATTTTCAAAGCTAAGAGGTCATATTCTCTCGAGAAGAACAGTAAGATGCATATCAGTTACAGAAATATTTGCAGAAAAAAAGCTAAGTTTGAATACTCACAACAATCAATGGGTCAAACTGTGAATAAAAGCACAAAGTGCGGAATTTATTGTGAAGAGTTGGAATTTAAAAGCTTTCAAATAATTTCTTCAATTCAGAGATTCATTGCTCTGTTCAAGCTAAATTAAACAAACCACTTGGAATCTAACCTGGTTATTTCCATATAAATTTGTCTATTGTTAAGCGATGGCATTATCACAACCTCTCTTTTTTTTTTTTTTTTATGGACTATTCCTCATACAGGTCTGGAAAATGGAGCTGACTGGCTCATAGGGCTATATTTGTTAAAATGTTTGAAAATTAAAAGCAGAGAAAGAAGGTTAGAAAACAAAGTAAATGAGCAGTGCACTAATTGTTCATCCCTGACTTCTCCCAAACCACTGCAGAACTGTTAAAAGTTGTCTGAGCTGTTTTTATGCAATTCAGCTTTGGTCTTTTTCAATAGCCACAGGGTAAAAAAGCCCTTTAAAACTGGGGCTACACATCAAATAATATGAGACCTGTAATTTTATTTTTTTTTAGTATGAAAATAAATGATCTTTAATTTACATTGAAAAAAATTCCTGTGAAAAGATTATTCACTAACTGCAGTTGGTGATCCGTCCAACTATGGTGATTCTGCCAACTGTGCTCAGCTGATAAAGACATTAAAATAACAAGAAATTATTACATATAATTCTCTGAGTACTTACAGATTCTTGGATTTGAATGCTTCAGCAAAGTGCTGCACACTCTGAAGAGAAGCAAGGTCTAAGGTCATTGCTTCTACCTTGGCTTTATGCTGGAATAAGAGAAAATATAAAAGAAGATAAATAATAGCAAGTTCAGTTCACAGTATCATGTTACAGTAAATGTGTTATGAAACTTGTCTGATTCCCTTGTTTAACATTATAACCCCAAAGTGAATACAAATCATCAAAAGGGATGGATGAGCACAACATTTAGTGCCAAAAGTAGCATTTGTGATTTGGTGGTTCTGCTGAAAACATACACTGGGTAATGCACAGCTTCATATAATGCAATGAATTGACTCAAGGCAGTGTTAAGGTTAATAGGTATCTTTTTGCTTTGATTTTGATGCTGAAACTTAGGTAACTCATGAAATAAAAGGTAGAGTCAGTGCTGTTCTTGATACATGCTATTTTTTTATGTACCATACCAATAGGGGAAAAAAATAGTAAATACTCTTTAGAAAACAGCTAACTTGATACTGGCACATATTAATTTAAAAAAAATCTATTTTTCATAGCAGGTGATATAAAAGAAAGTATAAGATTACTACAGAATATAACAGACCAGTCTACACAGTTTTTTATACAATAAGAGTTTACCAGTGTATAACAAAAATGGATTTCCCTGTGAGGGTGGGGAGGCCTGGCACAGGTTGCCCAGAAAGGCTGTGGACTCCCCATCCCTGGAAGTGTCCAAGGCCAGGCTGGACAAGGCTTGGAGCAACCTGGGATAGTGGAAGGTGTCTGCTCATGGCAGGGGGTTGGAATGAGATGGGCTTTAAGGTCCAACCCAAACCATTCTATGATTCTGTGTCTTCAAAAGAAATTCTGTATATACCTAAAGCCAACTTTTCACCTAGAAGAGGACACACTGTCCCAAAAAACAACAGGTTAATCTGAGGGTTAAGCTAACCTTAGGCACCACCAAACCAACCCTTCTCAATATTATCAGCTCTAAGATCCCTGTTTCCAGATATTCTGAAACTCCAAATCTCAGAACAAAATGAACCAAAAGCCTGTTTTCCTCACAACCCTCAAGTCGTCCCAGAACCAAGCGAAGGTGGTTGAAACAGGGACCTCCTGGGATTACAGGGTTGTACCATGAGCATTGCTGGAGGAATGAAAGCAAAGCAGCACACAAGTCAGCACAGAAGGAAGCCAGGAAGAGTCTCCCATTGTCTCCCAAGCTCAAGTGATCCATCTGATCTCCCTGTTTCATTACATCTGGCACTTTTCTCCCTACATCTGTTTTCTGTTTTGCTAGTACCCATTCTGCCTGCTACAACTACCTTACAGGTTTGGTTTAAACAGAGTATCACTCAAATTCCTTTTGTCCCATTCCAGTCAGATTTATCAGGACAGCAAAATAAACACAACTAAAATTTCAACAGGTTCAGTCTCCACAGGAAGTAACAATTGATGGAGTCAGAAAATGCTAAAGCAAACTTTGCTACAAAGAGTTTTTTTACTATCACAAATTTCACATCATTCTGGAATTCATTTTGCCCCACTGGGTAAATATTTTCTTCTGTTTGATGGTCAGAGACTTGAGAAAGACGATGCTGCCTTGCATTATGCAATAGAACTCCAGAACAATTTCTCTTCAGCTGTGCAGTTCAAAGCTGTTTACTTACTACAGAAGTGGCGTGCACAGTTGGGTTTACTTTGCCTCTGCTTTCCTCAGCTGAAACATTCTCCTGTCTCTCCCAAGGGTAAAAGGACAAGAATGCTACAAATACAGGCATAAAAGGGGGTCAAAAAACATAATAATCAAGTAGTTCAACAGACTAGACCACAAGCTGTCAGCTACTGTCCTCTTGGGGACAAGGATTCAAGTCCACATGGTATCATTCAGGTAATGCTTTTCCTCCTGGTGTCACACACCAGGCTTCTGCTACTGATTCCAAGAACAGAAAAGAGGCGTCTGTACTTCAAGTCCAAAAGAAAAAAAATGAAGCCTCCAAAATACTTTCTGAAGTAGAAGTTAAGCAGCCCAGATTGGCTTGGATTTGGGGATTAATCTATTGAAAAAGTAAAAATCAGAAATTTAAAAATCATTGTATTTTTTCAACTTTCTCCCTGCTTTTGCTTTTCAAAACCCTGATGGTTATAGCCTGTATTTCCTTCAAGTGCACAGAAGGCACATACGGAGCTCAGACTCACCCATTTACTCTTTTCCTCACGGGACAAGCTGGAGCATGTGACACCCAAAGCACCCAGAACCTGCCACCTCAGCTTCTGAAGGCACTCAAAAAGCCAAGTGTGAGGGTTTTCTCCAAGCACAACTGGGACAGAAATCAGTTTAATATACCATGAGCTAAGGCAAGTTCTCCAACTTTTTTGTTTCAGATTCTTCCTTGTCCACTGAGAATCCAGCACCTCTCATCCCACAGAGGTGTTCTGTAGACCACCAATTCCTACTACAGTTTGAGACTCTGAAATGCTAAACCTTTAGTATCATCATTTTTATTCCAATTTTTCCCACTGTTACTTCTCTATCACGGTATCTTTTTAAGAAAACCTATGAATAAGGCAATATATTTGCATGGTATGTTCTTAAAAATGTAAGAATATCTCCATTAAATGACAAGTAGAAGGTTTTATGTTTGTTTTCTTACCGTAGCTCAGAATTACCTCTGTTATAATGTTTTCCCTCTTTCCCTGGAAGCCTAGGTGTCACATATTGTGATATGTATACAAGAGCATAGGGGGTTTTAATAAAAAATAAAACCAAAAATCATTTTTGCTAAAAGGCATCTTAACCATAATTGTTCTCTGCAGTCAGAACTGATTGTTAATGGTATGCTGCAAATCCTGATCTAATGTGTCATAATTGTATTATGCTGATGTCTCTCACTATTTCACTTCACATGTTTTCAGCACTGAATTATGCCTCATTTTATGTTGTGAAATCTTAAATAAGACTTGCCACTTTCCCAAATACAGGAGACAGTCTTTAAACTGCCATCGTCAAATCAATACAGTAAGGCAGGAAACCCTAGAATTTTGAAAATTAAATTGACAAAAGATATTAATGTTCCCTCTTCCACTTTATTTTCAACTACATCATTTAAGGAGAAAGTAGATAATAAAATGAGTGTAGAATAATTTAAAGAGCACTTTTCTAATCACAGGGTTGTAACTATGTGGTGCCATTGAAAGCCTTTGTAAAATGAACTGGTGCCCTTGCTGTGGATACCCAGGACAAGTGTCCCACCTGCACCCAAAACCACTTTCAGGACTAGACCCAGACCAGCTCTCAAATGGCCAAAGTCAAACAGACACAAGAGGTGGACACGCTTCTGCTCTCTGCTGAACCCTGTGAAATCAAGGTCAGCCAGAACCAATCAAGATGGTGAGTTTGGGATGGGGATATTTGTATTTCATGAAGCCAAACGAGCAGTTCAAGCCTAACAATGTCCAGGCATCAGCGTGCTGCCTTTGAAGAAACAGCCAAAGGCAGATCCATCTCCAGTTCCAAACAAGTCCTCTGCAAAACCCAACACAATAACACTTTGAAAAGTGCAAAGTAAAAAATTTATCTTGTAGTTCAAGTTTCACGCCCAGTTCTAAAAGCCCTTTATCAACATTTTCAGGTAAGTTTCATTACTCTACATAACCCCAGAAAAGAGCTTGTTCAGTTTTGTATGTAAGCTGCTCCCTATTGGAGCAAAAATATTAAAAATGCTTAAGTGCAATTGGCTATACTTTGCACTCATGCTAGAAAAATGCTTATTGAGCCAGAAAGTAACAGGAAAGTGAAAACCCCCAGAAAGCCAGCTATTTCACTATATGCAATGCATTCACTTTACAGCTTAAAAATTGTTTAAAAATGAACACTGCATGGTAGAGTAGTTTGGCAGTAAACATGATTGTGCATTTGTGTCTTGGTATTGAAGAAGGAGCCTTTTTTCATGGTGAATTTTTCATTCAAATGTAAGTGATGATTTACGTTAAATATAGGTAAAGCATAGCTACATTTTCCTGAAGGATTGCAAGGAAGTGAAGAGCAGTACAATAAGTTGAAGCATAAAAGCTTTCTCTGTCATAATATTTATTATAATGGCATATAAAATAGCTGAAATAAATAATAGATGACTAAAAGTAAATTCATATGATAAAGAATCTTTCAGCAGACACCATTACTTCTGACTGCTCCAGTTTCATACAGAGTTGAAGAGTCTTAATAAATATGCTGTAGCCCCTGTACCTTATGTAAGTACAAGTCATTTTGTAAGGGCCTACTTAAAATGTACCATAGTGGACACTACATAATTTACTGTATAATTTTACTCTCAGAAAATAGTGTGTGTACATCTTCAATATTTAAAAGTCCTTAGCTCAAAACTGAATACTTGGCACAACAACAGGAATATCTGACTTTGAGGAACTAAAAGTACAACCAGTTGGTAAAGAGCAGTTTAATTTAACACAGAAAAAATCTTCATGCCAACATCTTGGAATGCAGATAGTTCTGATATGCTGTCTGAGAAAGAAAATCTTCAGGAAAAAAAGAATTTTACATCAAAGCTGATGAAAAATCTGTGGAATTATCTGAAAATAGGTAAACAAAAAATCAAACCTCAGCATATGACAAGCAATGCCCAAATAAACTCCTATTTCCATGCTGAGGATGGAGCAGGGGATGTTTTAGAAGCACATCTGACAATTTGACACATAGCTTATGACAGCCAATAGCCAGTGCCATGCACTATTTATGGGGGTACCTAATGGGGAAAAAGGCTTTCACTCAGGATTAGGACTGCAAGTATTATTGTCCTTAATGTAGGAAACATTTGGTACTTCATGCAAAACTGTATTTATGCAATGGCAGCTTCACCTGGGTGTGTGCTTTGAATGCTCTGCAGCTCCTTGGAGCTGATGGGGATGGATGCATCCCACTGCTTTAAGAGCAATCCAGCACCTGTGGTAGGTGCTTTAACAATGTGTTCTGCTGCCTTTGGTGTACCTCAATAAAGTTCATTAGAAGACCTTGTGGTGGAACATTTTTACACTCATTTTTCTAGTTCTGTCTCCCTTCCCCCCCCCCACCCCAGTATCGGCAGTATTTGTGCAGTACTTTTAAATTTTCACTAACTTTACCCAAGACAAACCAATTTCCCAAATATTAATCATTTTACTAACCTGCTTATGAGATGCACAAGGAAATAGCTGGGACTAACTTGATTCTTCATTAAAATCTGAGATGAAAAGGATTTCCTTTCTTTCATTAGAAAGAAAATTTATTTAGTAATACTTGGTTTCACTATTTCCCGATGTGTTTGTTTTACCTGTATTTTGGTTGTAATTTAGCAGTGTATATTTTTCCATTATTCTTCTTGCTCAATCCTGTCAAACATAATCTGATGCTGTGTGTGACCTCTCCCAAAACCCTAACTTGTAAAGCCTGGTTCTTCCTGCTTAAGTAACTAGATCTTCCTGATCTTCACACAAATGGAATTCCTGCAAGGGTTGCCTTCCTTCAAGTCAAGAGAACAGCACACAGATCAAGATTTAATGGATCAGTGTGAGCCTGCAAACTCGGATTCCTGATCAGCCCTGAACCAACATTTTATCACAAAGAATAAATTATTAGTACCATTGTAGTCTTTGTCTCTATCTCTTCTCCAGAACCATTCTGGATGTTTGGCAGAGAACAGTGTTTATCTTTCTGGCATCATCTACAACTTAGAGGCCTCTTTAGAAAAACCTGAAGCCCCCAAGCTGTTGTAGGATTGTCCTGAAAATAAATGTCTAGAAGTTGTAATTGACCCCACTCACAATAACCTTGAATGAACACCTGAACTGGAGATTCAGTGTTGGGCTCAGCTGGGTTATAAAAGCAACAGAGAAGTCTGGATCCTCCCTTAGACAGAGAATAAATGTAAAAGCAACACATGAGCCTGAAATTCTGAAGGTGAGAGATGTGGAAAAGTGATAAAGATGGAGTTATCCATCTGATAGGAAGGAGTTTGGTTTCTGAGTATGCCATACACCAACATGGAATTTGGTCCTCACATTTATTCACAGCAGTATTTTTCCTTTGTCCAAATACTTAATTTACCTATAATTTCAAATCCAAATACAAAATGTGACTCAAGTCTCCAAGTATAGCTTGTATATTTGACTTATCCTGCAATCACCATTTTAAATTTCCCAGTAGTTTTAGAACTTTGTCTCTTTCTATTAGCACACGTCTGCACATACAAAGAAATGCAAAATACACTCATTTGGTTCTTTGTGGTTGCTTCATTTTTCAAATTTTAATATCCTTTTTTAATAAATCTTCTCTAATAAATACCACTTACCACTACAACAAGCAATAATGTTATTTCATAATCTTTACATTAGTTAACTCTTAGATCAGTATCTCTGTAAATTTGGCCTTTCATATCTTCTGAAGATAATTATAAAGGAAAAAAGGGAAAACATCTGCATTTCTTTATGAAATTAATACCTTCAGTGAACTATGCTCCAGCAATCCTAAATCATGCTTAGAAAGAGCAAAATAAGTCATTCTCCTAAAAATATTTTAAAAATTACTTATTCCGTAACCAGAGAGAACAAAAACAACACAAAATACAAAAACTGCTGGACCATAATTTCAGAATACTTCATTTAGTAGGCTCCAAAATGCCCTGATTTTTCCTGGATGCACATGGTTCCATTGCACACAGGACACATTTGCTTCAGTAACAAGAAATTACATGTATTTAAACCAAAATCTACTGTGGATTTTGGCAATAGGAATTTGTTTAGCTCTTAATGCACATGAACTGTGGGTATTTATTTGGGAGCCTACTTTTAGCTGGATTTTTTTTCCCTTTCCCTGGATATAGATCACTTCTTTCTGTCTCCAAACACCCATTCCTGTAAAGCTCATTTGAATTTATCTTGGGGAATCTCAAATAATCTTGGCAATATATTATATCATGTGTATGGTTTACTATTCTAATAAACATATCTCCTTGTTTAGAGAATGATCAAGGGAGCCTGGGAATGTGTAACAGAACCTCAGCTGTGGAGAGCCTCCTATTCAGATGCCTCCAATTCCTTTCATTCTGCAAGATTCGAAGTGATAGCAGAATGCATTTTCAAAGAGAGCAACAAGGCAAACAGCATCAGGATAATTTAGAAGCTACAGGCTTTCTTCCTTTTAAAAACTCCCTCTATTTGAAGTCTTTAAGATTAAATAAACCCAGTTAACGGGTTGCTGAGAAGGAAGCAATGTAGGAGGCAACAGGGTAATGGATTTGCTGCAAATGGCAGAGGCTGGGGGAGAAAAAGAGAATTTCTAAATGGACTAAACCAGTAACATCTCTACTGCAATACTAAAAATTATGTATAAAATAATTATAATAAAATGTATTATAATAAAAAATTATTACAGTTGTTAATTGTCCATAAAATTAAAGAGGTGTTATCTTATATGCAAAACTCCACACACAGTGGTGTACAAAACGTACAGCAGGATTTCACATGCAGTTGTCACAGAGAGAAGGGAAGGCAGCATCCCCACTCCAGATGACAAACAAGACGAGAAAAGCATGATGGTCAAAAGGGCAACAGTGTTTAAGTAAATACAGAATGAACCCTTTTTCCCTGTTCTCTCATGATCCATAACCATAAGCTACGTTGTTGCCTGAAAGTGCAGACATGCACTGTGCAGTGCATTAATCCTTCAAACACTAACAGATGCTGGCAGGGATTTAGGCTGGAATGTATTTACAAAGTGACAAATTATGTTCCGTACTATACAGAGAGAGAAAGAGCACCCACAAATAGGCTGATAAATGTCAGCTGCAGTCACGACAAACGGTTTATTTTTATTATACTGTAACCACAAATGTTTTTTGCAGGGAGGCCCAAAGATTTATTTGTTGCAGGAAAAAACAAGATTATATATGACACAAAGTAATAACTGTGAGATCACTGATGTTCTGGGCAGCTTGCCCTCCTGGAAGCTATGTTCAGATTGAAAAATGTTGCTTAAAAATGGTATGTTATATGACACAAAATAAGTCGTTCATAAATCTGTATTGAAACAACAATAACTAACAATTAGAGACAACTCTTAGGACATGGCTCCTACAAGTTAAAAAGGAAAGCATACTCTTTCCTTTAGTGGAGCGTTGAAAATGAAGGAACAATATTAAAATAAATCTGATTAAATTGTTTCAGAATGGAAACCAAGTGCTGTAATTGCGAGATGGGAGCAGTGCACATTTTCGGTGTGGTCAGAGCGCGCTGGAGCGCCTCGTGCAGCACAATTAATTGGCAGAATAGTGACGTCTGCAGGTTTACAAATGCATTGCAGCTATTTGGGAGGATGGCAAAGCTTGCCAGGAGATTTAAAGTACAGTTCTTTCCCCCCCACTATTAATATTAGGAAAATAAAAATACCAATATGGTTAAAAGTCACCACTTCTGTACTCATTAATAATTTCAGGATGTTTCAACATAAGTAGAAGTAAATATATGAGACAAAGAAATGAAAGAACTGAATAATTAGGTATTTAAGCCATTTTCATTGGCAGTTCATGGTTACGATCTCCTAGATTGAAACAATATAACATTGATAACTTACAGAACAGTATCCTCGAAAATACAAACACATACACAAACTCTTTTGTTTCCCCAGCTGTTCACATTCCCAAGCTAAGAGATGAACTGAAAATGGTCACATTGATATGGACGTAATTTTAGAAAGTGAAATAAAAGGACTGAATCACATTAGTAAAGATTTCTTGTACAAGGGTTGGCAGGATCAGCTTCTTAATATACACTCAATATACACAATATAGACTTGAACAAAAATATGAAGTCTTCCTGCATGCACAGGAAAATATCAGAATATGGAAACCTCCCCTTCTGCCACCTGATCTGTGGTCACAAAAGGAGGAAGCTTTTCTCTACTCTCTTTCTAAAGAAATGTGTTGGGACAAAGAAAATATGAACAAAATAAACACAAATGCTGAAATTAAATTTGTGTGAAAACATGGCCCATCTCAGGAATCACTGATATAAAACCAAACACTTCATTAAATACGTAAGGTAATTCCCAGGTTGTCTGAAAAGCTGAGATCAAAGTCCAGACCGTGTATTTTACAGATGCACAATGGGGCAGCCTCAGACAGGAGGGGTCAGAGGCCACGTCCCGTTGTTCTCATAATTAAGAAAGTTTAAAATGGCTTTAATGTAAACATGAAAAGAGCTCACAATCAAGTGTCTTATTTTTAAGCACCATCAACATTAAAAGGTTTGAAATTTTCATTTACTATATAGACATTAGTTTTCTGATAAAACTTTGATCTCAATATAACAAAAGTACTCCAAAAAATAATTTTCTCATGCAGTAATACAAAGGGAGAGTGGACAGTCTCTCATCATTAAACATACTAAAACACTTGTTTCCTAAATACAACTTGTGTATGAACAATATGGTCAGAAGGACGAAGAATATGCCCTAAAATTATTTTTGCACAGGTATTTTTACATAAAAAAGAAGGAAATGGTGCCATAGCAGCAAATAAAGCAGCAGGAAAAGCGTAACAACCACCTACTTCCAACTTTAAATATTTGCCTGAAGAATGGGTGTGCAAGATTGATACAAATGCTTTACAGATGAGAGGAAGAGAGAAAACGTAATTTTTAAAAAATTAAAACAAACAAAACAAAACAAAACCAACCACCAGCACTGCCTTTCCCCTTTGTAAAGGAAGAAAGAAAACCTGAACACAAAGAACTGAATACAAGAGAAGCAGCATGCTAAGTTTCTGAGCAATGCTCTCTCTACTGGACAGAGAGACTTTTTAGATGCCTTCTGCAACCTGCAACTGTAAGTGTCAATGCCAAGCTTTAATGAAGCCATTCAATTATTAAAATGGTTTTAATTTAACAAGTATTGTTACATAGCTAAATAACCAGCACACCTTCTACCTTAAACATTTGGGGTTTCAGCAAGTAGTTTAGGCTTTTCCCAAATGTTAAGGTAAATACTGGCTGTACCTACCTGAACACCTGAAAAAATAGCAGCTACTGTATATCCTACCCATATGCCACATGCAAAAATGTAAAACATATTAAAAGAAAAAAATTCAAAAAGAAAATTTCCAAGCAGATGTTTATAAACAGAAGGTAACGGATAAAAACCCAAACACAATGCTGCATTATGTTACATGATTCACTGATGAACCCTTTGGAACTACAGCAAAAAGCCCTTCTGGAAAACTTCCAGAAATTAAAAGGTGCAAACAAGCTGCCTAATACCCTTGCGTAGACTGAATTCTTATGAAGAAAATAAAGTTTATTGTCTGGAAACAGAGAAAGCATGAGGAAAGCACTAAAGCAATGGAGGTGAACAATTAGACAGATGTTCACTTAAGGAAATAAAGAGAACAGAAGAAGCCATCACTGAGGAATTTTACGAGAATACTGACAACTCTGCACCTCATCAAGGGCACTGGTAAAGTTAAAGCCACTGAAGCCATTTCTGCTCAACTCCAGTATAACTGCTGACCTTGCAAAAGTCTGCATTTAGCAAATGTGGCTTAGGAAAATAGCATTAGACTTTTCATTCTACTATTTTTTCCCGAAGTCCATTTATATACCCTACTGCATATTTCAAGAAAATTAACTTTATTTCCTTGTGTAGTATTACATGTACTCTGAATTTTTTCCTAACTATGCTCAGGTATCAGGAAAAGCTATACTTACAAATCCTCTGTTACTTTAGTAAAATTAAATCCTGTCAATTACATCTGAGGTTCATAAAAGCATATACACGAATAGCTGGTTTTGCTTAATATGATTATATGTATGTTCCTAAAGTAGTCAGGGTTTGTGTAAGATACAATCTGGCAATCTGGACATGTTTTAGAACTTAGAACATTTGGCATTTAACTACTGAAAGAAAAATGGAGAAAAGGCATATTTTGTTGATAAACTGTCTCATAGAGCAAAAAAATATGGGCATACATGCAGGCAAAAGGAGAAGAAAATAATAAGAGGCAAGATTTTATGTCAAGGACAAAAGTCTTATTTTTCTGTGCTCATGCAGGCTGAGGTACAAATACAATTTGTTCCACAAATGTATCTCCTGCTTAAAATACATTTTAAAAATTCTTGTTTCTAATAATACTTCTCTTGCAGATTTTCAGGAAAAAAGTAACCTCCAAATCTCAAGTGCATTACTGATTTCTCCTTTTATCTACTCATGTGTTTTCAGAAATCACTGTCAAAGAAATCAGAAAGTGTATCTCAGTATCACTAACAGAATTTGCATCACTTTCTTGGGTGCACCAGGCTGCTTCCCTCACCATTCCCCAATTGTTCCTGAACTGTAACTACAAACACAACACCATCATCTTCCTCACACAGTACAGGGTACACAAATATCAGCAGTGCACTCAGCATTATCCAGCTGCCCAGGAGTTCCCCCAGCCCTGGAAACTGCACACATCAAGCTTGTTCAGTAACATCACTGGCACAATTTGGGTTGTAGGGATAGGGGGGAAATACAAGTTAAAAGCTATGTCCGTATCTAAATATGAGTTGCACACAAAGCAAACAGAAATCCTATGGAGTGGATTTTCATAAAAGACTTCTGGTCTTTACCAGCCCCAGTTCCACTGACAAAAAGGGGCAGTTCATCCACTGCAAATGGTTTTGCAGCATTTGCAATGCAGTCAGGACTTGGCCCGGGTCTGCAGGGGACAGGCTGCACATTTCCCACACACTGAGGTTTGAAAGTTCTCAGTAACTTAGGAGAAAAACACAGGAAAATTTCATCATTCACATTTTAAATAATATAAAAGATGTGGAATGTGATTGATTTCACACTAGAGAGAATTGAAATTACAGTTATGGGATAGGTTTTTTTCATGTACTGTAAGGTCAAGTAATAGTAAATAATTAATGAATTATGAAACAAGTTTTCCATAAGGCAACACATAAATTCTATTCAATGAGATCTAAAAGTGTAGTTACACCAAAAAGCCATATAATGCATCACAAAATGAAGAAAATGCATGATGTTGAGGAATAAGGGGGGGCTGCCATTATATTGGAATAACTGTTACTCTTGTGGAATATAAATAAGATCTTTCCATACCTACACATCATTTTCATAAGCTTTACATCTCATAATCTACAGGAAAAAGAAAAGAAAGGATTTTCAACTGGTTTTGTCATTGCTTTTTGTAGTGAATCTGTTTCCTCATCTCTCCAGAAGTCAGAGGGGTTCTCATGCATTGGGGAGTAGAATGATGAAGTGGATCAGAGTCGAGATGAAACCACAGGGCTCCTTCTCTGATCTTACTGCTGATTTGATTTTTGGCTAAAATCAATGGGTTGCTGATCCATACTCCCTCTTTACCAGCATAAATTTCACATTCTGTGATGCTCAGGCTGTCTCCTAGAATTTAGTAGAGTGCACAATGTGATACTGTAGCTACCTTGGTTAGACCTCTGTGGGTCACTGACATAGCATCAGTAACTTGAATGGAAGGCAAAAAGTCAAGAACAGAAACACCAAAACATATTCCTTGCCTTGAAACCATAAAATCATTTGAGTTTGGAGATTTCTGAATTCGCAGTGAAAATTTTTTTTTCATCTGCATAAAATTCTGTTCTGACTCTAATAATAATGTTCTGACCTGCAAGACCATGGAATACTGGATTATCTTCTCTGTAACAAGAAAAAGGGTTTGCTTATAGATGACAATATTTTGGACTTCAGGTTCAAGTGTGGTCAATTATTACACACACAAAAGGGCCAAGGGGAGGAGGAAACATTATCAACTTTTGAGGAATGTGTTTCTCATTTATGGTGGCTGCTTAAGGTCACTCGATATTTTCACAGGATCTAATAATTTTTTTTAAAAAATTAAAAAACCAAAGAGTCAAAGTTTCTGCCAAATTTGTGTATCAAAACAGACAATTTATCCCATCTATTTCATATAGAATCCTGACTAAAAGCCCTGAAATAATTCAAAGTCAGGTTTTTAGGTCTCCAACAGCAACTGCCTCACCCTATGAAGTCCTTGGTTTGGGTCTCAGTAGCTGCAGGTGAGGACCAAGCAGTGACAGCACACAGAGTAAAAACAGAGAGTAAGCTTTGAGATCATTTACAAACACCATCACTGCAGAGCTATAGATGTTCACCAATAACCTGCAGCAGTACAAATACAAGGAGCTGCAACCCAGTCCTACCAAAATATATCAAGTTTTACTTAGATGTAATTTGATCCATGTTGCCCCCCATGGCAACGTGCTGGGCTCTCCTATCAGACTGAAAAATAAAATACTAAAGTAGAAATAAAGGCTTGTGGTTTGGGGGTTTGTTTTTTACTTTTCTAATGTAGGCTTGCAACTTTCAAGAAATACATAAACAAACTAATTTTTCAAAAAAATCTAGAACAGATTTTACCTTTTGCTCTGGAACAAATGTTAACTTCCAGAAACTTACAGCAGTTTTCAGAGATGTCTAAAATAGCATCTTAATGCAAATATCAAAAAGTGATTTACAAAGACTCAGTCAAAATGCAAGGGCAAATTTTCTCTCTAGAAATTAAAGAAGAAAGTTAATTTTCACTGAAGCAACTTTATAAACTTCTATAACATATTTTATGAATCATTTTATACCATCTAATGCTAAAAGCAGTCAGAACTCTGCAGGTTTTCACAAGAAACCCATGGTTCCTATGCTGTGCTCCACAGACTGTGCTTATTTTACAGAATGCTACAGTTCTTGCAGCATTTTCAGGTACAGTTTTCATAGCCATGACATACCTTAAAGAACATTTTCAAAACTGACCATGACACAATGGCTGTGAACTTTGGAGTTAGATTGTTTTTTCATGTACTCCTATCTCGAAAAGCCCATAATCACTGCCAATTTCTATTTTTAACTATATGCCTGACAAAGTTAAGTGAAAATAGACCTTTTCTCCCCTCCCATGACACCATTCAGCACAATTTCTTAGCCTTTTTACGTTATTCTGTCTTCTCCAATCTAAACAGCAAATTTGACCAGTTAAAGAACACTAAATTGCACAAGGTTCCACAGAGCACTTTGAGGCATGACTCACTAATTCTCTCAGGCCCATGCAAAAGCATATGCCAAGAAAACAACCAGAGGTTTATATTTATAAAACTTTAATTAAGTAGGTAATTTTAGGAGGACAGAGAAAAGTTAAAAAGAAATGAAAAGGCTCCAAAAATATTGGATTTTGTTTTTAAAAATCAACAGCATCCATATAATCAACTAAATCCATCACTATTTCATAAATTAAATAATCCAGCAATGAAAAATGCCATCAATGAAGTAGATGAGGCAATGAGCAACCATTTCTATGCTTTTTAACTCTTGAAAGTTTTAGATGACACTCAAATACTCTTTCTTTCTTTCTGTTGAATTTTAATTCCTTACTGACCTTTAAAAGACCTGTGCTCCTCTGCTACCACCTTTGCTGTGTCCTGGTAACACTGAACAGCTAAAATCAGGTAGTGAAAAGCTTTTCTATTGAAATGCCTATCTGAAGCCAGGCCATTTTTAAAACAGTAAATCCGAATGGATTTCTGAAATTTAAAGCATTAAAACAAGTCTTTCTCAAGGTTACATGGCAGACCAGAAAAACCAGAATCATCCAAATCTCACAACAGGTGTTAAGATCTTCATGGCATCCACTCTCATGAATGTGCCTCTTAATAAGGAACAGAAAAAGAGAAAATTTAGAACTGGCCTTTAAGAAATACTCTTGTTCTGCTTTTTAGCCACTGTGATGATAAGGGGAAACTGGTTTTTTTTCTGAATGAGTATACTGTACCTTTAATGGTTCATTTGTAGTTCAGTGTAAAATCTGAACTATTTGTTGTTCATTGTTGCTATATTCTGTTCCAAGGTTCATAATTTGAAAATTGACTTTGGGGACTTTTTGCTTGGTCTATTAAAATGATTCATGTTGCATTCAACATAAATTGTGCATACACAGAGGAGGTTTAGCACACGTATTCACAGTATAATAACTAAAGTGAATTTTGTACAAGCTGCAGTTTGTGGCAAGGATGCAGTATCATTTGTCTTAATTTTTCTTCAGCATTACATTAGGCTCAGGCATTTACATTTTCAGGTATGGCTAAACACTTTAAAACTTTCTTTTTACAGCATGAGTAAAGAGAGAATCAAATCTACATGTTTATATGATGTAACAAAGTAATGCCTTTTTACTGTCTAAAGTACACACGGATTTACTTTCCATTTACCCTCCTGCACAAAGGCAAATGCAAAGTGCATGAAATATTCACCAGCTATGAATCACACAGTGTTCCTATTAAAAAGATGATCATGTTCTGTTTTACCTTTCAAACCATGATATGGAAACAGCCACGGTGTCTAAATGGTTTTGTCACTCAAAACTACCAAAGTAATATACAGTAAGGACTGAGAGTGTTTAGAATGTTTTATATGACTTTAGGACAATCTACTGTCAGCCAACTAAATAATTAAGAGCAGAGTTCTGATTTCAGATATCAGGTTCAGAAATATTTCTTTTGCAAAAATCTAAGTGGATTTGCCAGAACAGTGTGAATCCCACTAAACAGGTGAAGGGAAAAGGGAGAAACCAAGATTGTCATCCTTGCTTGATCTTCCTTGAGTCTCAGAAAAAGCTCATCTGTTGTTTGCATTCATTTAATACCTGGTTTAATATTTCTACCATGGAAATCTTCTAGGAAATATTTCAACTTTCAGCTCTATTGAGTGTGATTTTTCACTATGGTTATATTCTGGTTTTCACTTCTGCAGCACAAGTTTCTGCTCACACAGAATTTTAGTATAAAAGTGCCAATGCTTGAGGCTAAAGAAACTCAGAAAATAATATCTATGGACAAACTATGTGGGCAGACAGTCTGGAGAAATAGGTTTTCTGTCAGAAAGCTCACACCATGTAAGAAGCGAATGACCAGCATATTCAGGAACTGATCAATCTTTAGAAGTTATGTTAGTTGGATTTCAACAACATCACAAAAAAACCTCAAATTGTAGGACTTGCTACTTGTTTTTACAACCTCTGCTTTCATTAGGAGCATCACTTTCCCATCACATTTTGAAATTATATAAACAGCAATATCTTGGGAAGATATAAAGATCTTTACTGATTATATTAATTAAAATTCCTGTAATTCAAGTTAAAAGTGCAGTGCAGAAAATGAAGAACAGAAATCCATGTAGAAGTGCTTAATTTCAAAATGCATTCAGAATCATAGAGATGCAGGAACTGTATGTGTTAAATCATATGGGCTAAAAAGAAATAAATAAAAAAATCTATATTTTAATCTTTTCGGGCAGAAACAAATTATCTTATTTACTACATGAATGGTTTCCTCAATTTGACGCCAATCTTTGGAGGCAACTTCAACATGTCTGAATTAAACAGTCTGCAGAAGAAAAGACTGGATTATTTATATTATAGAACACTGTTAAAAAACAAAATTGAAGGATTACTTTACCACACATTGAAAATAAGAACATGCACATCACTCCAGCTTACAAAAATCTAATTTTACTTTTTCTGTTCTGAGAGAACTTTGATAAGTAGGAGACATGTTTATTTATACACAAAAGTATATGTGTGCATGTATAAATTCCCCCCAAATGGACCTAAAAAAAGGGGAAATTCACAAAATTGTTTTGCGCCTGTGACCTGTGATTATAAATGCAATTAGAATAATCTTTGCTATTTAACCTTTTAGGTGGTCCTAAAGTCCCAATCCAAACCATTCTGTGATTATCTGTGCAATAAAAACATTTTATGATCTATTTACTCCAAAGTATCTCTTTTTGTGGGTGAATTATTATTTATTAATAATAATGATAATGACAATAAAGTAATTCTGAACTTCTGTAAAATGATTGTTGCAAAGACTTAATGAGAAAGAAAGAAAACTCAATGTTAATGTTACCCTTACCAAAGCCAAAAATAAAACCTGCATGAGTATCTTGAGCTTAAACTGAGGTAACCCAGACATAGTTAAGTCTTGGATATCATGCAACTCTTAATGTCACATGGGCTAGCAAGAGAATGTCACCTTAAATTAACATCTATTGCTCCTCTACTGACATGTTACTTTGCATGGAATGACTGAATTTATGTCAAAATTGAAACCACAGTAATACATGCAACTATCAGGAGAGCAAAACTGATCAGTGCACAAATACATAAACCTAAGGAAACTGTTGAGAAAATGCTACGGGCATTTCAGTTTTGCAGGAAAACTACTTTGAATATTTTAAAATAAGTGAATTACTGGTGAGAATAAACTAAACATGGATGTAAGTGTACTCAATGCAAGGGCTTAACATACTGCATGGGGCCACAGCCAGTCAGGTTTATGATCACCATCAGAAAACAACTCATTGCTCTTTGAAACAAAACTTTCTATACAAGTGGTAAGAAGGAGAAGGAGCAGGAAGGAACACCTGAAGGATGCAGAAGTGTTACATGTGTGCATTCATGAAGGTATCGTGGGAAAAGCAACTTCACTGCAACTTTATGTTCTTGGGTGCCTCTTGCCCTCCCTCTCCTTTGACTAAACTGTCATCCCCCTGAAGGAGATGGAAGCTGCATTGCATCCCAGTCCTAGGTCTGAATACTCTCCCTCGAAACAATACACATGGGAGAGTCAAGGATTCTTTCTTCTCAAAAAAATTCCTTCTCAGAACTATCAGTGAGTGCTTGTACTAAAGAAAAAATCTGAACTGTTCAGAAACCTTTGGTTTCAAGCAGATGAACATTCCTGGATACACAAAAGACTCTCACAAGCAGTCACTTCAACAAGAGTCCCGTGGAAAACACCGGGTGCCAAAAGCCCCTTACAGCAATCTGCAAGAAGGAGAAATAAATTAATCAAACTGCCAAACGAAGAAGGCTGGGTTTGACCTCCTTCTGATCTCATTACTTCTCTATTACCCTTTTGAAAAACATCCTCTTACAAAGATCACTAATTGAAGATTGTGTGGAGGGGAATCGCACCTCTCCATCACCGTGGTAACTTTGACTCATTTGTCATTCTAATAATTCACTTCTTTTCTTTTCTGAACAGACAGAGACATTAATAGACTACCATCAGTTAAAAAGGCAATTTTTCCATTTAATTGCACTCATTAAATACTGGAGTAGAACAATTGGAAAAGTAATACTCTCAATATTTAATCATACAATAGCAATTATGAAACATTACTTCAAAACAAACGTAGCAACATGTAGGATGACATAAAATGCATGTTGCAACTTCTGCAGCACTAAAGCAAATTCTGGTAAAGATATTTGAGCCTTTTTTCCTTACTTTTTTTGACAATTGGGTATATGAGTGGTCTAACAGCATTGACCACGGCTATGCACTGGAAAGAAACCAGTGGGCAAACTGCTCTGTAATTACCTCATCTCTCTTGTCACTGAACCACAACAAAAGAAAGGATTTCATAAACCAAAACAGAGAGTCAATGTGTTTGTGGGAAATATTGAACAAGACTGGATCTGCACACTATTTTACTGGAACAAATTGTATCACTTAGGAATGTAATTGAAGATAAAAAGGTTAATCACACTGGCAGTGACTGCAACGGGCACAGTCATCAGGTATTTATTTGCCTGGGATATCTTATCTTCCATCTCCTACAGAAATCCTACATCTGTCTTCAGTGTAAGTGCATTCCCATTACAGAAAGTTCACTGTACTTTAATAATACCATAATATAGTAGGAGCTATAATAAACCTTTGAGTTGAGGAGACGTGCAGAAAATTTAGAGGTGCCTGTTTCAATTTCAGATGTCACAATACACAACGACTGTCAAGAAATGTTTCTACTTTTACTGCAATTCTAAATACACAAAACCCAGCCAAGCAGTCGGACAAACTTCACTGGGACTATTCATATCAATAGATGCCACTTTATCTGCCAGTTTCTATCTGGCTTTGTATTTGGACCAAAGTATTTAAATATTTCATTTAGAATTTGATGAGCACAGCAGTCAGGGTTGGTCACCAATACCCAAGCGTGCTTTGCCATTCTGGATTACAGCTTTTAAAACTGAGCAGGTTGAAGTTTTTAGAAGGGAAGCAGAGAGAAATACTAGGAAGTGGTTTGGTTTGAGCTACACAGTTGCAGAGTAGCCACTTCTCCCAGTTGTTGTACTCACCGAGTGATATCACCACTTTACAAAGATTCCAGCTCACATCAGTCAGATTATCTGGTAGATACCATGTTCTGCTTGTTCAGTGGAAGAAGTGAGGGATAATCAGTAAAAGGAAAGAACAGAAGTTTTTTAAAAGAACACTTATGTTGGCTACCTTTGCTGGGAAAGGATGTGACAAGTGTAGTATCTCCTTAATCAATTATTTATTCAACACTTGCATGGGAGCAACCTTATTGATTCCAGTGAGACTAAGTGCCAGACCAATATGAAAGAAAATGACAGCAGGACAGGAAGTCAAGAAGCATCATGCAAGGCCAGGTCAGAAAGGCTGAGATGTGTAAGATAGTGGCATATTCAATTTAGGAAAAATTGCAATTTAGTTTTATTCCTCTACCTACAAATCATATCCTAAAGTTTTCAATTACAAGTCTCTATGTGTAACATTTTACAGTCAAAAAACAGTCCCTGAATGACTATAGTACATGAATTAAATATACAGGGATACCAAGGATCTTACTTATACATAGCTTTTTTATAATTATGTTATTATTTACCTCTACAAATTCCAACTTTTTATATTAATTCTAACTTAGGTTATATTTAACCATTACTCTTTTTAAACAAAATTTCCCATTCCTTTAAAATAGTTTATAACTGTTGTTAAACCAGCACCTGTGGTCCAGATGAGGAGTTGATGGGCACCACGCAAGCCTGTGTGGCAAGAAAGAAACAATTCTGAAGACCATTTCCTTTACCCATCCATTCCAACATGAGTCAGACTCTTTCTCCCCAGTATATATGTGTGAAACTTCATTGGAAAAGCCAAACTGTAAACAGGTTGAAAATGAAAACTAACAAGTTTACCTAAGATAAGTCTACTGGTGCATATGAAATTCTTTATGTGGGTGCAGGGTCCAGCTACGAAAGTACCCAAACTGTTAATTGCTGAAGACCAGAAGGGTACAACAAGGGAGAAATCATTCTGCACATGTTCTGTTATCCTCCCTCTTTAGCCATCTGCCACTGACCATTATTTGAGATGGGGCACAGGACCTGATGGATTTTCAATTTAATTTAAATGTTGTACTTAGATTTTTAACACTAAAAGTTTCAAATCATAAGAAGTGGATTAAATGGCTTTATACCTGCCATTATAAGACTTTTATTCTAATGGTTTAGTTTCAATCACCTTCAGTTTTGCATAGGCAGCCCAAAGAAATTGAGTCAATATACCTGTATGCACATAACATGATTTATTGTCTTCTCACTGGAGACATCAAGTGTAACCTTAGGTTGATGCTTTATCAATTCAATATCTATCATGTAAAGGATATAAAATTGGTTTCCTGCTTTTAAGACCAGCAGCCCACAAACATACAAACTTCCTTTCCAGCACCTGAACTGTGTACTGTAGCCATAGTGTGAGCAATGACAAGGACTAGGATCGGGTAATTTTAACGTAGAAATCAAAATCCTGATCAGAGCATGCAGAAATTTATAGTTGGGGCATTTTACCCATTCAAAGAAACTTGGGGAAAAGTGGGCTGAAGTTAAATCTGCTCTTCACTACTCAATTATCATTGTGAATATACCAAATGACACACACCTAAATTTCTAATTTATCTAGTTACTTGCTTGAAGAAATCCAGGCAGAGCATCTGCACAAGAATGGTCTGTGCACATCAGGCATTTCAAAAGTAGCAAAGTCATGGCAGAGATGAATGAAATAACTACATCAAAAGCTAAAGAAGTAGCACATATAGGAATAAAACCTGCCTCCAAGAAGACACAAATCCACTCACAATTCCTGTCTTCTCATCCTTCTTTATGTTTATTTGGCTAGAAGGGAGAAAAAAATTAAAACTCAATTTTTCAAGACGAGTAGGAAACCTTCATACCAGCAGAAAATAATAGGGTAATTTATAGAGCTGAAAGAAAATGCAAACTAGGTCACTTATGGTATAAACTAAGTGAATGCTACTATGTGCAAAAAGTAGAACATATAAAGCACAACTCGCCTTTTAAAGCATTGGTTTAAAAACAAGGGGGAAAAACCCAAGGCCTTGCACTGTTAAATGTTGCAACTGATAAGACTTCAAACAAGTCATCTGTGGTCATAAACAGGTGCCCACCCTTTAGCCCTGCTGTATTCTTGAATTCTTACTCCTTCTAAGGCACAGGCAGTAAATAATGCAAGGAAGGAAAAACCCTAAACTATATCATAGGAAGAATAAACACAATAGGCAAAGAACTTGTACACTCTGTGCAAAGCCCAAACCACACCTTTCAGTTTCTTTTACACCATAGAACTATCAGGAAAATAAGAATGCTCCTTGTACTTCTTTAGCCTTTCCAGTAAAAATATATTTAACATTTACTGTCAAAACATTCCCTGAAATTAAAATGATAAATTAAGTGTAACAAAACAAGTAATTCAAGTAACTATAAAATTCAGCAAAAAGGAAAAACCATAAAGCCTGAAATGCTACAAACTTCCAGTCCTCATTAATTCCCAATCTGCATGCCTGGAGCAGGCAGTTCATTGCAGCTACACAGCCTGTACTAAGGACTTGGGGTCTGGCATAACTAGACTGTCCAGAAGATTGTATTTTTCTCAATTTACAATTGCGGAAACAAAATACATCAATCCTGGAAAGATCTCATAAGATGCTGAATTCCCAGTGACTCCTAAATAAACTGCAAAGGGAATTCAGCTTTCCTTACAAAGGAGACCTAAGAGGTCACTTAAGGTCACAACTTCATTTCCTGACAGAAGCAAGAGGTAAAATTCTGAAAATCCTGGTTTCCAGTCCTATACTCAGCTTGTACAGAAGCTTATCTCAGCTTAGATTTTACAACATAGGCAAATACATTTATCACATGGAAGAACAAAAAAGCAAGTTCAGTGTTCAGACAAACTGTATTGAGCTGATAACAAATAAATCAATTTGGAGGTTTTTAGCTTCTTTATCAATAGCACTCTTACAGATCGAGAATTTTCTAACAAGAAGCTTTGACTGCTGACTGTACAATTTCAACTTTTTTTTCTTTTAAGTGTGTGCCAGATTATGCTTACTGGTATAAAACAGCATAAATTCACTTCCTCTGGATTTACACTGCTATAGCTAAAATCCGTTTCTAAAGTCAATAAAATGGGTTTAATGAAAAATAAAATTTAAAAGTTGCAATAAAAATAAATGATTTTCCCGTAAAAATGTGGTGATACATGTCAAAGTACTACAACTGAGACTACAGACAGAAGTATTATTCTGAAATCAGAGGGACTAACTAGAATTGAGATTCTCTTAAAGGCAAGTGAGTAAATCAGAATTTATCCCTGCTGTGAAGCTTGAAATCTCAAAGTTACTTTTCACGGGAAAATTCTTTTTCTCAACTCAGATCACTGATGACAGGTGGTGTTGCCACAGATTTCAGCACCCTGTGCAGTCTCCCCTGTGAACTCCCCAAATTCACTGTGCTCCCCGAGCTCCATCCGCACTCCTGACACTTTGCCCTTCTGCCCTTCCCTGAGCCCTCTCACGGATGTACCTTTCTCCAGCCCTGTCTTCTAGATGGTCCTTGTGCCTCTGCTGAAGCCTCATCTCCAGCCCTGTCTCTGGCCCCACATCCTGCTGCTCCTACCTGGATGACCTGAGACACCCTCTTGCCTTTTCAGGCACCTCATCATCCCCACCCTGCTCAGGAATCGCTGCCCTGCTGAGCCCTGCTGAGCCCTGCTCAGGAATCGCTGCCCTGCTGAGCTCTGCTGAGCCCTGCTGAGCCCTGCTGAGCCCTGCTGCCCTTGGCTTTGGGCTCACCCTCCCTGCTCCTGCTGTGCCCTGGCAGTAGCACTGGTACACCTTCCAAACAGTAACACAACACACCACCAGCGCTGCTCTCTCTCAGCAAAAACCTTCTGTGGAGCTTAGTGTGCTTTCCTGGCTGTTGTATTCTTCCACTGAATTCCCAGTTCTTCTACGAGTCAGATTTCTGATATAATTCATTCTATCATCCCAACACAAAATAAAAACACATCTTCATTTCCATCCACACTGAGACCAATTCAGATTTATTAAGGCTTCCTTGATATTCAGTGATGCCTTATAAGCACTAAATCATCATGAAAGCTGATAAGCAAGAGGCTGCAATCCTAAAAAAAACCCAAAACCAAATCAAACAAGAAGCCCTCTGAGAAGAATACATCTCCCACACAGCACAGAGCTTTCTAGAGTTGCCCAGGATGAGCACTGTACATCTACTGTTCCTTTTTCCCTCTTGGGGTGATCAATCACATCCAGCAACAAGAAGAAATGGAAACACGTTCTCATCTCTGGGCTTCTGGGATGGATTGAAAACCTGCAGAGCCCTCCTCTCATGCAAAAACAAAACAATAACAATGAGAATGAGCTCCAGCTTTTAAGATCCTCACTCTTAGTCCTGGCCTTAACTTGTCCTTGGACTCTTTCCATGCTATCAGGATATAAATGCTTCCTAACCAGCAAGAGACAAGGACTATAACTACATTTAAAGACAAAACACAGGCATAGATGTACGTTTGTTCACTATTCAACAGCATTTTAAGAAATGAAGTTCTGGAATGTTTTCTTTGGTTCTCTCAGGAAATGTGCCATACGTCGTTATTTCTGCTTTCCACAGCAAAGACTTTAATAAACAATTCTGCAATTTTGTTTATAAAGACTGTGTGAAATGGAACAGCAAAGTGTTCATTTTCACACAGTGAAATTATCACCAAAGGAACCTGAGAGATGTTTGTATTTGTAGAGTTTTATTATACAGACTAATTGGAGGTTAAAACAGTAAAAAGCACAGCAATAGAGGAGAGTGTTTGTGTTTTCAAAACTTGGGTACAGTCAGTAGAGAGCTATACCTGTCAATCCCATGACATTTGGGGAACTTTAAACCTTGTAAACCTGGCTGAACTTGTCATGGGCAAAGTCAAACACCTACTCCATGTCACACATCCATAAGCCTCCTTACCTGAGACTGAATAACTTGGCATAGCCCCTGTGCCTGTTCCTGGCCTGATTTTCCTGGCAATGGAGCACGAGCAGCTTCCTGGGGGCTTTACTTATCCCTGCTACAGTAAGAATACTTGAAGGGTAACACGGCAAACAATGACAGAGGACACCCAGAGACATCAATTCCAGCATACACAACACTCACTTTCATAGAATTCCAGATGCTCCAACGACCTTTTGATAAACCAACACCACAAGGGCATTACTATTGCAGAGTACTTACTACAGTGCTTACTCCCCTCCAGAGTAAAAATCTGTTTTTAAGCTTCCCTGAGAGATGGCTCCAAGTATTGGACACATTTTACAGGTTTTTTGTACTTAAGAGCACAATCCTTTCAAACCTTCACTGCAAGGAAGCAGAATTAGTTCCTGCTGTATCTCAGAACTTAGAAACTATTTAAAAGGATGTTTCCATCACACCAGAATCAGTCCCAAGTGCTCAAAAGCCTTCTAAGCATGACACTTTTTGAAAACCGCTAATAGATTTTACGCTTTATGGTATAATTAACACAGGATGTAAAATTGCTAAAATATCAGAAAGAGGGAGTTAGATATATTTTAAGTACTTCAGGAGGCAGCCCAGAAAAGGTGTTCATCCATTGAAAGATCAAACTGATGCTGAGAGCATCCTCCAGTTTCCACAACTGTTAATCGAAGGCAGGAGCCATACAACAAACGCCATCCACAGAGTGGGTAATGACTCTGATGTGGAGTGAAAGGGCACTGAGACATCTGCACTAGATAAAAGTGAAAGCTTTCAGAAAACGTGCCTCGAAAAGATAAAAAAGAAATCTGATATTTTGCAGCCTTAGTTCCAACCTGATCTACCATAACTAAGCTGAAAACAGGACATTTTAACAAATTTATATACCTAACAAAAACCTTGTCTTTGCTTCTTTTTCCTCACACAGACTAATAAGAAGAAAGCCATTCAAAGAGATTCTGGAGTTTAATAAATGGCAAAAAGAGGGGGTTGGTCAAATATTAATCTGTTTGACCATGCAAACTGTATTGAATCTGGTAATGTTCATGAGGTCTACTGAGGGACTTGCATCCTGTATGAATTATACCCAAGGCTCTTAAATTCATTTGAATGCATTAATTCCTAACCTAAATCACAGAAAAGTAATATACTGTTATTGTATTTTCCAATGTATACTCTAGCACAATGCACAAACAGTAGTTCATTTATATCATGTAGATTCATTAAAAATGAAATCACCTCCTAAGTCTGTGTGTGTTGATTTTTGAGTTGCAAACATTCATATTTCCCATGTGTAGGAAAGGAATAATTTTATACTTAGGTGTATTCAACGCTTTGAACTTGATATACATGTCATATTAGAGAAGGAAAATAAAAGTATAATGAAAGATTCTCCATTTCATGTGTTAGAAAACAATATGTTTTCCTCATTAAACCCTCAGATATGAATTCTATAAACCATGAAATTACCTTTGAGTCCTTACTGAAATAACCAGTTCACAAATAAATGATCCATGCAGGAAGAAAAGCAAAGATTAAAATAATAAGAGAAAGTTATATTTTTCTATCAGCAGTCAAAAAAAGAAAAGAAAAGGAAGAAAACCAACAAATTACTACAGAAATACAGACTTGCAGCACAGAGAGTCTGCCTGAACAGGTAATCCTGAAAGATTTCATTCAGCCACACTCTGAGACAGACATTAGTCATATGATCCAAGATTATGAGGAATTAACTCTCACAAGAAATTGAGACCAACTTGGTCAAGGGAAATGTTTGCACAGCTTTTGTTCCATCCAGGCTCCACCATGCACCATGTTTCCCATCCTGTGACTGAATCAGTACCAATTAAATATTGCTTTTTGAGGCAGCCCTTCATTCTGCTCCTTGAGCAGCCTCCCCAGTTGTCCATTTCAGAAAAAGTTTTTGCTTTGGAGAGCAAAAATTTAACATGAGAGGTACAAGGCTGAGCTCTCTGAAGACTGTCAGGCCAATTTTTCAAGAAGTACCTAGCTCAGAAGCACCAAGTGCCATTAAAATCAATCCTACCAAAGGAAAGTTAGATTTGGTTAATTGGGAAAGAGACAGCTGGTGGGATTTGATGGCCTCCATCAGATCACCATCAACTGCTTTCCCCTCAAAACCACTTATTATTGCCAGGGGTGTCACTCCATGGGAATTATTCTCCATTTCTATCCCAGCCCTCACCAGTCCCACCCCAGTTTTCCCAGTCTCACTCCATCACAAGGTCCGGATTTTCCTCACAAGTCCCTCACGTTAACAAAGCAGACACAATTCAGCTCTTTTCTAGTGACTTTTTTCCAGCATTTCACTACTTGGGTGCTTTGTGGCAGTTGGGCACAGTTTTGTCAGGCTCCGTGGGATTCCAGATGTGCAGCCCCCAGCACACCCTGCCCAGCACGGGCAGGCACCTTCCCAGTGCAAACACATCTGCCTGTCAAACTCCAGGGAATGGAGAGAAGTCCAGATCTGAGAAGGCCTTACTTAAGCTGGAGAAAATGGAGAATAACCCATCATTTATTCCATATGCCTTACTGCAGTTAAATTGATGTCTAGTGGTTTTCTTTTTTTCTTATAATATCTTTCAAAGCATTTTACTAGGGCCATGAGCAAAAGCAGATTAATTTTAGAGATATGGAAGCTCAGGAACAGAAAAAAGAAATTACTACATTAAATTAATTTGGTTTTCAAGGGACAAAGTGCAGGCTCTCTGAGGGCAGAAACATAAACAAGAACCCATGCCCTAAATATCTTTGAATCTAAATTAAAAAAAAAAAAAAAAAACAGGCAGAAGATAAGAAAATGTTTAGCATGTGAACATATGAACAGAAAGACCTTTTTGCAATATGAAACAGAAAGAGGGAGGGTGAAGAAACATGGCAAGAGAAGGAGAGAAGAACACAAAGGTTGGAGCTCAACCCCAGCTGGCACAAGGGACAAAATCCTGAAAGCAACCAGAGAACAGGCTGATGTCACTGTCATAAGTGTGACAGAGCTGGTTCTGCTTCTTGCTTCCTGCTGTGCCAGCTTCAGCCTCTGGCTGACCCCTCCATTCAGCTACTTTCCCCAAAAAACATGTGCTTGGGAAAGGCTACGCCGCAGGTCCCCGGGGAGCCTCTCATGCGCAGCTTTGAGTCCATGGAGCATTAGAGAAGAGAAGTCATTATGCCTCACTCAATTAAAACAAGGGGCTGCAAGCATAATTGCCTCTATTTTTTAGAGCTGCAGGGTATCATCCACACAAAACAATGGTGATTCTTCAGGTAATCGAGTGGCAAGGCTTTTAAGTCAAACCCAGCACTATTTACCTACTCTACAGTAATAAGAGCTAACAACTCTAGGAGGAAGACCAGATTGGGACATCTGTTTGGAAGTTAAAAAAAAAAAAATTAAAAAACAAAACAAAACCAAAATAGGGAATTATGCACTGAAAAAGACATCAGACTGCAACCAAAATTCCACTACTACTCAGAATTCAATATCTAACCTCTGTATTCACTGTGTAGTCAGCCTATTGCCATTCTCTTAAAGTGCAGTAGCAAATACAAATCACATGTTTTGGACTTAAAACATCAGAAGTGGAGAAGCTTCCAATTCTTTATTTAACTTGGAAATCTTTGATAGAAAGGCAAACTAGTATGCCTGAAAATTTACTCAATAAAAATATTACTGACTCCTTTTCTTTTCAGCAACATTGGAAGTTTAGATACATAATGTCAGGAGGACAGGAAATTTTAAGACTGAATTCTGAACCTCTAAAAACAAGCACCTATATACTGAACACAGTGGCAAACTCCTAAATATTCTTATTAGATATGCCTTTTGTACTTTGCACATATTTCCAATAAAACCAGCTACAAGCCAGCTCCAGTCACAGGCAGGAATTTAAGTTAGCACATATTAGCAGCCCGCAGTGGGCAAATGTTCAAACACATTACAGTTTTAATATAATTATAATTGTTGAACATGTTCAACCAATTAGCCACAAATATTCTGTTTATCTGAGATGCTGCCAAAAATTGTGAGCTGCAGTCAAAATAACATGATACTGTTGTCCTTCTGCAAAGAATAGCACTAAATCAAAGGCAAAAACATACAGAAAAAGCCAAAGCAAATATCTTATCTGATAGTCTATAAATCATCAAATATCATATTTTAAAAATTTTGCTCATACAGATACAAACTGCCACATATATTTATTTGATAAATTCTCATTTTAAAAGTTCATGTCACCTACTAAAACAAAGGGCTTCAGAATAACTTGCAGAGCATGTTTCTTTTTTGTCCAGCCCCCAGACATCAAAATTCCACAAAGCATAAACAAAATGCAGATAACTGAGAAACACCAGTGAAAAGCTGACGTGCCTTTAGGGTTAAGAAGAAAATCATTTGATTGCCTGCTTTTCTGCATCAACTGCACACGTACAAAACTATTTTAAACAACCAGATGAGTCCAACTTATGAGGGGAAAAAAAATCAAACCCCTAAAATTTGTCTTTAAGAAAGAATAATTAAAAACCTGGGCTGTACAACTCCTATTTAGACAATCTGCAATGCTGCAAAAGCACTTTTTTCAGTGGTATCCCCTAAATAATTAAGCTGTTCCTTTTACCATACTTCCTCTATTACAGAAGTCATTTTCCTACAACAAATCAATAACTCATTCCTTATGTCAGTCATTTTTCTCCATTTAACTGAACGGACTAAAGACCAACACTGAAAGTTAGATTACCTTTGAAATATATGTGTGATTTAAAATTCAAAGTACTACACTAAGGAGCCTTTCAGAGTGACCACTCCACAGCCTCCTCAGACAGACAGAGCTCACAGAGCTGCCCATGAGCAGAACAGCAGCCCAGAAAGGGTTAAAAACGTGAGCGCTGACAGGAAACGGCCAGCACAGGGCAGAGCCAACACTTTCCTTTATTTACAGAATTAAAAAGCCAAGCAACGGGCAAGAATTCCAATAACATCCCCAGCTCCCCCCATTTCTTCAGATTAAGTCATATTTACATCCCGTATAATTTATTCAAGCAGCTTCCAGCGACCTTCTTTTGCAGGCATTATCAATTAAAGATTTAGTCCCACCATTAAAATGTTTGAAAACTCTGCTTATTTCTTAGATAATCCAATGAAAACTAAGAATGAAGAAAATCAAATACTAAAATATTGATTTCACCACATTTTAATGAGCATATAATAGGATATCTTAACATCAGCATGTAGTTTAGTCACAGGTTAAGGGAAACACTGGTACATTTTACATTAATTTATAGTATAAAATGTGCTCTTATAAGAAGTAAATCACTGACAAGAGAATAACTGATTTAGACAAGAAAAAAGACAGTACGTCAAAAATGCCCTAAAAAATGTTTATACTTTCTGCAATTTGCAGAAAAATTGATAATATTACAGAAAACAAATTTCCAGAGGCAATCTTCAAACAGTGCAAGCCTGAGAAGCCTGTGTCAATTAATTAACTATCCTGTCTCAAAAGAATAAAACAATTTAATCCATCCTTCTATATTAGAGGTATGGATTTGTTCACGTGGCTCTGTCATCTATTAACTATCTGTGAATCTAAAGCACAAATTGTTGTGACATTTGTATTCTCCAGAACTAATAACCATCATTTCACTACCTCAGCTATGCTTCATTTTAAGATTGTCTTAAAAAAACTTCACAGGCTGGTTTCCTACCTCTGATGTTTACCATCAGTGACTAACACAGCTGGACAACCCCTCTGGTCTTGCACTGCCTAGAGCTGTCAAAGAGGAAAATTTTTGGTTCAAAAAACCTTTTTTTAAAAGGATTTTTTTAAAACTTTTATTTTTACTGAGCTTTATTTTATTGTTAGGTTTGAGATCCCACTCCATGCCCTGAAATTAGCAATTTAGAGAAGCACTTTGTGCCAAGATCTCTGATCTGGGGCATGTACAGAATCGGGATTATTATTCTTTCATGTAGCACACCCTTAAAATCAATCACTGATTTTTTTTTTTCATTTATATGACTGCAAAAACTGCAAAAAGAGTACTTTTTTTAAAATGCAGAAATTCTCATCTTTCAGCCTTAGCATCAGCCCACCAGACTCTGAACCTCAGCATTACCTGAAGCAATTAGAAGAAACCAAAGTGGCAAAGTAGCATTAGGTAATGCTTTATCTTCAGCATTCTGGAAGCTCAGCAAGACTTCCCCACAAAGCTGCTCTCCACTCCATTTCAGCTCAGCACCCCGGATCTGTTCTTCACCAGCTGCTGATGTTCCTTGTATTAACCTGAGAATTTGTGAGAAAAGCAAAACTTCCTGCTGTGTGTCAGCTTTGCATGAGAGCACTCGATCCTAGGTCCTGATACTCTTCGAATGCATTTCTGTAAATATCTTTCATTTCAGGCAAACATTGGGGGGGTGGGGGGCCTCAATAAATTAAGTATTAATTGCAATTATTACAAGTATTACTTACTTAAAAGCAAAATGAATACATTGTAGTGTTTTGCTTTTATAGCATTTTTTACAATAATGTTTTAGTGAAGAGACCACAAATGAGCTTGTGATTTTCATTAGTCAACTGCTTAACTTTGATTATTTCACATAAGGAGTATAAAGGAAAATAGCATGACAAGTTAGAATGAATCTGTTTTGTTACAGACTTAGTTTTGATGGGGAAATCCTTGATACAAAATCCATGCACCTGTTCTGGTATCTTGAACTGACTAACTTATGAAAAACTAAGATTAAACAAAAATTTAACCATTATTGGCTGAATTATAAACAAGTTATAGGGTCCATTCTTTATACAGCAGGACAGTAATTCTTCTGCATGTGGAGATTTCATGAGATCAAAAATATTATTTAGCTTTAAATCAAAAGATCTGTTATTTTAGTAAAGTCTAACAATACTCGAAAGTAAAATTCCTCATCTGGGGCTGTAATATTTGCTGAAAAAAACCTACTTCAAAACATTAATCAAATTTTTCGCCTACTGGGCAGCCATATGGTAAAGCAGCATGTGAATCTCACAAACTTGCTGATCTTCTGTAACTGGGCGCTATTAATTACGCTTGCTGCATCCATCTCTTAGATTTTTGCTTTGTGAAAAAAAGTATTTATTGCAACAGCTTTTACAAAACAAGGGAATGAAAATCAGAATTGATTAATGAGCTGAATGGAAATATTTCCGTTAGCAGGTTTTTAAAATGAGTAAGGATTAATACCATGGGTGAAAATGAACCCTAATTGTGTGTGCCCCCCACCCACTTTCTGTTTGGCAGAGGGAAGGGGCTGCATGAGCAGGGAGAGGGTCTAATATGCATTATTCACTGCATCGGCTTTAGGTGATAATAGGGTTTAAATTAAATAGTTCAGTGCTATAAAGGCTGAGGACTTCATGTGTTTTAGTGCTAAATTCCTTACTAAGAAATTGAATTGTTACACAACGGCAAATTGTATTTGGTTTGGATTTGGGGTTTGTTTTTGTTTCTCAAATACAACTGAGAGTTTTCCTGAAAGCCAGAGAAGCAAACAATTCAGAATGATAGTCTCCATTTTGGCTTTAATTCCTCAGGCCACAGTACTGAGGCTGTTTTGGGATCTCAGCCATAAATCTAGTTAATCATAAATTATAGCTAGAATATAATCCTTGACTCTACAGCCTCGTGTGCCAGGGAAACGGACTCCCAGGAATTACTGAAAGAAGATTGTAGGGGCTGGGCTGAAAAGCTAGCAAATAAGTTAAAATTGTGTTAGTTCACACACAAAAATCCCAGCCTGGGGAAAGGAGATGTGATACCTTTGGCCACTGCACACGCCCAGAGCAGCAGAAGTCACGGCACACCTGGGAAGATTTGCCATATCATATCTTCAAGTTAGAAAGGATGATTTTTCTTGCTCTAATCTTCACATTAGTCTCCTCTACAAAACTAGCTTATTTCAACATTTGGCAGAGCGTATGAACTTCATCTGAGGTAGCAAGGGCAGTAATTAGAAGAAAAGGGTGAGGATTAGTTCTAGAGAGGGACCAACAATGTTATCAAAAGTATAAAACCCAGACTCACTCCTTATTTCCTCCCAGTGTAAAAGAATGAGATAGACTGAAAACACAAAATAGCTCTAACCCAAAATATTCTGTTTATGTGAGTCATCTCCTCAGACTTGAGAAAAAGAACTGGGAAGTGAAATACCAAGAATATTCAAATAATTTCAATAAATTATGATGATGAGGTATCCCCTCAAATAACCATTACTGGCAGCTTACTGCAGAGAGAAGAAAGAGAAAACAGTGTCTTGAATATAGAAGTAGGACCCACTAGAGTTATTATTTATTTAAAATTACCAACTCAAATACAGCAACTTCATGTGGAAGGAGACAAAGAAACCTTTACAATAAGACAGACTGCTGAATGATTTAAAACATTACAGATTTCCCAGACTCTCAAAACACAACACTCAGATATGCAAAGGAGTCGCTTCTGTCCTGCCAAGTCACCTTCCTGAACCATGATGTAAATTCCCTTGCCTCCCTAAAGTCTTTGTGCTTCTTAGCTTACAGAAATTTAAGCAGGTAATAACCTAAATGGCAAAATATTTAATTATCAGCTACTTCAAATTACATGGCCACCCACTGGATGAGATTTCATTCAGCCTCCTGTATATATCTGTATTCA
Organism: Rhipidura dahli; assembly: GCA_013399225.1. Classification (NCBI taxonomy): domain Eukaryota; kingdom Metazoa; phylum Chordata; class Aves; order Passeriformes; family Rhipiduridae; genus Rhipidura; species Rhipidura dahli. The sequence goes on from VXAC01008451.1 coordinate 3,445,049, forward strand.
TAAGGAAAGAACAGGAGAGAAAAAAATCAAATTACTTCAAGTGCTAAAGCAGCAAGGGAAGTTTTGCATTAAGAAAAAAATGTAAATAGAAGGAAACTGTGTTTTTTAACAAACCAACAAACATATCCTGCTCTGAGCATGATTCTTGTTACAGAGTAAAAACAGAAATAATGGCAGTGTCTAATTCTGATTACTCTTTTTATTTCCCTGTGTCATGGCAACTCCAACACAAATCTTTATAAGCAATGATCAATAATAAGACAATTCTTGCAATTAGCCTTAAAGCTCTATACCTTTAGAAAGAAAAAGCATTCTTAAAATGAATATGAAATGTTAAAGCAATTTTTAATTAGTGACCCAAAATGTGTGCCATAACTTTTCATCACCTCGTGGGTGATCTCTAAGCCTCTCCCACATACATTGACTGTCTGCTTAAAAGTTTAAAGAGCTAACAAAATGTTTTAACGAGATACAAATCTCAGAGATCATTAATCAATATGTTCAATGTTATTTGTGATAATTCATCATGACATGATATTAATGGGTTACTGTACCCTTCAGAGGTGAGATTAATGCAAATGAGCAGCCACAATTAACTTTACTGCTCCCAACTCACAGGAATGGACAGATGATTATAAATGACAACTATATGTCAATTACAATATCCAATAAAGTGAAGCTTAGAGGGCAATCTATCTACTTTTATAGTTCTTGCCTGACATAGCTGAATTTAGCTCAACCCACTGTTGTCACAGTGTAACCACTGCTCTGAAGGAGGGGTCAAAGTTTTAATTTTCTATTTCTTCGGAAGGAATTCAAATTGTGCATCTAAATGCATTGTCTGAAGGAAAGCTGCAGGAAACCAAGAACAGATGTTACTTTCTTCATCAGCTGAAGGAAATCGTATCTGTTCTCAAATTGCAACAGCAAGGCCACAAAGAAAATAATCTGCCCTGCTGTGTAATATATTTATTCAATTAAAAAAACCAGAGCCAACATATCAATGCAGCGATGGGAAGGAATTTACATTTAGTAAATTGCTTTGTCACTCACAGGATGCTGAGTCCACTCAGGTTAAGGATGCTGAGTGAGGTGTTGACTGGTGTGGGCAGCATTGTGCACAAAAAGATTTTGTGTGATCACCTCTTGAGCACCAAGGCTCCTGCACCAAACAGATAAGACTTCACAGGAAAATACCCAAATTTCTAGTAGCAACAAAAGAGCTAGAAACAAAGACTTTAGATGTTCATAAACCAGACAGCTGGCCAGACTGAGGAAATTCTGAAAAGATGAGAGATAAAACATCCTATGATACTTCAGTAAATTATATATTTACAAAAAATGGGGAAATCAGCTCTGATAACATGCTCAGATTTTGGCTTTCTGCCCTCCACCAGAAAAAAAAAAAGCTTCAGTGAGAAGAGAGGAGAAACATTAGTCTAAACATTGTGGGAAACCACAGAGAGAAACACCATAAAGCAGATATTTCCTGTAATTTCACAAATTTCTTTGTAGAGTCTTTCCTATGTCTTATGGCCAATCACAATGCACTGGGACAGCTCCTCTGCACGGGGGTCAGAGGTTAAGGATGGGCCCCAGAGCAGCAGCAAACACTACAGCTACATTTCACATTTACTCATGGAGCTTACCCAGTGCACCCGCAGAACCCGAGCTCTTCAACACGTCCATGAACTTCAGACCAGGCTCAGTTTCTATAAATCAGATACATAGGATTTCCAGAAAAGTTAACCTGCACCTGGCAGGGTGTTTTGGGATAATTTAAGGGTCCTTGAGACAACATTGGAACAACCAATGCCAGTTGTGCAAAGTAACAATGGACCACCCCAATTTTCTTTGAGAAAAATAATTCAAAGGATGATTCTTGCTTTAGAACTCACGTCCTCAGCACAAAGCATTTGAAACTTATTTTAGCTATAGTTAAAAAAAAAAAAAATTGAAAAGCTATTCATGATTTATTTTTTTTAATTACCTTCCCTCTCCTCACACACCCATCTGAAAATCGGGGTCAGCTTTGCTGTGAGCAGCACCCAATTACATATATATACATATATATAGATATATATATATAGAGATATATATATATAGATATATATATATATATACTGGCACTGCAATGAAATCAGGGAAGAAGGGAGAGGAGAGGAGAGGAGAGGCAGGGTCTGGAAGCACCTCACCAGGTGCTTCAGCAGCTCCACTTGAAAAATATTCAATAAAAGCCACTGAGGGTTTTGGCTGAGCAATATTTTAGATACTATTTACCCAGCTATATTAGCATGACACTAAATTTTCCTCATTCAAGTCATAAGATCATGTAAGTATGTTTGTACCTTAATACTTTGCTGGAGGACAGCAGCAGAGTTCCCGATTTTCTTTAAAGCAATGTTTTCCAAAGGAACTCTCTCCTCCGCCTCATTTTGTTTAATCTAATCATCAAGAAAAATGGTTTCCTGCTGAATAAAACTGCTGACACCATTATCATCGTTTTCAACGTGGGGAAAGAGGAGAAATTCTTTACTGCTTCCAATATGGATGATAATACACATTTTTGGGACAATATTTTGTCGATTTCCTGACAAAAAAGCAAATCCTGAAAAAACATGCTTTGAGAAGAAACAGTTTCCATGCTGACCTCTAAAAACTTGAAGTCTACAACTACCCCTTAAAATAATTTTATGATAGATGATTAGCCTCAGAACTAATATTTTAACTAAAAGAAGAATGCCCTGTACATCCTCAAAAATCCCAGATCCACGAGCAGAAATAAGGTTTATTCCATAAAAGTAACAGACTACTTTGAGCACCAACAAATACCAGATAAATCTGTAATTCAATCTGTGTTTGTGTAAAAGGAGGATTTCCTTACGGATTTTTTTTTTTCCTCTTTTGGGTTTGTTTTTTTTTTTTTTAACTAATTAATCAACAAATTTGAGTTGGCTAAATAAAACCTCTTCCAACGCCTCCTATTTAATTGCAGTTTGGCACCAACAAATATATATCAAAATTATAGTATCTCCCTTGACAGGAAGCTCCTTGCTTCCACACACAGTTATGGCTCTCTGCAGAGTAACCAAGAACTGCTGACAACCTTGAACACTGCTACAACAATATTACTATACTTGGCAGAGAAGTACCCTTGCGGCAAGAGAAAAGCTGTAATTTTGACTGTCACTTCACATTACACTAGATATTATTTCACTGTATACACACACACACTCACAAAACTCTTAATAGACTACAGTTTTCTCACTGCCCAGCTCCTCTATTATAAATGACAATATAATACTGTTGACCTACTGGTAGGATCACTAATAAAGCCAACATTTAACATCACTGAAAATTTTCTTTTAAAATATGGCCGTCATAAATTGTCTTGTCCTGCTCGTCTCAAGCTACTTAAGTAGCTTAAATTTATTTCATCTATTTTATTATTCATTTCAAAAGGAAGAAAATGTTTTAGAACAAAAGGGAATTATAATTCATGTGGATTTTGATAGCACGTTCTGAAATATTTGAATAAATGCTGGTATTGTAAACTTTAATACCTTCATCCACGAGCTGCTCTGGTAAGAAAGGGAGCAGTACACTCAAAAAGACCCCAACAAAATAATCTTTCTAGATTTCCAATAATAATGTAAATAGAAAGGTAACAATAGGTGATAAATAACAGGGAGTCAGAAGTAGAGCTAAATTACTGACTTCCTCTCTGGGCCCATTTCTGTAACTACAAAAATGAGTATGGAAGAATTTAATTTAAAAATAAATTCTGAGTACATAAGTACAGAGAACAAAGCCCCTACTTTAAAATTTTCAGTGGTACAAAATGTTCTGCTTTGGAAATTAGTATCTTTGTGGCCTGATGAAAGGGATATTTCATTCTTTTAAACCAGATCCAATTCTAAAATAGTTAACAGTACAGTTTACCTCCTTAGTTTTTCTTTTGTATGCTGCATACATTCAATGCAGACTGCTCACTGATTTCCAAACATCTTTGCACGTAAAAATTCAGAATTTGCACAATCCCACTGTACATGAGCAAAAGAATCTCAGTGAAATATGGCCATGATCAAATCCTACAGGCAAGCCTAACTGCTAGAAATCAAGTTTTGCAATACTCTGATGTCAATTTGCTGCACTGCAAGCAACTCCTGTGTTTTTGCTAAAAGTAAAACAAGCTTTAATTAAGCAAACTGGATTTAAATAGACCCAAATAGCACCTGCAAACAGTCATTACTAAAAAGTGCCGTTTGGATTTTACTCTAGTTCAGGCATGCTTTGCTCCTACCCTTGTGTTATTGATATAGTGTTTCAAATGCATTTAGAAAGGCACCATCTCACTTGTGCTGTTTAGATAAGGAAGCATCACTGAACCTCTTTGCCCTTCTCCAATAAAATGTATCAAAAATTTCAGCACTGTCTGCTGACCGCACCACATTTAACAAGATTCACAAATGAACCCAGAGTAAGTTTCCCACTGTGACACATTAATAATAAGTTCCTTATCCCATCTATCCCAAGCCATGAATATGTAATGTTATAAAATGAGTCCTTTTCACACAACAGAACCTCAGACGTGAATAAATAAAAACTATCCATCACAAGCCTGTGAAAAATTAATGAGAGTTCTGAGACATAAGGAAAAATTGGTTACTGAGATGATAAGGTCCAGTATGTAAAAACCATGCTCCTCAACAGCTGTAAATTTTACTTTAAAACTTTGCAAAAAGAGTTTAAAAAAAAATCTTTCTAGAGCATATTTACCAAAAGGAACAGAGAAGGGGGGAAATGCTTTAATGGTGAGACATATATCTAAGTAACCCAGACAGCCTTTGGAACAGGGAAGGGGATCAAACACCGCCGTAACAGGGAGTTACAGCTCCAGTTTCAGCAAAGTTGTAACCTTGGCTATTTAGAACCACAATTCCTATTCTATTTCTTTTCCCTTGGGAATGGGAATTCCTGATGAAATAAGGCACTATATCTCCCTAAACTTCATTTACTCAGATAAAAGAAGAACGTGTAGAAATAAATTATTTTCATTCATGTGACTGTCTCTTTACTGCGCCAGTGAAGACTTTAATCTTTCAGTATGGAGTAATCTGGTTTGCAATATGAAAAGAAATAAGAAAAAAGAAATTTTTTCAAGACTTGAGCTGCCACTATGTTTATTAATACATTTTCCCAATCTTGCCCCAAAGACTGTTGATGCTTGAGGAGCACATGTGCTGTGCAAGGTCTACTCTAACCACATCACCAGGAAATGCTGGAACTTTATCCTCAGGCAGGGAAACAAGCAGAGAAAGAGCAAGAGGTACTGCCCAAGTCCTTGAAAAACTTTCTTCAACACAGACAGCACCTTCCAAACTTTTCTACCAATGGACTTCAGGATAGGCTGTAGGATCTACAGTCCCTTTTGTGAAAGGTTAGCCATTTTAATGCCTCACAGCTAAAATGAAAATTATGCTCTGTGATACCAAACTAGGTCACCTATTTTTCTCCAAAATCTGTCTGCTCAATCAGCTCTCCCCCATTAATTTAGTTTTTCTCTTTTCTACCCTACCATCATTCCCACATCAAGAACCTATGGGTTCCTCCAGGTCTGGTGTTCTGAACTGTTTGAGTTACTCTTTCCTTGGTTAACAGGACAGGAAACCATAATGAAAAAGGACAGGGGCAGAGGCCCCCTCCCTCCCCAGAGTACAGATTAGATTTCTCTATCAAGGAGTGGCTTCACTACATCAAAACCTGGTCAGGCAGGCTGTTTTATTCTTGGCTTCTTGAAAGTGGGTATGTCAGAAAGGATGGCCTCCAGAGTGCTGTCAGGGGTGTCTATCTGCAAAATAAATTACCTTCTCAAGTCTGCACTGGCAGTGACTGAGTGACTGTGAAGAATTATTTATTAGACTTAAAATGCCAGTGGATACAGTTAAGGAACTATTTTTTCTATCACAGTCTCAAATAAGAAAGGGAAATATGGTACAAACCCCTTGGACTGTTGGGTTTGTTTGAGGGAAAAGCAGGTCCCCTCTTCAAGGCTCTACAAGAGCTCAATCTCTGTTCAAAACTCCTGTATTCCAGACAAATGGCCTGGCTTTCTTTCGGTTCCTCTTGGTCATCTTTGCCATGACCGCCTGCCTTTCTTAACTTAAATATTATAAATGCAGTAACTCTCTTAGGGAGACAATGGGGGCAGAAGTCATTTAAAAAAAAAAAAAACCAAACAAAAAAACAAACAAACAAACAAAAAAAACCCCCACACACCTAAAAAACAAAACCCAAAACCCTAGCACACTCCCATTTCCATAAAGCTTTTCTTACCATGATTAAAAAACAAAACCTGCAGCCAAATCATTTCACACATTAGCTACTCCTCTGGTTTAGAATATCTGACATTTAAGTCCTGTGGTATGAATTCAGAAATTCTCCCATATTTTTAATAAATTTTCTTATTAAATTTTTTCTCTCCCCTTTTTGCTGATGAAATTTTACAGTCTCTCAAATATGTTCACCAGACAATTTTAAGACGTTGCTGCTTAAATAGGTATTAGATTTTCAACTGGGCCAATGCAGTTGAAGATTCCTTTCTTAAATATCCTTATTGCAGGTTGACCTTTCTTGACTTGATACACATATTTTGCAGGAGAAAAGCCTTCAGATCCATAATCAGCACAGTCATATGCCCACCATACCAATACAGAGGAGCCTGGCAAAACCCTGCTAAATATCTTTGACATATATTATTACTACACTTTGAGGTCAACTTTACATATCAACTGCCAGGAGGAAAGGCCAACTGAGGGTTGATTAATTTTCAGACATATTTTAATTCTTACAATTTGCATCACCATATGTGAGCAAAAGGCATTCAAATATGTTTTTTATACTATGTTTTTTATACTGCTTCCCCAGTAAAAAACCCAAGAGCACCACTGTTTGTTCTTGGGTTCTCTGAGTCACAAGGGACAGCAGTGAAGGACAACCAGAAACTATTTCAATTTGCTATTTCCATCTGAAGAGTAGCAGCCCCTGTAATGCACTTCCTCTACTGTTGCAGCATCAACATTCCTCTATATTTTTATGCAATCTATATTTTCACTTGTTTGGCACTGCAGTGGTTGCAATTGGCAATGCAATAGATGAGTGGGCAAAGCATGAAATTAAAAGATATTCTTCCTGCATCGCGCTGACAGTGCAAAATCTCAGCCAATCGCAGCCAAACCCCAGAATGTTTATTTTTAAACTAGGGCAATATACCATTAGTTCTCAAGTTTAATTCAATTGATTTTCAGGCAAATAGCAATAAAATTAACCCCTAGATAGGACAATCTTTCGGTGATGGATGAGAGTCCTGCAGTGAACACCAGACCTCACAGAATGAATTCTCTGCCGTCAGACGACTCCCCCGTGGGACACCCAGGCACATCAGGACAGGAGTGATTCTGGGGCCAAGAGGAGTTCCCCGCTTCATCACCTCAGCAAAGATGGATCCCACGACCTTCTGAGAAAAGCCTATATATAATTTTTGCTGAATAGGCCCCTCAGTTAACAGCAGAATCCAATTTGTTATTTAGCCTTAAATGCATACTCCACAAAAAGCTATCAGGTAAGAAAAACACCTGACATGTAGATAAAAATGCTTTTTGACATACGTAAGTAAAAATAATACTACGGCATTTCTCAAATTAGCCATTTGAAGTGTGCACACCGTGGAAAAGTTTCAGCATGTAAGCATTTATTTTGGTTTTACTGTTTTACTTTTTTCTTTTTTTTTTT
>VXAC01008451.1:3452855-3493474 GCA_013399225.1 Rhipidura dahli
TTTTTTTTTTTTTTTTTTTTTTTTTTTTTTGGACCAAGAAAATATTTATGAAAAGAAAAATAAATAATTAATTTTACTGGCTGCAAGCTGGGATTCTTTCCTGGTTAAACTATATGCAGTGAAATGGCATTTAAATTATACTAGAGAATTGATTCAAATGGCTTCCATTAGCAATTTGGCAGGCTGCTGTGAATTGCTCCTAATCAATTTTAAATAAAGCCATTCTATCTGCGAACGGAGGCATCTTCATGTTAAACATCTCCACGTCGCACAACTGAAAAACAGTGGCTAAAATACAAATTTCTTCATCATTTTTTGTAACTCCTTGTGTTTAACAATGTGCCATCAGTGAAACTAATGCAGAATAAAATAACTGCCTGTGTCCTCAGAGAAATGTTCTGGGCTCTGAAGGTTTTCTCTTTTCTCTTATGTTAATGGATATTTCAAAGTAATGCTGTTCTAGGCCATTTTACAGTACAATCGTATCTTAATTTTGCTTGAGATTTTACCAAGAGTAATTAGATCCATTTGAGTTGTAGATATTCAACACACATATAGTATAACCATTTGAAGCAGGTGTGTTTTTATTATGAGAATTTATAGTTAAAAAATAAAAACTGCAGGAATGTCATCAGACATTCCGAATTTTCTGCTTGGTATGTCTGGTTGTTGTTTAGAGGAGACATCTACAATTTCAGATCAAACTTTTTTCCTGTAAAATCTTTGTACAGCACAAGAGAACAAACTCTAGTTGTGACAACCTATCTTCTACTTAAAGTAGCTTGAAGGACACACTTTCATTGTGGACATAAGAAGACAAATAGAGAAATTAAACCACTGCAGTTCCCATTAATACAGGCAGATTGTTCAAATAAACCTGTAAATGGATTTATAAAAACATTTAATGTGAAATATCTTCATTTGGCAACAACATCTAACTTACCACTTCGATATAATGCTTCGGCTTGACTTCATGTGCCACAAAAAGAGATGAGGCTGGTTTAGGTGCTGCAAAATTCTGAGATGTGGACTCAGTAACTCAGTTTCAGATGGCCACAGTCTGGTTTGGTGTGTCTGGCAAAGCAGGCACTGGCATGTGAGTCAGAAAGGGTCTGTATTTGTCTCTCTTAAAACAGGATCTCAAAAAAGCTTCTCCCAGTGGTTTCAACAATTCTGGTGATCAAAAAATCTCTTTCCTTAGTTTGATGTCCTTGCAATGTCCAACTCTTAACAGATCGTATTTGGTACTGAGTCGTTCAAAGAAAAAAGAGATAATGTTCACTTTATACAGAAATGTTTGTCTTGCTTCAGAAAGCTTTTTATATCTAAGAAATTATTAACACAGTAATGGTAGCCAGAACACTGAAATGAGACCAAACTAAGGAAGTAAAACGTTATCATTTTAGGAAGCATTGTTTACATGTGATCTATTTATAGTTTAAATCTTCCTCCTAATAATGGCAAAGTGCATAATAAACTGTCAGAAACTACTGAAAAAGCAGATTCAAGCACAGACAAATAATTCACACTTTGTGGGCTGGGGAGACCTGTGGAGTGAGAAAATGAAGTGCTTTTTCCACACAAAGAAAAAAGTTATTTAACAGACTGCGACTGCTACAGTAAATCAAAGATTTACTTTACAAAGCAGTAAACATGGTGAGGGGGAACCTCTTCCAAAGACCATAAAGCAAAGAGGTGTAAGTAAATAAAGCTGTCCCACACACTTCCACTTCTCAGCTCCAAACACTAAAGCACAGCTTTCGAGAATCAGAAAACTTAGCAGGAGGTATTGCACAGGATACCTTTGCTTATTTATCCTCTACCGCCCCTGATCTGACTCATCCAAAAGAAAACAAGGAAAAACAGAGCATGGACTCGCAGATGGAGCAAAACAGCCCAAGAGCTGATACAAAGTAATGCTTAATTCTGCTGTTTGACTTTCCACTGCAGGCAGGACCTGGTCCATGCAGAGGTGCTGGGTGTACTGAGGTTTAGGAATGCACAATCCATGATTATAAAGCCCGAATTCCACAGCACCTACACAAGAGAGCTGGATGGTTTCCCTGAACACTGCAACCCCATGTGCCCTTGAAGGAAAGAGTCACCCTTCCACACCCTCAGCTGGAGAGATACCTCTGTCTTTCATGATGAAAGCAAAAAAACACTGAAGAAAGACTGAATCTCTCTTGCTTTCCTTGTGAAATCCGTGGAAATCATTAACTTTCCCAAACAGAAGCAGAAAATGCTTTCTGATGTGAGAAACTCAGCCTCGAATTTTGCTTTGCAAAAGATTTTGTGGTATGTTAACTACTTCAAAATAGAGATCTATTAATATCTCTATTATTAATAAAACCTACAGAGGAAGTAATTAACACAACCTTAATACTAAACAATTTTTGAACTCAGCACATTTAGACAAGACTACTTATCACAGAATTAGTGTTCTTATTTCTGCTGGTTGCTAAACAAGGTAATACAGTAATACTTACCACAACAGTATTATGCAATGATCCAGTTTTAATGCACACCAGCATTCAAGAAATTAGATATAGCGAAAATCTCTCATGACTACTTAAATTTTAATCACTTTTTTATTGTTATACTGCAGGAGTCAAGAGTAGAGTAAACAACGTTCTTAACCCCACTGGGCCTTAAGCAGGTTCTCCTTACAGAAATGTGAAGATGTTGGCAATTTGTACTGTTCAGAGATGCTAAAAAAGTCTGCCGTCATCCAATACCCCCTTGTATCATTAAAACATTCTTATACAGCTAATTCACTGACAGTTCAAATACCTTAAATCCATCAATAGCATTGGAAAAAAAAAAAACATTTCAACAAATCTTTAAAGCAACTTCTTAAAAAAAAAATGCTTTGTTTGAAGATTTCTCACAAACTTGTAAAAGACAGGAAAGAAAAGGCATGAAAAAATTCCACTGCCTGAGAGTGCTGAAGTAATCTAGGATTTCTACTGAGAAGGACTGCTACTGAAATAAACAGTACTATTTGGCTGGCTGAGTAAGACGGCCAGTAAATTAAATCTTCCATGTCTTCTTCAAATATTTTCCTTTATGAACAGCTTTGTATCTATCCCAGAAATAAAATTCTGATGGTTCAAAATCACAGGTTCTCTATACCAGCTATTGAGTCAGTGTTTGACCAGTCTCCTCCTCAAACACAAGACATACAGATGTGCATTGAACCTATTAATGTTGACACAAACTGCAGAGTTAAGCCATGGGTACACCTGCTCTTGAACACAATTTCACAGTGCTGAAGTCTCTTGGATGTAACTCAGATCCAGTGCTGGGCCCACTATTTCTTCTGGTTTTCTACACATTGTTACACAACAGATTGGGGAACATAATCCCAGAATATGTCAAGACAAAGAGAAGCTCTAAGAAGGCAGGAGTGGCTGCAATGAACACAGAGAACATGTATCCAAAGGAAGGAAACCCAGCACTCAGGGTCAGCGGCCATCCTGCTCGAAACCAGCAGGCGTGGCCTTGGAAATGTTCTCTGGGATAAGGTACTGAAGGACATAGAGCTAGAACATTTCTAAAAGTCCTGGAATACACTTAGTACATTATTTAGAAGGAAAATAAAAGCTATATAAGCTTCTTCCGTACTGTCTCTTCCTGCTGTCTCTGATTAGCAGGTTTCAGACAACTCCCCTCAACACCTATTTTAGGTATTCCAAATCCCTCATAACTTAGAGAATTTATCAGCCATCCTTATGGCACTTGGAACAAACTATGTAAATAAACACCATGAAAAATGTTGGACCCTCACTAGCTGTATTTTTCTATCCTGACCTCTCCTATCACAATACATTCATCAGTTTAGAAAGCAAAGAAAGAGGTACAAAGGTAAGATCTTTTCTGTCCTCAAAGTGTCTGATAAATATAAATATCAGCTTTACATCCATGACTCATGACATCTTATGACATTTTAAAATATATTTAATAGCTTTAAATAACCCCTCTAAATGGCTCTAGTCATTTACTGTAAATGTCCACTGTGGGTCACATGCTCATCAGATGGGAGTACATTTAGCATGCATTTATGGGCTTGCTGTTGCTTTTCAAAACAAAAAGATATAAATCTTAATACTCTCAGTTCTAATGTATGGATATAAGCCATTAATCACTCAGACAAACATATGTAGGCTGCAGCCCTGTATAAGCTTTAAGAATAGAAAGCAGATGAACACAGCTTACGCCTTCAGGTACATCTGTGCTCTCCCTAACCCTCACCATTTGAAATTTGGTACAGAAGTTAGAGTTGTGCTCTTCTTTCAGTAAAAAGCATAGATCACCTGCAGCCCACTCCCCTTAAGGGACTTTTGGTTTGCTGTGACTTTTGAACGAGCCAGAGCAGACAGTGAACATTTCACCATGAACTGTCAAATTCTTCATTCAGATTCAAGTCTTCATTTCCCTTTTTTATTTAATATTACAAACAGAAAAGGACATTCAAAAAAATAGTGCATAAGCATCAGTCTTATCCCAATTCTGATTCAACTAAAATCACTGCCAAGCTCCCATTGATTTCAGCATCACAAAAGAGCCATTCCATAAAGTACCGCCTCATATTTAATGAGTTTGGGTTTCTTCTCTGATACTGCCACTAGAAATACTCCCATTCTAAGAAAATGCAACAGACAGGCTTAATTTGACATATTTACATATTATTAAGAGAAAGTCTCCCAAATCCTGCACATTAATTTTCACACAAGAACATTACGTAGCAGTCTGCTAAAAGAATGATTAATGCACATCTCAACTTTAAATTTCAGTAGTGGAAGATAAGAATATTTGATGCAGCTGAAGGAGTAGTTGAAAAAAGTTTGTAAGCAGTAAAACGGAATTGTCTGATATGAAAATAAAATTAAATTGCAACCATTGTCTTGTTAGCATAAACAAAAGAAGATGCAAAAAATAATTGCTACTATTGACAGGTGTCCTTCCTCCCAGGACAGCTTGCAATACATTATCTCAGTGACAGAGAGCACCAGAGAAGTCACTGCTCCCTGTATAGGTCTCAGGTTAGGCTAAAAACCTTAAATCCTATTTATAATTCTAGAAATACAGTAAAGAAGAGAAACCCAATCTGATCATGAGAGAAAGGGATGGGCAGATGTCAAACTTTCTTCTGCTCTTAAAGAAAAGACAAGAGAATCAACAGAAAGGAAAATATCTCTTCAAATAGCACATAAGGTTTTCTTTATACATGGAAAAACTGAAAGTATTTCCATTCCTGATTTCCAAAGCTACCAAGTAAACAATCATAGAAACATAGGATGGTTTGTGTTGTAAGGGACCTTAAAGCTCACACAGTTCCACTCCCTGCCATGGGCAGGGACACCTTCCACTATCCCAGGTTGCTCCAAGCCCTGTCCAACCTGGCCTTGGACACCTCCAGGGATGGGGCAGCCACAGCTGCTCTGGGCAAACTGTGCCAGGTCCTCTCCACCCTCATAGGAAGGACTTCTTCCTTCAGTCCTTCCAGTGACTACCAAAGAACTCAAATTCTACTGTGGATGGCATTGTTGGAGCCTGAAGGCATTTTAACATGAAAATCTCCTTGTTCCTCTCCTCATTTATCATTGCCTTTGTTAGGTTCACACTCCAGCAGCACTCAGTGTGCCAGACAGGCAGGACAAGGGAAAGAACAAATACAGAACATTTGTCAGATTAACACAAAAACACAGAGGAGATAAAGGTGAGCTGTGTGAGGAGGGGATGGACACACCACAACGAGATGGATCCGATGGAGCCTGGAGTCAAACCCAGCCACCAGAGGAGTGAATTCTGTCTCCAAAGAGTGGAGGAACTTCCTGCAGTGCAAGGGCAAGGTCATTTTTCCTTGAAGGCAGATTTTAATCTGCAGTGTAATGTAAATTGTCTGGTATCTTGTGTTTCACTGTTATCCATAGTGTGCCTTTATTGTTCAGGCAAAAGAGATGCTGAATTAAAAGGGGGCTGGGGGGTGAGATACCTATACCAAAAAAAAAAAAAAAAAGGCATTGGGAGATAATAAAAAAAAATTTAAAGTACATTGTGAACGAGCATAATGTTTTTTAAATTTGATCTATAGCTACAACTTTGAAACAAATTATGAAATTAAGGTTTCTGCAACCCATTTTCTTGGAGATGATAACACACAAGACACTAAATAACAATTTGTCTGCACTCCCGTAGAAAATATAAGCAATGTCAAGAGTCTTTGTACATTTAAAACCAAACCCCATCCTCTCTAAAAAGTCATAAATCGTACCATGTAGAATTCTTACTAATATTGCAACTACCCATATTCCCCTAGTTCATATGGATAGTATCAATAAAATATTCTCCCCTAAGTCAAACCTTTGCAAAGGTATTCACTTAAAGAATTATCTACATTAGAACCATTAACCTTGGTGCTCAGCATGTTCTGCAATTTCTGATCCAGCCAATGACTTTCAAGATTAAAATGTGATTTCTGGAAAAAAAAGCCAGCATGTTTTACAGAGAAATTTTATATGATCAAGATAATATATTTGTGAAGATTGTATGATTTTACTGGTCCTAGAGAAAAAGAAAGGTTGCAATAAACAGTACCTCTAACATGATGAAGTAAATTACTTTAAAATTCTGAATATTTTGGTTTGAAAATGAACAATACAATGTTCCCTACAATAAAGAAGATAATTATAATGAAGGTTTCATGCTAAATGCTTTGTTTACAAATGGATATGTACTCTATTTTTACTGGAGCTTTGTAGTGTTTTGAGAAGACACTAAAAAAAATGTTCATTATAGCTTAGGAAATGTGTGGAAAGACATATCTTGAACCAGAGCAAGGCTTGGTCTGTGTTAGCTGAATATCTATTTAGACCACACACAGTGGTTAATATTTGGCAAAGAATGTAGCATTCTGCAGCAACCAGGTCAAAAACACAGTATATCAACTTCCAATTAAGTTAAAAATAATGCAAAAATGTTTAGCTTAGATCTCCAAGACCTCGTCAACTTTTAATTTAAATGGCTGCTGGGAACAGTATACAAAATCATATTTTATGAAGTTTTGAAACCTAGGATCATCTTTCATAACAAATAATCCAATAAAACTGAAGTTAACCTCTAAATGAATAATGTCAACTACAATAAGGCACAAAGTGCTTTACAGATACAAGCTAAATATACTGAAACTCTGACTACCTTTGAAACTCAACCAGGAGATTTGCAAAAGAACTGGGTCCCAGCCATCTCCCATCTCTGCAGCCACAAGGAGCTATGAGATTTTCATCGCTGAAGTCAGAGCAATTATTGGGCCCCCATTCTAACTCCAGTAGACACTAATGCCTTTCACCACAAAAAGCAGCCAGCTCATCAGCATTCACTGGATGAGAAGCTTTTTTTGGCTTTGTGTGTTTTCTTTCTTAAAATTACTTTCTTCTCCACAGCCCCTGTACTTGCTGTAGCTGTGCACTAGATAGGCAGACCCATTTTCTGCTAAACACTAATATTATTTCAAGTACTTAGTATATTATTATGAAATTTTGACAGGTTTCTGACAAGACAGGAAGAATATTTCCTAGCACACATAATCCCACAATCATCTAAGGAGGAAAGAACCACAAAAGAAAACAAAAATTAAATTTGCTTTAAACAAACATTTTCTTCCAAGGTTTTTCTCTTGAACGTGATTAAAATTTAAATTAAATTAAAGCTCTGGATCAGAAACAAATTCAAAACATTCTGTGATCCTCCAAAAGAAAACCAATTCTTTTAATATCATATTTGCAGATTTATGTCATAGGGGAAGAGGAAATTTGGCTGCAATAAAAACCAATTAAAATGCCCAAGAGGGAGTAAGACAAGCCCTC
Organism: Rhipidura dahli; assembly: GCA_013399225.1. Lineage (NCBI taxonomy): Eukaryota > Metazoa > Chordata > Aves > Passeriformes > Rhipiduridae > Rhipidura > Rhipidura dahli. The sequence goes on from VXAC01008451.1 coordinate 3,460,724, forward strand.
ACTAGACCTCACAGTCACCCATCCTGCTACTAACATCTTTTCTATCACAACACACACGACCATGATGCCCCTCGAATTTTTAAATCCTGCCTGCACAAGCTGTGACAGAGATCCCGAGGCAAAAATAAATATATCATATATAATTAAATACTATACCCATATATTCACAGAAGCAGAGTTCTCACTCTTCTAATGCCTAAGGAAGAATACAAAAATATGACACTGCCTTGGGATACTCTCCTACTCTCAAACAAGCTTTAAGCTTAGGACATCCAGAGTCAGAGATGGTATTTGTTGTTTAACCATTTTTTTATTACACTCCCATCTGACCAATTCCTCTTGAATCCATGTAAACTTCAGCAGTCATGAAGAACAGAAAGTTTCAGCTTTGCCACTTCCTTCTGCAGAAGTGATCAAACACAGCTCTGAAGGATAAGATTAGTTTGAACCGGTTTCATACATGAAAGGAAGAGCACTCTGATAAAATAATCCAGAACAACAACAAAAGGCACAAGATCAGAGTTGCATAATGAAAATGATCGCATTTGTTCAGTTAAATAGTTTAAGTCTTCAGAGAATTAAATTCTATCAGCTGGAACAGAAAATTCAATAAAAATGTTTCATAAATCTGAGCAGAAGCTTCAGGATTTGACTCATTAGGCTACTCGTTCTCAATCTTCAAATCTTTCTCGAATATTTCTATGCTCCCAAACAGATCCTCACCACAACTGATGTTATTTTCTGATTCAAAAATTTAAGTGCAGCTGTATAACACAGTATACTTTTTTATACAGAGGAGCAAAACAAAACACATCTCATGAGTAACTCTTAATCTGCCAGCAAATCAATTATAGAGAGCTTATGTAAAAAGCATCTGAAAATCTGCTTCCAGTCAACACAACTTAGCCATCTGGTTCCCACAGATATCTGCCAGGAATGGGTTTGCAAAACCAAATTAACAGTGATTAAACAAAAATATTCAAAATTTAATTTCAGCTTGCCAATCACTTTTATAGTCCTTCACATGCATGTGCAAAGAATCCTCCCCTCACCTCTTTGAAGTTAATGACACGTTTCAGCCACCCCAGAAAAAGTGGCAAAAGCCACATTTAGCAGATTTGTTTTAAATTAGCTTTGTTGGTGTCACTACAAAGTGTTGGGAAGGACACAGCCACTGCTGGGGCTTCACACATCCCTCAGTTAAAACACAAGGGGCACTTCCCTTCAGTAGTGGCTGGGCCTGCCTTAAAGCAGAGTGATACCTCTACTTCAACTGCTTTGTTAATCCTGGATTAGTACAATTTTGGATATCAGAGGTGTCAGTTTACCTCCTGACAGTTATTTATTGTACATCTGTTCACCAACTGTTCCACCACACTTGTTGCCAGTAGCCCCAGTCTATTCTAGATGCTGGATGTGCAACCATTACAATACTCCTTCTCAATTTTTTTCTCTTTTTTTCAGTGTCCCAAACTGCCAGTTTGTAGAAATTCCCACTGTTTAATGACTACCAATACAAAGTTAATCTTGCAAGGCACCACTCATCATCTGGCCCTTTTTCAGCAAGCACAATGAAGGATGCTGATAACCACACAGGAGGTACTAACCTTAGACAGATGTGCAAATAATCCTTCCACATGGGGATAGTGCTGCAATTTTATCCATCTCTATTTTTAAAACCAGGAAAAAATGCATAGAAATATTAGTTTTATATTTCCTCTTGTAAGACATGCAGTGAATTACAATACAAGGTGGAAATACTTCTCTTTTAAAAACTATCAGAGAGGTTTTTAAATGCATGCTTTAAAAAAAAGGCTAATAAAGGGATGAAATCAGAAGCACCTGGATTACTCTGCAGCCAAAGTCTCATCATTCCAACAACATTGTTCCAATTCCTTTAATTTCTGTTGCAATCTTGTTGTACAAGTATATAATTTTATATCTAGCTAGAAATATTGGGAGGTCTGTCACTGCTTCTGTTATCAGAACCAGGTTAAAAACTGGTTTTAAGGTTCAGATCTCACATGTCTATTAAATGCACTAAACAATTTTTTGGCCAAAAAATAAGAAGTATTTTTCTCATGGCTTTTATTTTAAACAATAGTTTTTAAAATAATTTAAATTGATCATTTAAACCTCATTTAAAGATATACGAAAACCTACATGTTATCTGTATTCTTAGAGAAAAATACATGTGTAACATGTCCTAGTACATTACGAAACCATATAATCATAAAAGTGTACTAAAAAGCCCTAAATTTTTGGCTTCTGATCAAAGTAAAACATGAGCACTCCTGTAATGTAAATCAATAATTCAGTACCCCAAAACAGCGTAAATTAAAGCACAGAAAGCTGTGGTGGTCTAATCACAATGGATATTAATTTACTTTTGAGACGCTGGCTTCAAAATAAAACAAGATGACTTGGACAAGTCCAAACAGGGTCCAGGACGACTCCAGGAGCAGGATTTGTTTGTGTCCCTTTTAAACCTTTCCCACAGGATGTCACTATTGCTCCATGGCAGTGGGAAGCGTGACCGACGTCCACTCTGCTACACGACACAGACATTTAAGCATCTTCTAACTTTGTAAATAAGATTACAACAAAGACTGATCCACACCAGCTGCCATGTTGCAAGCCCAAATATTTGCTGACTTTTAAACGAATTAAATCCTGTTAGTCTCTCCAGCCTGAAAAACTGGAGCACTAACAAACCTGGAAATAGTGATGTTAATGCCTGTACATTGTGCCTACTTAAATACACATGATCCAGCTGAAAACATTAAAGAATATTCTTCCTTAAAATCCTGAATTTTCGCCTTTTAGGGGCTATATAATTTATTTTCCAGATATTCATGCCATTGGATGGACTTTTTCCTAACAAAAGAGTGACATCTCGTGGTGACACAGAAATCCTGGCTGGAGCACAACTCATCTCTGCATGGAACAGAGAGCAAACCCATCGCTGGTTAAAGGCTGCAGCCGCCCTGCCAGCTCCTGGGGCTGCAGGATGTCTCATCTCTGGGAGAGAAGGTGCTCCACAGAGATCCCCTCTGGACCCAGACATTATGGGCATCCCTCTAGAGACAAGAGGTCCCCACATTTCCCTGCCTTTAGCCAGCCAGGCAGCTCCCCACTCCACTTTTGTTCGTCAGGCAGAGATGTGTGACTTAAGCAGGTTTGGAAGTAACTTCTCACAATCACATGCTTCTGGCAAAAATGTCTGCAAGAAACCCAGAATGAGTGTGAATAAAGATCTTCTAAAATACAGTGGGTCAAATTAGCCATAGCACACTGAAAGATGCAAATGAGTTCAGCCAATTATACTTTCAAAATTAACTTTTTAGAATTGGGGTTTTCAGTGTTCCTGCTCTGTTTAGTCAGTAGCTTATACAGGTGGATACTATTTTTCAAAGGTTTTTTTGCATATTTATGCTTTGTTATTGCAAATACATTTGCCTTGATAAGACAAAACATGAATGTTCATCTTGTCGACAGTTCAAAAAAGTTAAAGCAGGGTTGTTGGGTTTTTAGTCTTTTATAGTAAATACTTTCTTGTTATAAAAATGATGAGAATGTTTTGTACAGTCCTTTTGCCTGTTAGTGCTGCTTAATGGATACTGACACTTAGTGAACAATGTATTTGTAAAATGCTGTGCCTGAAACAAGGCGTCATCAGCAGAAATCAGAAAAGAAAATTTCCCATTCTGCCATTACCATATATGCAATGTAACAGTAATGAAGACCAGGTGCACACATGTGTGAGCTATTTTATACAAGAACAGCAAAACTGTCACTGTGGTCAGCAGTCTGTGAAGAATATAAACTAGAAAAATTACAATGTTGCAGAGGAAAACCCCCTAAAGTAATTACTGAAGTTTATTTAGCAGAATATGCACCTTTGCTACTCTTAAGGTATTAGTGTTCCTGTTCGTGTTACCCAATATTTTAAATAACCTGCCGTCTTCAGACCTACAGTTCAAGCCAATTATGCTGCCTTTTATTGTGCTCAAGATTGAATTAAAGCCAACAGGAAAATATCCCATGTCAACAACCCACTGATCCCAAATATTCCACCTCAGTTTTTCTGCTCTACGTGCTCCAAAACAGCCATTCAAAATGATGCACCATGAGTCCAGCACTCCAAGATAAGGAACCAGTTTCCATACACATAATAATAATAATGCATCTGCAACTTTTCTGAGAAAACTCTGAATCTTGCAAGATTTAATGATTTTTCATGGTTGCAAAGCTGAGGTTAGAATGGAGACAAACCAAAATCCATAAGGCAAATGATTACGCCTTTCTTGTAAAATGTCTCAAGATATTAAAGACCATCTGACAATTTTTTTTGGCAGCTGACACTTGGCATGGACAGTTCTTTGCCTAAACTCTGTGAGGAGGTACTATAGCAGAAACAATTAGAAATACTGAAGAGCTCAACAGCTCAAACCACGCTGTTATAGTATAACATATTCTGAGATTCTAGGCCAAGAGCTCTATCAACAAGAAAATTTAATCCCTTTCTTTTCTTACCAGAATAATCATCTTTCTCCAAGAGCAAATAACCTGTTTGGTTCTCTAACTGCTCTCTGTATATGTTGTTCAAACTGCAGCTGTACGGTAATGTCAGTAAAATACTCTAAAACAGCTACTGGAAATCAGCTTTCTGAACTCCTGGCACACTTCAAATGACTGAAGGGATTATCTTGTTGCCCTGAGGTTTTCCATGTTTTCACACACCTTGCTAAGTTTTAATCATCACTAACTATCAAAAATTCATATTCAATCTTGTGGGTCTAAAACCAACCAGATCTGAAGTTTCTAAACAGCCTCAGGAATACCCCATGTCAACTCCCTTTGAGGTGCCCAAGGAATCAAACAGCCTCCTTAGCAATAAAGGAAAAATAAAAACACAGATATTATGTCAGTGTCTCAAATCAAAGGAAAACATAACAAAACCAGCTGTAAAAACAGGCAGAAAAAGAGGAGTGGTCATGTAGGAGTTAAAAAAACCTACAGAAATTATAAAGCATATATTATGGCTTCTCATTTCAGGCATGATACCACAAATCTTAATCATGCAAAGAACTGCTTTGTTTCCTCATCAAAAGATAGGGAACTAGAGGGAAGTTTTAGCTCATTTAACTCATTGTTAATGACAGTGCAAGAATTCTTTCATCAAAATAATTTAAAGTAATGTATCCATTCCTTTATATCTAATTAAAAATATCCTGGAGGGTGAATCCAGATAAACCCCCAGTCACCTTGGTAAAGATGGGTTAGGTGAGGTCTCAAAATGCAAACCCCACAGGCTGCTGATACAGGATGAGAGACAGGATGGAGAAAGTGTGTCTGCAAGAATCTGCACCAACTCACCATCAAAACCAGCTGTACTAAGACAGTCCTTTTTACATGTGGAGGACTTAGCAATAGGCATAAAGGTAGAAATCACAATTATTCATATTCCCTGACCATATCCCTCCTCTAGAAGTTCACATGGAAAGAGAATGAAAGAAAAATTGCAAGTAACTCCTGTGTTGTTCAGCACTGGAAGAAAAGGAAATCCATTCCAACTCCTTATAGGACTTCATGAGTCCAATCCAGTGATTGAAGAACTGAACTGGACACAATTTGAATCAGACACCAAAGACACAGCTGAACTACTTGAAATGCAATGTTGATTCTCCAGCTTTTTCCATACCAGAATGGACTTTAAACAAACTGGCACCATGAAGAGAACAGGTTATGTATAATAAAACAGAAGCCACAGAGAAAAAAAAGCCCATTAAATACTGAATTCTTTAATTTCTCAAACAGATTAAATGCAATGGAACATATTTACTTTATCTTAAGAAAGAAAAAAGAAGTAATGATCCTGAAAAATCCTCCTGTATGGCAAAGTTTTCGCTACTTTCTTACAAACAGAACTTGACTCTTTTGGTAACAAATTCCTCAGGAGTTATAGACACCAGATTTATACAACTAAACAGATGAAGTAGTTTGACTGGTTTATAATACAGATGTGCCTTCTGATATGTTTGCATGGCTGTAATTTCCAGGCATTCGTGGATGCCTGTCAGGAAGTCTCCAGATTCATGTTTATTTTGGCCAATGACTTGTCCATTCTGGCAGGATAACCACTGTCCTGATGGCCCTGTTAATTAAGTTTAGATGTACTATGAAATAATACTCTTATAAGTAGGTTATGGGTCCTGGATGGATCCTGGTTGCTGACCAGGATCACTATCAGGAATATTACTTTTCACAGTATTACAGTTTCACTGTTTTTGCATCAACAAAACTCATCCTCTTAAACTAGAAACAACCTCCTCTCATTTGCAAACTAAACTAGAGGAAGGATTTGAAACCAAGATTGAAATCATCATCATCAGAAGACATATCCTAAGACAAAGATCACAAAATAAATCTTTTTTTTTGTTGTTCAAGCAATGAATATGTCAAATAAAATGCTTGGTTACAAAACCTTATGGAAAAGATAATATTATATATCTTAAACTATTATCTTAAATTTTCACCTGGTTTACATTTTATTGCACTGTTCCAAAAATCTGATGCTCTAATAGAATTGTTACTCCCTTTTTTTCCTCCAGCACCTCCAGAACTTTAATCAAGGCAGCTGAAATGTTCTTAAGGACTGCAACATTCACCTCACTGCTTTCTCCTTCAGAAAGTTTATCTGTTGTGCCTATTGCCTGTCCTGCATATTGTCCACTGTTTTATGGATTAAATCCACAGTCTTCTGAAACCCCAGTTGCTCTGCCCTGGCATAAGTCAGGCACAATCTCATAAGTACAGCACAGTTTGATGCATCACTGATATAAAACACAGCTACTACATTTCAAGGGCTTTTATTTCTTTTTATTTCCAACTGATATCAACCAACCACTGCATCTACCCATGGGCATCATTTTCTGCTTCTGAGAGAAGCAATAAAGAAATAAATAACAGATTTTTAGAATTTGTACTACAAAACTGACCACAGGACATTTCTTCTTACACATGACCATTTTTCCTGCACACAGATCTAGAAAGCAGGCCCAGGAGCAGTTGCACGTATTATAAAGTATTGCTATACATATATCATTCTTCAATCTTTATACATTTTTAAAGGTAAATGAAAAGGTAAATGAGAATTTATGTACTTCTGTACTAGAAATACATCAAGAGAAAGCTGGGATAAAATGAGGGTTATCAAAAAAAAAAAAAAAAAAAGCAATTTTCAGCAATCCATGGAAGTTACAAACCAATTCTTGGTTTTCCAGCTACATTCAAAACAAAAACTGAGGCGCTTATCAAGTAAGTGTTTTGACCTTCTAATCTGTCCTTTTCCCACATGCTGCCTCCCCACTCCTCCACTCCTTTCAGCTCCAGACACTGTTCTTGCCCACACTCCCGACTGCAGGTGCCTCATTCCCATCCCAATTGGGCAGACACAGCCCCAGTATTTGCCCTGACTGTGCTGGCCCTGAGGCTGAGACTTGGAGGAAGGAGGGACAGGAGAATGCAAGAAAGAATCCTTGAGCAAAGGAGCCGTGCCTCTTTCACATTTGGTAAGTGGATGTGTTAAAGTTTTATAATCAATTACCTAAATTATAACAAGAAGCCCAAATGTCAATACAACTGATATTGGAATAATGATTAAAAATATTGCAAATTTATCCTTCATATATTCTCTCTACAAAATATACTGTTTCAGTTCATTATTAAATTTGAAGTGACTTGTTTCACAATAAAGTATCTTGGGAATCCTAACAGGGTTTTTATGCTTGTCTGTTTGCTTAAGGTAGTGTGTAATAGATATCCCATTGCAATAAAACTCAAAATGAAGCAAATTTTAAGATATAAAGAACCATAAACAGATTTAAAATGTTTTAACATTTGGTATTTTGATAGGGGGGAAGCTACCCAAAGTTTGGCTACTCTTTATTCTGTAAATGTAACACTAAATTCACTGGGTAAGTATAAACCAGCACTCAATACAGTGCCTGACCCCCCCAGCTGCCTCCTGGATCATTCAGAGAAAGAACAAGTCCATGCTGCTGACCAGGATCACCATCAGGAATATGAATTTCCACAGCATCACTGTTCCATTGCTGCTGCCTCCACGAGACTCTCACCCTCTTAAAACAGAGACAAACTGCTCATTCGCAGAAGTGAGATTCACCGAGTTAAAAAATTAAGTTGTACAGATCAGAAATGTAATCATGGGAGACAAGCTCTGAGAGTTTTTCAATCACTGTGGGGCTGCATCAATTTAAAGTCATGTTACATTAAAGAGAAAAACGTCTGGGAAAGTCTCCCAGTTGTCACTTTAGATTAGATTTGTTGTTGTTATCAGACTGTGCATTTTGTAGGCTTTTTTACATTTTAAAGATATTGCCTCATGCAGCTACACAGTGCATAAAGAAACAGGAAACATACCATTTTTTTAATCAGATTGCCTGGAGATGAGGAGTTTGCACAAATTAACTGGTAGTCTAATTAAAAAAAAAAAAAAAGAAAACATGCATGCACATCTTCTTGAAGCCTATTAACATTTAAACTTTAACTACCTTAGAGTCACAGGGGAGCCACCCAACTTAACCTTGCTGCACAGAAAGGAAGTTTCCATGCTTCCAACAATAAAACAGAGCACATTGTGGAGACCTCGTGTTGCTGGTCATCTCAATTACTTCTTTTTGCAACTCCATTAGTGGGTTTATCCATGTATCTCACACTAAATCTGCTACAGTGGCTCTCAGAATCAGGCCCTCCCAGTCTCCTCAAAAGCCACAGAGGCACCAAGATGAACCAGACTAAACCCAACCTCCATGGGAGACCTTTCTGCTCCAAGAGAAGACAATGCACCAGCAGTGTATGGCATTTTTGAGCTTTACCACTTACTTGAGACCTGCCCAATTCATGGAAAAGACCACAGACTGACACCTAAAAATTATTCACGAGTTTCAGACTTGCTTTGTTTTTTCCCAAGGTGAACTTTAAGCCCTGTAAGGAACACCAAAAGGAGGAATTTTATCCCAAAGTATGACAACTATAACAAGCTATGTCTTAGAATAGTACATCTTTAATCTAACACCACAGTCCTAAATCTGTTCTGGTTCTACAAATGCCTCTAGTTATTTCCTTTTTATCAGTGAAGAAAATGAAATAAAAAGTATTTCATACTTAACACCAAACAGACCATGTTACCCCAGAAGACGTGCTTAAATAATTTAGCTGTTAAAAAGAATCTTTAACTATAAATGTACTAAATTCCAGCACAAAAGATTAACTACAAAAGAAATTAACACTGCCTTAGGAAAAAGAGATAACATTTTTCTGAAGCATTTCTAAAGCTTTTTGATATGCTATTTTTTAGAATTATATCTGTAAAGAACTAATATTTTTAAATGAGACTTTCAGAGCTGCTCAAATTGTAAAGTACCATTTGTGCAAGTCCAAGAGTTCTGCAGAACTTGGTTTTCTCCCATAAAGAAAAAATCAGTACACAGTCTTTACCCACTAAAAGAATGAATACCCAGCAATCAGAATTTGATATTCAAATAATATTCACCTAAAAAAATGTTGTTCCTGCTTCCATCAACAGCTTTGTCACAATATATCAAAGCAAAATAACATTTTCTCCCCTCAACAACTTAAAAGTTTCCAGGGCTTTATCATCAGTCGAAGCAGTCTGTTTGCATTCTCCAATACAAACTGACAATCTAGTGATACAGTACATTAAAAATTCTCTGTAGTATTGACTGCCTGAAGCTGATGCTCCCTTGCTAAATGCAGTGCAGTTCAATTAACAGCTCTTCAATATACAATTTAATTTTTCTTTCATCTTGATCCACAGCCGAGCTTGAAATGAGGAATGTTGGAATAGATGTACTTTAAATATTGAAGCAAGTCTTTATAAATAAATCTATCAAACTTGTAATGATTTTTGTCATTACAGGACCAAACAGATGAACCTGAATGTCTGTGACTTTCAGGTTAGTGCATTGTTGTTCTCAGCCTTACTCCCTCAGTGAATTCCCGGTGTGGGGGAAGGCTCCAAAAACTCCCCCAAAGCAAAAGTGGAAGAGCTTTTCCCTTACTGCACCATTCTCAGAAGTCAGAGGAACAGATTTCTGCTGATGCTTTATAAAGTCTTTTGCATGTAAAAATCCAACTTATCACTTATGTCACAACTGTCTTAAGGAGTTTTAATATTTCTCTGATTATTTAAGAAGGTCATCAAACAGAGACATACATGGCACCAGTTTCCATTACTAAATCTGCACTCCACTGAGAGACACACAATCCTGAATTGAAAAGTAAATATTTATTGCATAAATACTACCCTGGATACCATTTTCCCCCCTGCAGTGTGAATGTACATAGTACACTTCAAATTTTCTCTAGGTAGTCATGCCACTTCAGAGGAAAATGTAAGGTTAATTTAACCAGGACAGAATGAAATATTTCATTTCAAAGTTCCTCTAAGTGGGACACTGCTGAAGGAAGCTATTAATATCTCTTACAGCGTGCATGCTCAAGGAAACATTGTGGATCAGCTCATTTCTCACAGGTATACTACACAGCTTTCCAAGTGGGAGGATTTACTACTGTTCATCAGAAGGGAAAACACTCCTCTTTTAAGCTAGAGGCATTTTCTACTCTTAAAACATATTCACAGAAACAAACCTGACAACACTTAACTGCCTCAGATAGCAGAGAAGCACTGCTGACATGGAGGGCCACCAACCTGCACGAGATGCGCTGTGCAGCCAGAGAGAAAATAAACAGCATTGCAAGAACAGGAATCAGTTTCAGATGAACTCAATCAAATGTTCTTAATTAATAGTTAAGTGCATAGTGAAATACACAGGTTTACCTTATTTGTGTCCGTATTTATAATGCTATTAGCTGACAAGATTTTATTCTTAATCGTCATATTTCTTTCTTCTTCATGTATTTTTAATCATCTTACCTAGATTATCACTTTGAATGCTGAAAAAAAATCTTTATCAAACTAACCAGTCTCATTACTGCCACCATTTCCTTTTTCCCTTTATTTCTAGTCCTACATTTTTAAAAAGTATCTCAGTACTGTATTTAAATTGTCACAGAAATAACATTCAGCATTTACAGCAATTAACTCATCATTACTGCGAATAACTACACTAATTGGGATGCTCTACAAACCTGCAACACTGCAGAATTAAAAATAAACATAACAAAGATACCATTTACAACTAATCTATACTTACAATTAAAGTTAGTTTCAAGATTTATTTCATTCTATTATTTTTTATTAGCTACAGCAGACAGTAAATGGGCTGTACTATGTTCTGCTTTGCAAACACCTAGATTATAAAACATAATTACACAAATTAATTAGAAATGAGTACATACATTCATGTCTTTGTTTGCAACCATAACATGTTAAACATGACTATATTAATAAGCAGTTCCTAAAGCTGGTGCAACTGAGAAAAATATTAAAGCTCCCTGACCACACAAGCCATAAATGTCACAGACAGGGTCACCACCACTTCAGATCTCGTGATGTCCTGTTTTGCAGCTGCAGGCAGTGTGCAGGTCCTTCTACACAGCAGAGTAACAATTGTGGGAGAACTCTCAGCACCCAAAGCAGAACACAAGTGCAGGCTGAAATTTTCCCTGAACTGGGTCTTGCACTTTCTTTCCCACCTACTCTCAAGGGTTCTCCCACGTCAAAGAGCCTGAAGTCTCTTCAGTTCTGCCCACTGACTGGAAAGCTGGTTCAAAGCTTATTTTGCCTGGCTCTAGCAAAAACAAAGTAATAAAAACTACCCCAAATACTCATTTTGCTGCATTAATTCCATATTTTTATTTGATAAGCAAAGTTTCTTGTTGAAGTTAATGCTCTGTCTCAGTGACCTCAAAAGAACAAGTTTAGCACCTCCAAAGCTGATTATCAAGATAAAAGGGAATTAAAGGATGAGAAGAAATTAGAAAGGACAGTAAATTAAACAAAAACTTTGGTGCTTTGGCTTTATCGTAATAAAAGATTTACAGATCTAATTGACAAGCACATAAATTAACAGTACTTTTTATGCTCTCTACTCAGCAAGTCTGTTTTCAATACATCTCCTGCATTTCTGTTGAACTCCAGCTTTGCTTGTTTTATGTCACTTACGCTGCTCTGTAGTCATATAAGCCTGATAATTATCTTCAGTTTTATAAGCTATTGTAGATCATGAAACAAGTCAATGCTTCTTTTGATGCCCTCACATTAGTCCCTTGTCACTGTTAAAACTGCAAGTGATCCAGCAGTCACTTTTTATTCTTTTTTCCCCTCTTTTTAATGCATAACAATTCTGCAGTTGTACTACACCATCCTGGAGTTACTGTTTTCCTGCTCTGTTATATTTAGTGTTACATTAGAACCTTAAGATTTTGGGGTTTATCATCAAGTATCCTTTAAACATTATCACTCTGTCACAGCACTGCAGATCCACAAGTAGGAAAAAAATAATCTCTCTACCTTTTCCTCCCTGCACAGAGCTCAACCAAAATATATTTCTGTACTTCAAAAGTATTCATTTACCATATTGTCAGACTGGTCACAAGCCTAAGAAAACAAATCCTCAAGAACTGATTCTTTAGGTCACTGCAGACTCTGTGACCCATCAAATCAAATTCTTTGGGATCTGGAAACATCTATAAGTCTAAAACCATGAATGCTGAATCACCTTTTTGGTTTTGTTTTAATTTCTGGGCAACTTTAAGGGTAAAGGCCCATTTGACAGTCATAACAGAGAAAACCAAGACAGGAACACAACACACACCAGGTTAGCAACAAGTGTACACTGCACTTAGCAAGCAAGAGTGTGTTTTGTTGTGAAGCATTCTACAAAGTGTTGGAAGAGCTACAATTATTGCCTACTAACACACTGCTTGCAGTACCAACAGATACTCCACCCTGCTCACTTCTGATAATGAAAAAAACTAATAAAGGTGGGGGTTTCGTATGAAAAACTAATGACATGAAAACGTGCAAGATCCTGAACAGAAGCATTTTGTTTCCTTTTTATAAAATTAAAGCAACAAATCTGGGGACAAAAAGGACCCACCAGATTTCACCACGACTTCCACAAAAAAAAAAAAAAAAAAAAAAAAAAAAAAAAAAAAATCAGAGTGCACATTAAATCATTAGCGAGACACAGCGCTGCCTGTTTGGTTTTAAAATGCAGAGAATGAAACTCATTGCAGAGGCAGAAGAGGAGCAGTGCTATCTATAATTACGAGGCAGTGCCTGTGCAGCCCAGTTAATGCCGTGGTTTGACAGTGCAAGGCTATTCCTGCTCCCCCGAGCCCCGCTGCAGACAGGGTTCACTCTAATTGGTTCCAAAGCACAGCCCACCACCAGCAGCTCCTCCAGCCCAGGAATGGTAATTTCCACACGACTGTAAATAGTGTTTGCAAACAATACAAACACGGTAATAAGAGGCTAGGTGGGTAATTAATGTGGTTACAAAGCAGCTTATTTGCATTTTTATTTAAAACTGCCTTCTTTAAAAAGCTGCTCAGATTTCTTTTTGCAAAAGGAGCCTTGGTTAAGGAATAAAGCGGTAATTACTCTCTTTAGGGGTTCTTTTATACATCCTTTAGGGAATTAGAATGAAAAGATAAGCAGAATTATAAAGGGAATCATGTAAAATATGAAATGCACTATAAACACTTAGTACTGTATTTACCATAAGCTAAGCTTGTCTCCTTCATTAATGGAATATATTACAAGCTTATGTTACAATCAGATTAATTGTGAAGACGGTTTAAAAAAGAATATATATCCAGACACTTTAATTCCTCCTCTCCCAGAACTGCCAACTGGAAATTCAGTGACAGCAGAACTCACTCTATGTAAGAACACATCTGTCTGGACTACAGTAAATAAGTTTTCAACATCAGCAACATTAAATAGTTCTATAAAACACATTCTGATAGAGAAAGGTTCAAGAAAAGACCAAACCCAAGTTACACTAAATATATAAATTTTCAGAGAAAACCCAAATTTGCATCCTATAAGCTACACTGAAGTCAATGTACAAAGTCTGCTTTGTTTATAAAGAGACATCCCCAGACAGGTTGGTGATATAGTTGAGCACACAGTGTCTCCTAGTGACTTTTCAATGAAGACCAAGCATGAAGTGCAGTTTTAAAATGGGTTATCCTGAGGTCTGTTACTGTCTGGAGAGGGGGGAATCTTAATTTTTTTTTTTTTTTTTTTTTTTTTTTTTTTTTTTAAAAGCTCAAACTGCATTTAAGTAGAATTATTATAAAGCTTTAGGCATGGTAGGGATTTTGTGACTCACATTTCCAGATTAAGAACAGCAGGGCTGTGCTAAAGAAACAAATTACCAAAAAGATCACTTCAACATTTCTATGTGTAAAATTCTGCTGACTGGAGGAAAAAAATAAGGAATAGTAAAATACTGTGACTTCTTTCAAAATTACATTTTAGAATTTCTTTTTAATACACGTGTAACAGATATTGGAAGGTGAAGAGAATGAAGAGAGTAGAACTAATTTAGTCAACTCAAAAGACAACTCTTTACTGGAGGAAATCGTGGCAAATTGTCTTAGCATGTTAAAATCCTTGCAACCTCATAGCTATGGGAGCACTCAGTTTCTATCAGCTGGGTACAGCTTTAGGAATTCATACAAACCTGGGTGCTGACAGGTTTGGGGTGCAAACAGATTTAGGGTTTGTTCCTGGATTTGGGCAAGGGTCAAGGTCTAAGGGTTATCCCAGGTTTGGGGGTTGAAAGCTATTAAAAGCAGCATCTCTCCAGTGGAAATAAACCCTGTCCCTGCAGCAGCAGCAGCAGCAGCAGCCAGTGCCCCCTGTGAGGTGCTGGGCATGCTGCCCTCCCTGGCTGGCTGCTTCATCCCAATAAATAATAAAACTCTGCCATGTATGTATCTGTATGTATGTATCCATACAGCACCAGTGCAGAGCTAACTGCAGGTGAAGGTGGAAGTATGAAACAGGTCAGCTGTAGCCAGCACATCAACTCTCCAAGTAACTGGTATCAGTATTCAGGAGGATGCCCAGCCCTGGAAGTTAGGGGCTTAACACATCTGCTGTATAATTCAGACTCTGTTTTACAGCGGTTTCATTACTAACCATAAAAACTGTAACAGTGGAACTGTATAAACAAACTGAACAGTGTTTTTACTGTAAAACATGAATGTAATATAAATATTTGCCTTTCCCTTTTCTCAGCATCTGTAATGAAATCAAATTCATGCCATATGTTTATGGTGTACCAAAAAAAAAAAAAAATCTCAACAATCCATCCATGTAAATGTTGATTATACTGTTCCATGTTTTTAACTTCATGTGGGGGGATTTTTAAGCATCTGTATTTGGAAAATAGCTTTGCAGCACACATCACTCTCTTAAGGTT
This sequence comes from Rhipidura dahli, assembly GCA_013399225.1. Classification (NCBI taxonomy): domain Eukaryota; kingdom Metazoa; phylum Chordata; class Aves; order Passeriformes; family Rhipiduridae; genus Rhipidura; species Rhipidura dahli. Next base: position 3,476,173 of record VXAC01008451.1, read on the forward strand.
TCTCAACTGAGCAGATTACTCACAGAAACTTACTGAATTCTTAAACATTATGGCCAAAATCTGGTCCCAATGAGCTGTTGCTAGCACCAGGACTGGTTTATGTTTATACTGTCAATTCTCCACAAGTAACATAAGGTCTGACTGCATTGCAATTAATTAATTAAAAGATTCCTTCATTTCAGAAAAATCTGAATCACACCCTTAAGAATCAAAAAAAGCCTGATAGTCAGCAGAGGCAATAATTCTTTAGTTGGAGTGTCCACAGCTGCAAGTGAGACAAGTTGATGCAGATTTTTCTTTTAATTGCATTAACAGTACATTTAATACAAGATACTGCCCCTTCCTGCAAGGCCTTCTACCCCCAGCAAGGTTAGGATAACTACTTTTAACTTCATTCTTCAGCATGGGCACTGCTCATGCATTGGAAAATGAACTATGTCCATATACTGCAGGCTTTTCTAATTGTACATTACACTGTGATGGCCTGTGAGCCAGCAATACATAGCTTAGGATATCTTGCTTTGAAACAAGACAATTTTTTATTACAAAATAATAACAGAATATTGGAAGTAATATTCTCACCGAAGTGCATGTGCTTTACTTGTAGGGTATTCTGAAATACTTCCTATTTTGAAGAATATTTTTAAGAGCTTTTATTTAAGACCACTTTGAAACCATTTGATTCTGCACTAATAGACTGTAGCTTCAGTCAGTATTTACTACATCTCCAAAAGCATCTTCTAGGCAGTCTTCAGCTTTTCCCATAAATGAAAACCTGTCACTAACCATGAGGAGGTTTACAAAAAATTCTAAACCAAGGACAGCAGTGGAGACAAAACACTACATGGGGAAACAGAGCCCCTTACTCAAGGGGGAAACACACACAATGACCACATGAAAACTGTAGCCCAAGGTCTGGTAAATGTGCCCAGTTTGCTTCTTGTCTTTCTGCACTTTGTAAGATCACAATTGGAATACAAAGACTCCCTTATCAGGTTTTAATTTCATTCATTTACTTAATCAGCAAGAATATAAATCACTCCTTTGGTGAAGAATACTTCAGGGGAAAGGAATACAGCAAGGAGTCACGTTTGTTTGGTTGGTTTTCTTCACAGCTTTTTTCTCTTGTCACATCTCTACCTTGTAAGTCTCTACTTTAAAAGCAAACTCAAATGTTCTTTTACAGTTTAATCTAACCTTTAATGTAGCTGTAGGTTTAACACTGAGGAATAATTACCAAAGAAACATACTTTTTATGAAATATTAAACTTACAATTTATCTTTTAATATCTACTTCAAAGACTATTTGACAGGAATAAATAAATGAGAGCGTCTTGGCAAGAAAAGCTGTGATTTATGAAATATTTTATTCATTCATATTCTTAAGTATTTTCTTGAGAATACCACTAACATCTGGAGCTACGCAGTCTTATCCAAACATTCTGCTCATACTCAATTAGAAAATTATATCAATAATAATGTAAAATAAATTACCTAGCCTCTCTTCCTGGAGCATAGATTTCCACGTTCATCAGAGCAACTATGTGTACAAACAGCACTGTAGTGTTTTTCATTAAGCCTCAAAGTCAATTAAGCCACGAATTGGAACAATCATTCCTCCTTTGCAAAGTATTGATATTTTTCTTGGCTGCTTTCAGGCCTTTTCACTACTCAAGGAGAGATTTATGTTTGACAATTTCTTTCTGATTAAAATGAATCATAACTCTAGAATTCTAATTTCCTCTTTTCCGAGCAAGAAATTATCAAACAGTTTTAAATTGATATTGAACGTCATCGTGCATGAACACTCATTTTCGAGATACCAAATGTAAAGCTATGCTGATCTCTCTTTTTATCTGCTGCCTTTACACACTTTCTCTTCCTTTCCCTGTCTATATATATGCATGTGTATAAACATTAGATTGCACCAATATAATCAACCATACCCCTCCATAAAAATTATATTTGATAGACCAGCCAGACCAGTCACATTAAAACTTGTCACAATGCTTTACACAAGGCAATTACCCTTTATTTGCAATATTAGCAAAAATCTGCTGTAGTTTAGAAAGAAAATAACTGGAATACTGCAGGTTGCAAACAAATGTCAGTTAACCAAAGTAATTAGGAAGTTTATATGGGTAATCCCTACTCAAATGGCTCAAACTCCCTATAAAACAGCTCTTCAGGCATAAATTGTTACAAACAAAGTTCTCTAAATTTGTCTACAACAACCAGTTAAGATCAGTTTGCATTTGCTTTTTAAACATAATGGCAGCTCTTCTGAAAAAAAACCTTATTTTCGCCCATTATTCCTGCTTTTTTCTCTAAATCTAAACAATTGGATTTTCCCAAGCCATTTAGCCGTCCCATTTTGTCTTTATAAACTTGATTTCCAGCTTTCACTACAAGCAAATTGAAACTGCATTTTTTCCCTAACAACTTACTTCAAAGTACAAGGGGCCCAGAAGCTGAGCTGTGCTTCTGCAGACACTCAGTCTGTGGCACTGCAGACAGGGATGTCACAACCAGACTCACTAAGGGAACGAGCCAGGTGCTTTTCCTTACAGCTGTTATTTTGTGTAGAGTGTACTTCATTTTCAAATGATGCTAGGTTTGATTTGGGTTTGGTTTGTTTTGTTGCGGTTTGGCAGAAGTGATGGTTGGGGTTTTAAGAACTACAGTTTTTTTCCATATATACTTCAGGTTCTAGTTAATACAGGCCATCAGTTAGATAATTGTACCAAAAATTTTGTTACACACTTGTAAATTGTTTTCTCTCCTTGCAAAGTATGTGGAACTCTTTTGCATCAATGAAGAATGGAAAAGGAAATATTCTGTGTCCAACATCTAAACCTTGAGTACTAAAAGACACTGTCCCACAGAAAAGTCAGCCTAGGGGGCACGCAATGCTTTTGGTAATATACATGTTGTTGTAGAAATACCAGTTATATTACAACACAGCAGTAAAACTCCACACTTAGGACAGGTAAACACGCTAGAACTCAATTCGGCAGTGGTTTGGGATTGTTTTGTTATAAGAGCATATTTCATGCAAATTAAAAGAGGTTTGGGAACTCAGCTGAAGAGTAGGAACATATTTATCAAATTTCTACCCCTCAAATTACTGGAGGAACATTCTATTTATAGTGCAGCTCAGAGACTTAATCTCAAAGATTTACAAGAAAACATAAAACAAGTAGGTAGCACTATTGCTACTGAAAATACTACCTGAATACCATCAACATGAGGCTTTGTGAGGCTGCAACCTAACCAGCTGTATTTTTCTTTAAATTGATTCCAAATTGAAAAGTAAATCAATTTCCATTCAATAATTTTGCTTTCCCTAGGAACAGAGGAGACAAAATTCTGTGCATGCTTTGAAGTTCTTTCTAGCAGAACAGTTGCAGTTACATATTGAGAATTCATCTGAATCATTTGCAGAGGTTGCTGATAGTTTTTTAAACGCTTTCATTTTTAGGAAAGAATTTTCAATTAACAACTTCCTGTAGTTACACCTATAAGCTAAAAATTAATATTTTACATCAATATTTTAATATTAGAAGCAAATCAATCAAATTAATCTTTGTCTCTTTGTTTTCAGTAACTGATTTTGGGGCAGGTTTTTGTTTGTTTTCCTCAAGATTGCTTACAATTTGATGTAAATTTTAAGCATCTTGTAATTCATCAACTAATTCTCTCCTGGTTACATACTCCAAGTAATTAAAGTTCAGTAATAACTTTTTCTTTCTGCTCCAGCACCTGCATTTCATTTGTTTATTTTCCCAGAGTCATAAATCTGAGGGACTGTCAAAGTGCCATAATATTAGTGCAATAATCAAAGTTAATTAGTCCCTCTCAATAAACAACAACAAAGCCATTACAAAGATGCATTGAAGGTTTTCCAGCTACCCAGTTTACAGATGAGACTCTTTTTCTGAACAATTAGAATTTGAAAACTGTTAGTAAATAAATGTAGTCTTCCTGAAGTAATTTGACCTTCAATGTTCTTCATTCAATTATCAACTCATTAACTTTTGGTGAGATAATAAAGGTATTAAGACAAGTATTCTGAACTCCCATTGTCTTCAAAATGCTCAGAGATACGGTTAGGATTAAGGGGGTAATGGGATATTTTTCAAATAAAAGGTGCTCACCACTGCCTAATTTTAGTTAGATAAAACCCATATAGACAGCCATATTTAGCTGGACTGGGACTATCAAATTCAAACAGCAGAATATGACCAAATCCAGTTCTATTGAAAGAGAACAGACACTATGCTGGCCTCTGTTGGAATTCTCTTGGAATTCCATGCTATTGAAATTTAAAAAAAAAAAAAAGAGAGAGTTTTAATGGGATGAAAGCAACAAGGAAGACATTTTTCCCAACCAACCTTTTACTGTAAAATCATTCATATGATCTGGGCAAGAGAAAAAGGCCTAAATCCAAAGACTATTTTTCCATGAAACTTGTGGTTACAAGACTTAGCAATATTGTAAGCATCACTTATCTGGAAATATGTGTAAATAAGTACAGTTTGTTTTGCATTAATAAATATTATAATTATCTGTAGACTACTTATGTGTAAATATTAATACTACTGAGTGCTCTCCCATGTCATCTGGGAGCAGTTGAAATATTTTGAGAGCTCAGGAAATAAAAGCAAAACACTCATCACTAATTTTAGCTGAAAAGAAATAAAAAGCCAAGGATCTGATCCTTTGGTCTTTGTTTCATTTAAGTGTAGAGATGTCACCACGTTCTCTCCTGGAAGTCAGCAGTCCCAGCAAGCTCAGACAAAAGTAGCCTGCAATCCTTATTAGCCAGTAAATGATTGTAGGAGGAATAAATTAAGACAACTGAATATATTTTAATAAGGGCCTTAGGAGATCATTAAAAAAATGGGGATCAGAGAAAGTTAGGAGTCAAAGAGCAACAAGGACATAGATGGGATTGAAAAGCTTGTTTGTGTGACAAAAATGGGAGAAAAATGAAAGAAAGTGGGAAGAAGGTGGAAGGAATAAACCATTGAGACAGACTGCCTGGCAGCAGGGCTGCCGGGCCGGATGGACTCAGAGAGAAAAGGAGAAACATTCTTGTGTTTGAAAAGTGCAAAAATGACCCTCTGAAATCTCTCACTGTGATAAAACTGTGGGCAAAGCAGCGGCTGTATCGGAGGACTGTGTCCATCCTCCTTTGGTCAGTAGTTCACTTTGGTCCTGGAAATGCTCTTTCTCACAAACCAAGCCTCAGTGGCTCTCCCAGATATATTTTGATGATACATGACACAGATAGCAGCACATCAAGCCTTGCAGTTCAACACACTCACAAGGAATGAAAAACCTCTCCCAGCCAGGTGTGCATCACTCACCCATTCCCCCAGGATGCGCTGCACGGCGTCCTCGCCTCGCGCCAGACTCCTGCAGGCCAGGATGACACACGCCCCATGCAGGGCAAGGGACTTGGCAGTCTCAAAACCTAGGATAAAACATTGTCCTAGTCAGAAACAGATCCCAGGAGCAACACAGAGCTACAAAATTACCTGAAAATATGAGCCACACATTTAAGTACAGTTAGGCTCACCTGCAGTGCGGCAACCTGACCTGTCACCTGGAGTCAGCTTTTAAGGGCACACATGAAGAAACACAGACACTTCAGTTTGATCAGGTCTTTCAGACAGTAATTGTATACATTTTGTGCAAAACGGGCTTGGCATCTTCAAAAAACAGACTCAGCTTCTCTGCCTACCAGTGTCCTCAGCTTTTCCAAGAGCAGGATTGTATTTGGCCCTTCCCTGTTTGACTGTGAACAATGTGCCATACAGAGAGACTGCACAGCCACTGGCAACTTCACACTGGAAGTGTCAGAGTATCCAAAACTGAGCTCAGGGCTCTTTAGATGCACAATTAGCCTCGGAGTCATCAATCTGAGGACCACCTGTGGCAGGGGGAACAAAACATTCTGTTTCACTGTTCCACTCACTAATGAAAAGCTGCATAGAAGTTGGTCCAAAGTAAATTTCATTTAATTGGAAAAAAATCTGTGAGAATTTACACCGGGAGATGAAGCCATTTGGGGAGAGCAGAATGCCCATGAAGTGCAGAGAACTGGGCCAGAACCTGGGTTTCTATCAGGAGTGAGCTACTACATATTTGTGATGCACTCAATGGTATCACTGGGTGTCTATCTCCATGGAAAACTGTGACAATGCCAGGAATTGCCTTCTAGAGAGGCATAGCGTGGCTTAATGAGTTCAATTAGAAAAGCTTAAACTAAGAAAGAATCAAACTGAAATGCCCAACAATTTGAGTATTTGAAGAAGTCAAAGAAGAGGCAGCTTCTTTGTTTTAGCTTTATAATATGTAAATCATGTTCATGATTTCCTGTAAAAAACTGTTTACCAAAAAGCCTATTAAGATGGGCTGTCTCACTTCCAAAACACCCTGGAGCAACAAAATCCAGTTACAGCACAAAACATAACTTACATTATAGAAACAACAGACACCAAGACAAATTTATACAATTTTCTGCAATTACATACTTACGGTATTTAAGTCCAAGCAATTTTCCTGTGTCTCTTTTAAAGCCATTCACTGCACCAAGCAACTTTAATTACCTGGATAATTCATTGCATGCACACGAATTCAGCTACAGCATATGCAAAGATTTCCCTAGTTCCTAATTCCACTTTAAGCATATTTAACAAGAATTTTTCATGTAACTAATATAAGATGTACCAGGGTACTATCAGCTAGCTGCTATGCTTCTTGTTTTGCACAAAAATACACTTATTTTAACCAGCTGACCCTATTATTACAAACTAGTTGGAATGCCTGGGAATAGTTTTGCTATTGTTAAACAAAGATCGAGAGCTGGTGACCAGATTAATTAGCAAAGCGTGATGATGTTTTGCTCTCTCATGTCGCACTGTGCAAAATAATAAACTGTGCAAAATAATAAATCCCATGCCATTCTCCCCTATAGTTAATAACTTGGTACTCATTATAAACTAAGCAAGTTACATGCTGTGAGTTTAGTTCATTTTATGCTATCTTGACTCTTCCCTGCAAACTTGGAGATCAGTGTTAAGCACTTCTCTTTAGGATGTCCTTGCTCTTCTCTGAGCTTCTAAAGACTGATTCTTCACCCTTAGGCAGACATGTTCTGTATCTTTATATGAAATAATGTGCTAAAAAAACTCCATTTGAGTGCTGATGTGTCTGCCCATCAGACATACTTTAAACTAATTCACAAACACTTCGGCACTTTATTTAGTTTATATACACTTAGATAGATATGCAACTTCTAAATGGAACCCCTGAAGGAGGAGTTTGGAAGCTCCTCAGTATCCAAGTTTTTTTACAGCTTTAGCTCTCTGGTTCTTCTACAACAATTAATGCTTCTTTGCTCCCCCAGTATCAAAAAGCTTAGACAGGGGAAAAGCTTCTAGCAGGGTGGAAAACATTTTCTGTCAGATTCACTCTGCTAAACTAAGTTTGTCAAGAGCATCTGTTCTTCAGCAAAATGCAGCTACATTTTCAATATATAGTAAATTTTAAAACCTCAGCCTAACACATGGATTGAGTAAAGTACAAAACTATTTATGCTCTATAAATAAAAATCTTACCTCTCTATAAAAACTACCATTGAATCACCATCCACACTGAAAGTGGTTTCACATACCAAAGTTAAATCACAAAGATCACAAACACCCAAACAGTAAAACATTTTGAAAAAGCCACGGTGGGGTTCCATAAAAAGAGAAGCCTAAACAACTATGCAAGGGACAAGCACAATTAAGGAACCAGAGCAATCTTAATTCTACCCACAAAAGTAACTCTGTGGACTTCAGAAGAACCAAAGATTTTTTTAAAACTTCACTTTATCTGAGACTGCCACCACTTAGGACACAGCCCTTTCACAGTGAAGGGACATTAACAGCAATGACATTAGTTTCTTTTCCAAGAAACAAGTGATACCTTCCAGTGGTGAACCTTCCCTGTACCACAGCACAAGGCTTTTGCCCAGCTGTTTAACCCAGGTAAAACAGATAGCACAGCCCACTGCCAACAAATTATACACTAGTTTTGAGGGTTTTAAAAGTAGGAAAAGCTACACTAGAAAAACAGCATGGAATTACAGACTTGGGCATCAAGGACAACCAATTACAAGGAATAAAAGAGACTCTTCCCCCAAATGTGACAGGAGAATAATATACTTAAATAACGTCCACTTTGGAAAAGTAATCACTGCATTGTATGGAGTATTTAAATATACTATTTTGAGCAAATGTTTTATAAAACTAATTTCAAGCAATTGCCCTGGAAATCTCAAGTTTGTGCTGAGATCAACTACTCTTGCTGCTGGTGCTGTGGCTGAACGAGCTCTAATCCGACACAAGAAGTGAAAATCCTCTTTAAGAATAAGACATACATGGGGATAAACATTATGGCACAGTTCTACATCACCAGCTGACCTAAAGGACTGGGAGCAGAACTAACAAGAGAGCTACAAGCCCATGGGATTTGCTAGAGACATTTAAAACCCTTCAGCCCTTTCTTAAAGCACTCGTTCATAAAGACTCAGAAATTAGCACTCAATTTCATTCTTCATCTTCTGTGATGATTGTTCAATTCTCTCACAGTCCTGGCTATCTGCAGTTGACTACTGCCACTGAATTTTGGTGCAGATTTTCAGCTAATGGTGTCAATTAAGAAGCAGTTAGCATCGCTCAATTAATGCCAACTACAGTGTGTCAACACACACCAGATGAGTACAGGGCCCTGTCCAATGGAGCAACTTCCTCTGTAAAATGGAGAAGAGGATTCACTGAGTGGAAAAGTATTTCAGTGATTTCTTGTTCAAACAGACAGCATACAGTCCATCAGTCACCAGGGGACATTCTGTCAAGAATTTGCATCAGGCTTTTACACATTTTAAAACATTCCTTTATTTCAAATATGAGGAAGTTTGAATACAGAAGAAAAATTCAAAAACATCTTAGACAATAGCAAATTTTCTTCAGCTTCCCTACCTTTGCCCAAATAATCCAGGATACCTTGGAGCTGTCCTTTACAGCACATTTGAAATACAACGATGTCATCTTTCTTTGATGCTTAGCTCTCAGTGTAAAAGCCTACAGGGTTTGCTTGCAACAAATGGTCTTTAAAACTCAAAAGAGACTCTCATCCCCCCTGCTGCATCTCAGCAAACAGACTGTTTTCTAATTTACAGGACTCAAGAGAACTACATATAAACAAAAAAGATACTTGTGTCCTAAAACTCACTTAGATTTCTTCGGACTTGGAAAACCTAAGCACCAGTGACAGTGAATCAGTTCATCTTATTCAACACTTCCACAGAAAAGGAGTAAAGAAGATTCAAATGTGCTACAGATAAAGTGATAAAGAATTTTGGGTAAGCTTCTTTTCAGGCTGAAATACTGCAACCCTGAGGTGTGATTTAGAGAAGAATCTTCTGCAACCAGGATCACTGCTGCCTGTGCTGGTGGCTTCAGAGTGCAACATCCAACAGGGCCTGCACAGGCACATGCAAAACATCACACCACTGACAAACCCACACCTTTCAGAGCCAAAAATGCACCGTGCATTCCATATCAGGATATCTTGGCTGCATCCACTCTGCTTCAGTATGGATATTTAGGATAAAATCTTAAGAGACACATTATTCAACTTGCTCCAAATGCAAGTTTTCAAGCAACTAAAACATCAAGATATTTTAAGAGACTCAATTTAAAATGAGCAATTCCCATGGAATATTAATGCTGCCTTTGTTTCCATGTGTTTGCAGGCACAAGGCAGTGACACATACTGATATTTTTCATTGTAAAGTGTGATGTTATATGAAAGATAGATCCTGCCTCTCCCTTTGTGTGTAAATTGGACAAACGTGTTTTTCTTGGAGTCACGAAGCACAGAAAAAGCCAACCCAAATGAAACAGGATGAGTAATGCATCAGTTCTGTTTTCCATCTAACCAACCCAAAAATATGCACTCCTTACACTTTTTTTGCAATACACTGCCCTGGGCAAGACAAGTTATTCCTAACAGTAAGTGCACTGCTGTTGTCACTGACAAAACCCCAAAGTATTTTGTTTCCTCTGAAGGAAGCATAACACTAAACAAACATTTTAAAACACGCTTAAATTAATGGGATTATAAATATCTGCTGCTTGTTGTTGCTGTAAAAAATTTTAAATGCATCATTTGAGGGCAAGAAAGCTGAATTTGTGACTGATGGTGCTGCGTGCAAGCAAAAATCCAGCACAGTGACCAGGTCAGGCACGTACATCACAAATACACTGCAACAAAGAGCCATGGGGCTGCCATCAGACCTGGTATCTGCTCCAGTTCACTGCCCAAAGACACACTCCAACCAAACTCCAGGATGCCAGAACACGAAGGGAGCTGGGACTTGAGACCTTTCAGCTGTTTCACCCAATTCTGATCAGTATCTCAGCCACCCATAGGTACCACAGCTGATCCTTCACCATGCAGAGGTGCTACTATCCAGTATAAACACTGGATTAACAGCCAAGGGCTCCAGCCTGGAATGAGCCCTGGAATGAGAATGCAGCACATTAAACACAGAGCCAAGCTACCTGTCACATCCCAAGGTAAGACCTTGTTTGGGTTGTGTCAAGGTAATTCCTACCAGCCACTAAATGTCTGCCCCTAAAATGCAGGGAGATACTACTCAGAGTGGTTTTCAGCTAAGACAGTCTTAAAATAGCGTCTCCTAAGGGGAGACAAAAACAAAACTTAAATTGAATACTAAACTGCACATCCCAAACAAGGTTGGGTTTTTTTCACTTCCCAAGTCATCTAAATACAAACAGGTCCTGTGACATGCCTGAACAGATGAACAGGGGACAGGGATTAAACTGAAGAGAAGGCGAATCAGAGATAAGAAATTAATTTTCTGTCGAATCCCAGTCCCTATCTTTCATATCTACTCCTTGCTTCAGATGTACATCAGTGACCAAAAATCACAGTCAGAAAGGGCTCAGATTTGCATCTTCCATTTCAACTCTGTTTAGATAAAATACACTCCTTGAAGAGGGGGCAAAAACCCCCAACTCTCAGCTGTCATTTTTTCATCTTCAGTCTTTCTTCATCTATTACCAAATACCAAACAAAATTTTATGGAATTTTTTTTAAGTGTATTGTGTAAGCCCAGTGGCCTACGGCATTTCACCAATGCTAGAAAAAGTTGCAGAAATTAACACAGTTATTCATATCTTAGCATCACATCTGCAACTGGGGATTATTCTGTTTGAACTTTTTATTCTCAGTGTTTCTTCAAGCATAGAATAAATCCATGTTTTCTTTTGATTGTCTTTAAAAATGACAGTGTGGCTTCTCGCAAACAAGTCAGGCACCTTCCCTAACACAAATCAATTACTGTTACTATTTAAAAAAAAAAACCCACATCAAAATTTAGCATTTGGCTTTATCATTTAATGTTTAAGGTGAATTTATTAAAGAGTTTATTTTTCTGTTTGCATACAATTTTTTCCATTGTAACAGGTAACATATCATGAAGGCAGACAGGCATCTGAATCTGAAGCAACTCAACACACAACTTCACATTTTCTAAACAAAACCTTTCCACCTAAAAGTGCATTTAAATGTATTATTACCAAGTCAAATCAAACAGAGCTACACACATTTTAAAACTGAAATAGCACTTTGTCTCAAAATACACAGAACTTATTTTAGTGTGATTCACATTCTTTATTTTAGTATAAACTCTAAATTATTCAGAATTACATACGCTTATATTCATGTGGGATAAAAAAATATTTTGTTAGACTACAGTTATGTTAACACACCACTTCTATTTTTACTGCAAAATAAACACTTCCAAATTAAACATTTAGCTGAAATCTGGAGTAGCAGAAAACAACAAATCTGCCCATAACCGAAGTCAACATCAAACCAGCATCTTGATGAAATCTAGATCAGGTCTGAGAAGTCAAATTTGATGTGACATTTAGGGCACTCCATGTCTCAGCAGCAATTATTCCTGAAGGTTTTAGTAGCTATGGGATAAGTGACCAGTTCTTTGTTTATTTGCTTCAATAAAGCCATTCTAATTATAAATGCTGTTACTTGAATACATTATTAAGGAAATAAATAACATTTTTGTGCAGGCTGCTGCAGCTCTATTGTTACTTAACAGCAAAGCTGAGGTGAGGGCAACAAAACTGACACCAGTCCCACACACACCCATAAGGATTTACCCAACAACAGCAGCAGCAAAGGCCAACAAAAAAGAGACTTCAGTTTCTGTCTAACCCACACACCCTTGAAAGGGGTTTGTGTTCTGGAAAAATGCCAGCCTTCAGAGCATTCCTAATGGAACATAAATCTGATCAAACATTCAGCATCAACTACATTTTAAAAGCTGTTTCAAAGGGTGGGGGTTTTGATTTTTATTTCCCCCCATCTACTTTCCAAAACTTTGGGGCTTTTTTCCTCCCTTATTACTGTGATTTTTAACATACCTTTTTAGACAAGCTTACTCAAATGACCAGAAAAAATCTCAGAGAATTTAAAATTTATCTTTGACTGTGTCTCCTGGGCTTTTTTTTTTTTTAAATCAGATATTTTTAAAAAAAGTTCCAAGTTCAGAGAAATGGGGTTGGCAAACATTTCTTCTCTAAAGCTGCTCTTTGCATCAGCAGTAGCTTTAGGCAACACAAAAGTTTTTCCCACCAAAGCAAAAATGGAGAAAAAAAGTCAGAAATTGTCTAGTTTCTTTTCAAGTACACTTCTGTTCCTCTGTTAGCCAACACTATCATAGGTTTCTGTACTGCTGAGCTGAGCCCTAATTAAACGTAATAAAAAAAATTAGTTGCATGTTTTGAATCTCCTTTTGGCAAGTACAACAGTGCAATGTTAATAAAAGAAGTAAATTCAATAAAGAGGAATACTTCATCCAAGGAAGAATAATTAAAAGACATACTGTGCTGTCAGCTAAAGTGCTAGATCCTCCCAGCTTTAATCTCAAAGTCATTTCATGAGAAATGCTCAGTGTTATGTAAAGATACAGAGAAAGTGCTACAACATAAATTGGACCAATTTTTTTCTTAAAACAAACTTGATATTTATTCATATCAGTTACACAAACAGTGAAAGATTTTAAAATGCACACTAGACATTTTACAGATAAAAAAAAAAACAAGTTTCTGTCCTAAAAAGCTCACAGTTCAGCTTACAAAAAAAGAGATATCTTAGGGAATCAAACATACAGAGCCAAGTCCTGTTCCAAGGAGCTCACATAAGGGGGAAAGAACAGATTGAAAATTAAAACAACACTACCTGATTTCTGGCAGCCACCACCCACCTCTGTCTTTGAGCCATACAAGATAAGACAACTTGTTTAGTTTGGCAGCAAAGGAAGGTTTTAATAAAAGAGCCATCTGAGGATCCTGAGAAAAGACCTGAACACGGGGAGGATGCAGTTCATTGGTCTCTCTAGTTCAAACCTGGCAAACCTTTGGGTGTGCTTTAAACTACGAAGGGAAGAGGGAGGTGGGAAGCTGTTATGTAACTCAAATGATCCATCATGTGGTTCCGACATACAAAGTAAGGCAGGAGATGGAGTTCTGAAACAAAAGATGGAGAATAAGAACAGTATTAACAAAAAGTGTCCATACACAAAGCAAGGAGAATGGAAAACAAGCAAGAATTAGAAGTCATTAATTACAGTATAAGGCCATGGGCAAAAAAAAATAAAAAATAAAAAAAAAAAAAAAGACCTCTTTGCCACACTTTCAAGAAGTGTATGAAAACATGCCATGCATCTTCCCACACCAAAATCAATTTGTATTTTTTAGAAGACATTTAAAGTCTATCTGCTAACAGCTGGAACACCAGCAGCCCACCCAAGAGCTCAATGACAACCATGCTGTAAAGCCAAGGACCAATTACAGCTACATACTCCACACCAAGTTTTTTCATCTATTCTATTATGAAGCCTCTCTCTGCCTGACATTCTAGATACATAACTTTTTGGTTTGCCAGAGATGAATGTTTAAGGTGCCAGATGCAAAGACCAGAACCAGGAAGTCCCAGGCTCTATTCCCAGGATCACAGATTCAATTCAGAAACACACACAGTGAGACACCTTCTCATAGATCTCAATCTTTGTTCACTCAGGATGCCAAAAGTCTGCTGCCAAATAGGTCATGCACGTTTTTATGCACTCCTCTCTGCTTAGCAAGGCACAAAATAATCCAATTTTACCTTCAGAATTAAAAATCCTTCAGCAAGAGTAAGTTTATACCCCTCAGCATCTGCTCACAGCTGGACACAGACCCAAACAAACAAAGCTTTCTTTTCTAGTTGCCATTATTTTCTACTCATAATATATCTTAATTACTCCCTCTGCTGAAGAATTAAAATAGCATTCAGAGAAATACATATTTTATCCTGTGACAGAACAATCCAACTCCTGCTTTAAACTGGAATATGGCCGTGGACATAATCTGTAAATTTAGGTAATTTACTGCACCCATACATTGCTCCCTAAGTAAAATAAGGTTAATAACACATTTCTCAAAATCTTAAGTAGCATAATTAATATCTACAATGTACCAATGTACAGAAGCCAGATGCTGCTCATGCTTGCCAACAGCAGAAGAGGAACATGATCAGAATCTCTCACAGTTCCCAAATCTCTGAATACACAACATGGTACTGTTTTCTTCAATTTATCTGTGAAACAGGAGAATTAGCAAGCCTCCTCACAAAATTTTAAACACTGATTTTTTGCACAAAGGCAGAATTTTGACTAATCACCACAAGAGGAAAATGCCCCACAACTTTTATGATTTTGATTTTCATATGAAAAATAAAGGAAACCCACTTAGAGAATGTATTGTGTTAAAGCTGCTTGGATAAAGAATAAATAGTGAGGAGGCACAAATGTACCTTCTGAAAAGATAATATAACCCGGGAAAAATATGAAAAATTCCTAAGCAACACTCATTGCTCAGAACCTCAAGTCACAGTGCATGAACAAGATTTAAATAAACACATCCAGAACTGAACTGTGACAATTCCTTTCTCACACATACATTATTTCTATCAAGAAAGTATAACAACCATCAGAAAAACTAATTTCACCAGTATTTATAATACAAAGAAGATATTAACTAAGAACAGGAACTTAGAAATGGTGACTAAGGTAACCATAATTAATTGAAGGAGAGGAAACAAAGACTATTACTATGAAACTATTCAGATTTGAAGACAGACTGTAGGGAGTTTTCTGAAGCAACAGATGAAGTACTGAAATCCACAACGTAAAAGTACAGCAAGAAATCAAAACCAGCTGGATGTTACAGGAAAAAAAATACTGAGGTTATGTAGCTGAACATAAGGCTACAGAGATCTTGCATATTAAAATGACAAGCCAATAGAATAAATGGAAAACAGAAAAAAAAATCTCCCACTCACAGAGGAAAAATAAAAACAAGAGAAAGGCATAAGAGTTTAAAGTGTGACCTAAAAATTGCAAATACCATTAACTAATTTTAAAAAAGGAAGACAAAAGTGCTTTTTCTTCTTGATGGCCTTCCCCTGGGAATTCCTGAAAGAATATGACATTTGACATATTTTACTAAATCACACACTGTCTTTTAAAAAGCTCTGTGTACTGTAGATTTTAGGATGAATATAAGATCAGTTGCTTTCTCACTGTACTGTTCTTATTCTCTAATTCAGACAAAATTCTGGCCTCGCAAATTCTGATTAAACTCCTTTAATCAGTTCAGGATTTTGATCTTTACCTTCTCAGGTTTTTACCTGTCTCCTTTCACTTCCTTCTTGGTAGGGATTCACTGTTTCAGACTTAAGTTTCAAAACCTCATAACACCTCGACACAGTCAAGCATGAGACACTTAAAAGGGACTTAAGATACTGAAATCCTTCCTTCTCATGGGTCTATTTAGCATAGATGGAGTCACTAAAATTTTTCTGCTAATAAACCAAAACCATCACATCAATGTACATCTACAGGCTGTGACTAGAGTTGTCAGTATCTAGCAAAGTCCCCATTTGTCTCAGAAGACAATGTCATTAGAAAATAAAATGCTTT
This sequence comes from Rhipidura dahli, assembly GCA_013399225.1. Lineage (NCBI taxonomy): Eukaryota > Metazoa > Chordata > Aves > Passeriformes > Rhipiduridae > Rhipidura > Rhipidura dahli. The sequence goes on from VXAC01008451.1 coordinate 3,492,302, forward strand.
TAGCAACCTCTTCCCTCTCCACCATCTAACAAGCACTCCAAAATAATACAGATGCACATGCAGGTATTCAAACAATTCTTGAAGCACAATGAGTTTTCAAAACATGAAGACACGAAATGATGCAAGGAGTAATCTCAATGTTGCAGCAAGGCAAACTGAATCATGCAAAAGCTCTTTTCACCTCTGGACTATGAAATATGCAAAAAAAAGTAAGAAGAGCCTTTGTGAAATTAAGTATTTCAAAAGACAGAAAAGCAATCAAGTTGAAAAGCCTTTCTAGCTCTTAGAGAGCAGACAAGACATAAATACCACCTAGGAAGGCTCCTGTTCTACAAATATGTTTTTTCTCTTTAAAAGGAAGACCAGAAAGTACAACACAAGCACAGAGCTCAACCCCATCCTTTGTGAAAATATTCCTTTACAAGTAGTAATCATTATTGAACCTTTCAGCCCAGATGTAATTTCTTACATGTTACAACAAGTTTCACATGCATTGTGAATTTCAGCCAAGGTTGATGAAGTTCAATAACTTGGCTAACCAACCATGTGTACTGCTCATTACACAAGTAATAAATAGATTCATCAAAATGGACATGAAAAAGCAGTATGAACATCTGACACCATTTTCAGCTTACTCAATAAGAAAAATAAATTACAGGAAATCCAAGAGGACCTCTTAATATTTACAGTATGTAACAAGAAGCAGTTGGAGCCTTATGTAGAGCAGAGCAATATTAATATTCTACAATATTAAGCCAGAGTTAAAACAGAGAGATGGCACTCATGGAAACTCACTATTACCTGCCATAAATTTTAAGCATACAGCATTGTAAATTTAAGAGAACCCTCTTCTATTAAGCAAAGCTTAAAAATAATAGCTTTTAGTGGATTTTTAATTGTTCAAACTACATCACTACTAATCTCTGACAGCTACAAACATCCCACAGCAGAAGTTAAAAGTAAAGGCACGTTCCCCTCCATAAATTGTGCTTTTCTGCATCAGTTACCCCAATACTCTGGTCAAAAGTACACTTGCTGCAAAACTTTCCAGGCTCTTCTGGAAAAGCACCATATTCCCACTCCCTCAAAAAACTGGTACAGCAGAATTCACACCTGCTACAAAGGTTTGGACTTCCATGAAGGAAATGCCTGAAAACAAACAAAAAAAAAAAA
>VXAC01008451.1:3493532-3624370 GCA_013399225.1 Rhipidura dahli
AAAAAAAAAAACAAAAACAACTAGCTAACTGTAAGTTTAAGTAAGAAGCAAACAACAAAACTTTTACATAGGCACCAACATTCTCGTGGTAGTGCTGCTACTCATGTCATGTAGGATAATTTACAATACATGGAGCCTAAGATTCACAAAAAATCAAAATATATATCAAGGAACAACTCATTCATGCTTCTAAAAGCCCAATAAATACAAAAGTATCCCATGAAAACAGTCTCAGGGACAGCTGGGACTTGGCCAAGAAAAATAATCCAAGGTTATATATTGCTGATCTTTCTGTCTGCCTCACAATAAGCTTTGAGCCCAAACCTCCATAAATAAGCACCTCTCCAGTTCTCCACACGTGAAACACTTCCAGCATGGAAACCTCCAGCCATGCAAAGGCTGTAAGAGTTCCTTCACCACAAGTTCTGCTGTTTATTGAGAACATGAGATGCATCTCCTTAGCAAAATCCAGCATTTCCTTCTCTCTGTGCACTCCTGAGCTACAACAGAATCAGATACAGAAATTCTTCTGAAAAAAAAATGCAGAAGTTTTATTAATCCATAGGATTTCACATATTTATGAACATTTAATTTTGATTCAGACAACAAACTCTTTTCACTAAACCAGGGAAAAGACCATTCAAGAGGCATCGTCACAAGTTTGCTCCCCCAGCTTGCACCCCTTCTTCTGCTCTTGTAAGAAACAGGATGCAAATAATAGATAATTACTAGAAAGCAATCACCTTGCTCTTTTTTCATCATTATAAGCCATATAAAAAAGAAGTGTACACTAAGAAATCTTAAAAACATCGTATGAATAGAACTGAGAAAAATAACAATACAGACCAAACCACACCGATGTGTTTTCTCTCAGAGATTTTCTTTTCCCAAAACAAACTATCCTACAAAAACAAGCTGACTTTTTCAAGGCTGACAAAGTTCAGGTGTTTCAGCATAAGAGAAATTCCAAAACCAGACAGGAAATCATAAAGTGAACCTGAAGGAAAGGCTATCCTGAGCAGTTCCTTTGTAGAAGCCCTGTCAGTTGCAAAACCTTTATTTCATGTGGAAACAGGAGAGAAAAAATTAGAAAATACACAGTGCTTTCAAAGAAAAATGTGCACATTTTTCAAGGAAAACTTGCTATCTAGCTCAATAATAGAGCTGAATAATTCCTTACTGACAGACAAACATGTGTGGGCTTAAACCACCAAACTCCAGGCAGTACAGCAAAAGACAATGAACATATTTAAGACAGTCAGACTAACACTAAAAAAATCAAGTACTCAATGTATGTAAAGGGTCTGTTTTATTCCTCCCATATGATCAGAGTTTGACTCAAATGAGACCATTCACTGGTCCAATTAGGATTCAGCAAATGTTACCTTCTTTCTGAAGGCTGATGAAGCCTCAGTAAAAATGCTGTCACCCACAAATAACCTCAGTAAATTCTGAACTACAATAGCTCCCCATATTCACAAAATTCTCTTTTCTGCAGGTACAGAGCAGTCAATTTTTGATTCCTGAAGAAATAAAAATATTCTTTCTAATCATACTTTTCTGATCTCTCCACTGCCCACAGATTTAGGGCATAGTGGGGAAAAGTAGCCAGCATCTATTAGAGACCTTAAAGAGTCTTCACACAAAATCTAGGTAAGTTTTGAAAGTTTAGTTTTTCTTCTCTTACAAATAGTAGCTTAAATAGCTATTACTCAATTAGTGATCACTTAACTGCCCTAAGAAATACAACAAAAGTTAACCACACTTGGCTCTATTAAGGCTCTTAAAGTAGATTCTGCTTTTTAACTAGAAGAAAAGATTCAGAACAAGACTAATATAGGAGTGCTCAAACACTGCTACACACAGAAGCAATACCTCAGCAATCAGGAATTCTCCCACTAAACACACTTTCATTACCTTCTGCCACTACAAAGTACAAAAGCACAGTCACAGCACAGCAGCCTGGCCACATGTATTGTATTGGTTATGGACAGGTTCACTTATCTTTTATAATACTTTGATAAACAGAAAAAAAGTGAAAAGCTACTGAAAACAGCTTTTCTCCTAACACAATAAAGTGATGACCAAAAAAATTGGTCATGGGCTCTTTCTGAATTAATGTAAGCAGTGTATTCTTACTGAAAACAAAGATTCACAGCTTTCCAATAGTTTAAAGTTTATTTCCACCTTGACATCATCTGATTTTTGACACTGTTGGTCCTAGAATTAACACAGTTAATCCCACATCCCCGACCACTAAAACCTTGCTGTATTTTTCCAGTAAGGGAGTCAGAAAAGTTTCTGGTTCTCTGGGAACAGAAGGATTTAAGTGCAGTAGCCATTCTACATTGCTCACAGATGTGAAGTGTTCAAATAATGTCCCATATGAGAGAGATTTCAGGAGGAGGTGCAGGTGATACAGAGAAAGGCACAAGACAAATTGCAGAGCTACATAATTTGTGTTTATCACAAAAGCACCACCATGTGTGAACCAAACCTAATCATCTACCTGTTACCATGATGATTAATACTGAGGAAATTATCAAGACACTCATTGTCAAAATGTTACCTTCCACAGGTCCACAACGTTCAAGTATGTTTGTGTCTATATACAAACCCTGCAATTAACTGCAACATTTAATACTGGGAATGCAGCTCACTAAATACACAAAGCATTTCAAAATTTGCACAGGCCCTATCCTGAGAGTTGAGCTCAGAGTTAAAGCTTTAAGTATTTTTCCCATGAATTCATACACCTGACCCTCAAGTACTGACTACATTTAAGGGGATGCAAATCAGCTGTGAGTATGACAAAAATCAATTTTTAAGAAAAGAATGAAAGAGTATAGCTGCTAAATCTATCTTAGTAGTTAAGAGGAAAAAAGTGGGCTACTTTACATTTCCTTGGTGTGTAAAACCATGTTTTAATAGAACATGTCACCTTCAGACACACTCCACAGTCACCATGGGTTAGATGCAACTACACCTGACACAAACCAGAACACATTGTGGTCTCAAGGTCATAAAGGTCATATATAATCCTCAAAAACAGACAGCAATTTTTATAGAAGTAAGAAAAACATATTAACTACACAACTATCTCTCTGATATTGAAACCAAGTTAGAGTATTTTTTTTAAAAAAAGTATTCTTTGAGATCGCTGACACACATAGTTGAAAATACTACATCTCTGTATAAAATTAAACCTAGAGGAACTGCTGACATGCTTTTATAAATTTACAATTCTAGCCCTAATAATTAAGAACACAAACAACAGAATTACAGAAGCATTTTCTAGGAACAGGAGAAAGCACCAGGTCGCTTTTGTTCAGTATTTTCAAAGAGCAACACAGACCTCTACTGGCAACGCTGGTGAGCAAGACTTGGCTCACACCAGCAGCAAGCTGGGGGAGCTCTTTCTCTTTAAGCTCGTGTTGAGTCCTTTAAAAAGAAAGACAAAACTCAAAATTGCACAGATACCTTCAATTCCTCCCAGTGGAGTAAGTCTTACTGACTGTAACAGAACCAACTGAAAAGTGACACTACTCGTGTTTAAATGTACAGAGAACAATATGCTTTTAAAACCAGGACTGGCAGCACAAGACTAAACTGTTCAGTAAATCTGTCCTACTTCTTTTTAATATACCAGCTTTACTGGGACCAAAAGTTACCTCAAATCTCTAACATGATATTCAGAGTAAAATTTTGATTGATCTTAAGAAAATAGTGGAGAAAAGAAACCCTAAAGAATATTTGGACTGTCAGAAGAAAAAGCTTCCAAAATAAAAAAGAAAGTATTTTACTAATAACTCTTGATCTGCTATGACCTCTTTGTATTTTAAGAACAGAACCATTCATTGACCTTTTCCAAGTTGCTAATTTAAAATAATTGTGTTTATAAATGTCATTTTTTAGTATTTTTCCCTCATACTTTTCACAGAAATTTTAAGGATTAAGTTAAGAAAGTGAGTATATATTCTAGGAAATTCTTACAGACTGCTTTCCTAATCAGGAATGAAAAGAACGAGCACAGGGCAGACAGTCTCCCCATTTAGACATGTTAAGTTATTGCCCATTAAGGCAATGAGGCAACATGTAACACCACTAAAACCCTAAAACTGCTGAAGTCATTCGAAGTATTCCCTCAGTAACTAAGCAAGCATCTCTATTTTCCAGAAGTTGAGATTTTTCAATCATAAGAAAAGGAGAAGTGTTCCTGACAAGCTATGTAGGATTCCCTCTACCAGATTCACAAATAAAGTGAATTAAGATATCATTCCATTTTTGCTGATCTGTTTTTAACATTGCTATCTTAAGGCAGTGTATATGGATGAATAAAAACACCACTTATATGTTCATCCATCTTTCAAGGGATTCTCAGCATTTGCCAAACTTTATCTTGAGCACCCAGCAAGGCAGTAATTGAAAATGCATTTTTCTGACTGCAGTCTACCAAGTTACAGCTTGATCTTTTTTCTACCCATCCTGAAATGAAACATTTCTCAACACATGGGCAGATAACATAGTTAGTTATTTTCAAATACACCACTGAAACTCATCTGGACAACAATCCAAAGGTTCCGTGATTTTTTTTTTCCTTGCACTATGAGTACAAATGCTCAACAAGTAATACATTATTTTTCTATTTCTTTCTACTTAATGGACAACAAGACTTCCCTGGAATTTTTTATGCTTTATCTCTATAAAAATCACAGGGATTGTCTACTCCTCAAAATACTCAGGGAGGAAACTGTTACCTCCACTTTACACAGAACATTTAAAAGGAATATCTACAACACCAAGTGGAGCACAGCACTGAAATCCTAAAATAACTGCAAAATAAGCTCCAAAACTGGTATGAGTCCTCTTGAACCAGCTAATTAACCCATGCTCCCTGGCAACTGGTAACAAACATGAGACACTGAATAGGATTAAAGCAGCACTAAATGCAAGATGATACGCAAAAGTTTTGAGTTGCATAGGCCATAAATATCATCTTAATCATAAATCTGCTACATTCATACTTATGGACTCTTTCTGTCCTAACCTCACATGGCAGCACAAGCCCAAGGTTTATTTCACTAATGCTCTCACTCTTCTTGATACCCTTCTGAACAGAGATGACAACCTGCCCTCATCCACAAGAGAAATCAAGAAAGCATACATTCATAAATACAAATACAGATATATATGTGTGTGTGTGTGTTTACTAGGGCATATATGTCACAAGCCAAAAAGATCTGGAGCAAGGACATGATTGATTAGTTGTGACCAATCCAGATAATAAACTAAGGGAGAAACATTAAAAAAAAAAAACCTTGACAAAACCATCATATATACTGGATTAATCTTTTGCCATATTTGCAACACCTCAAGCAGGGCTGAATGGCAGCTCTGCTCCTGCTGAATGAAATCCCTTTGAGTCCAGATAATTCTTCAGATGTTTGCAGACTGCAAAGTTGCATACAAAGCAAATTGCACTGCTGGATGCAACGCAGAGAAATGCTGTACCAAGAATTTGGAACATAAACCTCACTAGAAAGCCCAAATTCATTGAGACAGGTAAGTACAACACTTGCTTCCCCAGCTGCAGTGCCAATCAGTAGCAGCACATCAGGCAGTAACAGCAGGACAGGTGCTGTTAAGGCCTAAACTGCAAGACACAGTAAAGCTCTAAATTCTTCATCTGACTCCTGTGGGATAACACTCCCTTCAATAATTAAGAAATAAAGTCCAAGAGAATTTGGAGTGATAAGTTCTGCTGTTAACACATTTTCCTGAATGTCTCCAAGGTTCTCCAATGCCCTCAGAAATGCATTTAAGTCAAAATTCTGAACTAAAATAAAAAACAACAAATAATTTGCTTAAGGACTCCTTCAACACTGATGTAAGCCCATCACAAAGAAACATGCAAACAACAAAAGGCAACAAGATCAACAGTTACCTGAATCTCTCTCTCACCCACTACAGAAGCAGTAATAGTTAACAAATATCTAAACAAGCTGGGTGTCTGAAAGGATTTGAGCCTGTGAGACAATACAACTAACAGGGATTACTAAAGATCATAAATGGTATTTCTATGAACTACAGGAGCATCCAGTAAGCATCCTGACACAAGTTCATCAACAAATTCACTTGAAAGTATTTTCAGAGATAAAAATTCCACAGCCTCTCTGGAAAATCTTTACCTGAGTCTACTTGCTGGCATTAGGAAGTTTTTCTGAATACTTTACCTGAAGTGCCCTGCAGCCATACAAACCTCACTCCTTGTCCTAGACACCAAGATTCATAAAAAGAGACTTCCCCTCTCTTTCACAGCCATCCTTTATATACTTGCATCATGTAACATGCCTCCACCAGTATTTTTCTAGACAAAAATCAATTGTTCCAGCACTTAATGTCTTTCCTGTAGTTCTCCTGTAAGCTCCAAATTCTCCCCACATTTTTGAAAAGCACCTCTCTAACTAGGGATTTCATAGGAAAAAAGTGCAAAATAAGTTTGAAAACCAAAAATACAGAGATGTTTAAACAACCAAGTAGCCTGTAAGATAAAGTTGGCCATGTTTCACCTTATGTGCAATGTTAACCTACCTATTCCTGAATTGGCTCCTGTGATTATAACCACTTTCCCACTCAAATCACGACCTTGGAGAATTTCCATTGCAGTACTGTTCCCATCATATTTTTGTCTAGTAGTAGGTTTTACTGGATTATCTTCAACTGTAAAGGCCAGTCTTGGGTCAAGGTAGGTAGTCCTTTTGTTAATGTGGCTGCAAAAGAACACAAAATTTCAACTGTTTGAATCCTCTGTATTCTGCATTTAGATTTTAAACATATTTCCACCACTGCTGTGTATGATTCAAGTGGATTATTTAAATTCCCAAAAAATCAAATTATTTTTCAATTTGCTTAAAGTCATGCTGATTCCTTTTTTAAATAAAACTTTTTTCCCGTTGTGACAGCATCTATTAATAATTATATTTACGTACTTCACAAGCAATTCTGAACTTCATATGAACCCTTGACATAAAAGGCAGAATTTTGTCAGGGGAAAAAAGAAAAAAATCTTGTTATATTAGGAAAGATCATGTTCTCTTAGCAAGTCTGTGAAAGGACCCCACACTTGTCTTTAAAACAGTAGACACTGCAATATCTGCATATGGATTCTGAAGCTGTATTTATTAATCTCTTTGTCTTTCCAGATGATATTGTCACAGTATCATAACTCAAAAGGCTACTACTCAGCATGTAACCCAGCTATCTTCCTTCAACATACTCCACAATTTCAGATACTTACTCTACAAAATAGACTTGTCCATTTTCATCAGTCTCCTGCTCCCATCCATATGGCAGATCTAGGAAGCACATTAAACATTAACTTTATTTTCAGGCATTAGAACACTCTCCAATTTGAAGTGATTTCTCAGACTGACAAGACACAATTCTGCATTATCTCTGTAGGTGGTGCAGCTACCTGCTACCCTTGAACACCAGAACTTGAAAGAAGGATTGCTTCCCTAATCACATACAGTTGCTCTCTCATAGAAGTACAATGCACAGAAGATCTGGTACAAGTGCAAAGACTGGCAGATTAAGTATAAAAACAATCTAAAAAAATCCTTATAGAGATTAATTCATGGTATAGCACAAAAAAATCCCAGCAAACTGCAATCATGCTTCCAAGCACATACACAGTTATACTACTCACAGTTCAGCATCTATCCCTGCTAAAATAAATAGCAAAAACATATAGGAAAAGTTATATGTAACACATACTAAGAGTTGAAAAATCAGAGCCCTCAAGTGGGCATGAGATCATTGAATTATTTAGGCTTGATTTAATGTAAGTTGGAAGGATAAATAAAAACACAAAAATGACAAATCTTTACATAACAAATTCTTATATAAAAGATCCTACAAAAGTACCTGACAGATGGCATTCACAGTATTTCTAATCCTGGCTTCAAAGTACTCATTTCACTTTGACTGACTTAAGATTTACTGCAAACATTCCACAGATTACCAATGCCAAAAGAAACATGGCTTGCCAACAGCATAGTACCCCAGGTACAGAAGCTTCTGGAAAGATGTGATTTAAGGCACTGATCCAAGATCCTTGAGAAGTCACTTTCCTCTGGAAGTGTCCTGCAACACTGCCTGCCTTCTATTCTGGCACAAATATTCAACTGAGTTGGGGGAAACAGGTAAAATGAAAACTAATGAGGCTTCCTTCTGTGCCAGGGATATTCCTTGATGAAACACATTCTTTGAAGAATAAAATCCAACCATAAATATTACCTGATGGACACCAGGAACACACAACTCCAGCTTTTGACCACATGCTTTACAGGCCACACTAAAACAAACCCTGTAACCTGGAATTAGTACTTTGGCTTCATGGAGCAATCCAGGAAAGTCATAAAACTGCAAAGTGATCACTCTACACAGACAATCACAGAGGTAAAACCCCACAGAAATCAGATGAATTCTGCAAGCTCAGTTAGCCTGGGTCATCAGTGACAACTAGGAGATCAAAATGAGATCAGATGGAGCTTGTGGAGAAACGAAATGTTTGCAACACAATCTCAGCTCATTAGAGAAGTTTAACACAAACCTCCTGCAACACGTTTCCTCTTCCCAGATTTAGGATGTTCCCACTGCGTTTTTTCTTCTAGGTGGCTGCAGGAAAAGAAAAAAATTAAGATTTTTTAAAATCTCCTAATAACCTTCCTGATGTAATCCAAAATATCACCACAGTTCTGAAAGTGACTAAGCAGACAGTACAGGAGGCTATAAAATTCAAATAAATGTTTAACTTCCAATCCAAGATTTGTTGCTTATGAGAAGAAAAAAAAAAAAACAAAAACTCACTAAAAAATAGCATTAACAGACTCAGAAAACACCTCAGAAAGATGATGATCCTTGGCAGGAATAAGGAAGAAAAAGCTAGAAAAGAATTTATCACAAACTAATAGTAATAAAATTAGAAAGTCTTCAAACTACAAAAGCACCTTTCTAAAACTCCTGCCTAACAATATTGATTTGCAGAATTTAACGTAAGTTGGACTTCTACATGAGCAATTGTAGCTTTGGACAGATAACTTTATCCACAGGCCTTGACTAACAGGGTATTTATTTAATATGCATAACAATGGTATCCCATCTTTTTTTCTAATTCAGAAACTTTACTCATTTAAATCATTAGAAGAATTAAAATATTCCATCGTTAAGATTTTCCGCACTATAGACTAATAATCAAAGTGATGTGCACATAAACAAGGTCTTAAAATAACCAAAGTGCTGTAATCGGGTTGGATATTAAAATCTCACCTTTCATTAAACATTTTTAAATAACAACCAAGTTTTAAGAGTCAGGCAGGAATTAACTGAGTGTCCAAATTCATAGCTGCCCAAGTGTGAAATAAAGAGTGAAAACAGCAATAAATAGCACACAAACAACCACGAATAACCCACAAATATCCTACAGGCCCAACAGTGATTTACACACAACACAAGCAAGTTTCCCTTCCCTTCTTACAGGAACCCCACAGTAACAGCACATGGTAATACAGGGATCACAGCTGGGGAGATGAGACTAGACAAGTGCACCTGTGTGACCTGAAAATAAAGGATATTTAACCAAATTGCAGCAGCCTGACAGATAAATGCTGTCCACCTTTGTGCACACCTAACCCATCATAAACACTTGTGAAAGTCTGTCCTGAGGTCTCAAACCGAAGTCCTAAACCAAAATAATCTCATTCCAGCTAAAAGTTCATATTGGTGATGAGGCATAAAATAAATTCCCAGAATATGCAGAAGTATCACCCATACAGAGTGTATATTAAAGGAGTGCAACACCTCTTCATGTCTAGTATATTTTTAGACACACTGGGTGAGATTTTCAGACAGTAAAGATATATTCATGTTATGTCATTAAATTGAACTGGTCGAGTATCACAAGAGTTCAGAAACTGAGCTGCTGAACTCAGTAATACCTTATTTCATAGGTTTGTTACTTTCACCAAGTGACTCCTTCCTGAACGAGCTTTTGAAGTCAAAGGAAATATACAGGAAATTAACCTAAGGAAAACAAACACCTAGAGAGAAACTGCAGTGTTTACAAGCAAAGTGTGCATAAACTAAAGCATTCTGCCCAGTGCAGAATAAAAGCAGAACTTGGGAGGAAGAGGCCAACTCACCAGGGGTGAGAACAAACCATACTGTTTCAACTTTTTGTGGAAGGGAATAAATCTTGTAGCTTTAAACAGGGGATCAGCGTGGCTACAGAAACCACATGAGAGGAGAAAGTGTATAAACCTATATTCCACCGAGTCAGTTCATCCTGCAGCACATCCCCTTTGTAACCTGGGAGGGTGGAATCACGCCCAGTGGCACGGACAGAGGGTGCTAAATGCGATTCTTTACCTCTTGCGCAAGGTGCACTGAAGAGCTGAGGAACAGCATGCGCAGCTTTTAACTTCCATCGGACCTGTTTATTCTCTGTTCCCACAAGGAGGAAAACTGACCTCAGTCTGCAGTGTTGTATAAGGCTTAACCAGAACGCACAAAGATCGCCCACGGAGCCCTGAGGTGCATTGGAACAGCTCCGGGACGGCTCCAGCATCGTTCCCACGCGGGGCGGCTCCGAGCAGGGGCGGCTGTGGCTGTCAGAGCCGGTCCCGCACAGCCAGCCCAGCGCTCCCCGGAGCCGGGCGGCCACCGCACACAGCCCCCGAGTCACCCGCACCCCGGTCCCGCCGCCCCAGCCCCGCGGCTCGGCCCTGAGGGGCGGCGCGGGGCAAGCGGCGGGTCCTGCTCCGCACCCGCGCTCGGCTCCGCGGACGCTGCCCCGTGGTGGGCAGAGCGCTCCCGGCCGGTTCGCCCCGTGCCCACCCTTACTTGGCGTAGTAAACCCAGCCGTCCTTGGTGGTGCGCTCCTCCCAGCCCGGCGGCAGCTCCTCCTCGCTGTCCGTGTCCTCCAGCCCCGCGTACTTGAGGGCAGCCATGGGCTCGGCGCGTCCCCGCTCCGCCAGCGCGCTCCGCTTCCGCCCGGCGCCGCGGCACCATGGGAGCTGTAGTTCCCGCAGCGCCGCCCCGCGCGGCCCCGCTCACCGCGGGGATGGACACCGCGAGGCTGGTGTCCACCTGAGCTTGGCGCAGGAATCGCAGGGGTTTAGGCCGCTCTGTTCAGCCCTAGTGAGGCACATCTGGAGTGCTCTGTCCAGTTCTGGGGTCTTCGGCAGAGACAGCTGAGAGGGGATCTCGTCAGTGCACATAAGCGTCTCACAGGCTTGTGGGGTACCAGACACTTGGTGGGGGTGCCCAGCAGCAGGACTAGGAGCAATGGCCATAAACTAAAACACAGGTTCCACCTCAACATGAGGAAGAACTTCTTGCCATGGAGGGTGGCCGAGCACTGGAACAGCTGCGCAGGAAGCTCATGGATTCTCCCTCTCTGGAGACATTCCAAACCCACCTGGACACATCCCTGTGCCACCTGCTCCAGGTGACTCTGCCTTGGCAGGGGGATTGGACTGGATGATCTCCAAAGGTCCCTTCCCATCTGAGCAATTCTGTGATTTCAGGGGCATTAAGTGCTTCCAGCTCTCTGTTTTCAGAGACAGGCATGAATACAGCGGGCCCTGGGGAGCAATGGGAAATTACCTGTTCTCTGAGCTTTTTGCCCTTAGTTGTCACCTCATTTTGGGGATGAGACTCTTCCTCATTAGTCAGGGATCCTTGCTGAGGAAGGCCTGGCTGGAGAGAAGGACCTGGCTGTGCTAACACCTACTTGGGAGGTTCCAGGTTGCCTCACCTGCTCGGAGGCACAAACACAGTCACCTTTGCCAAGCCCGGCTCACCTGGTGGCACAACACCATCAGCTGCAAAGGCTGAAGCAGTCAGTGAGCTGGCAGTAATCTGCAGTAACTGTGCTGGCAGCTGAAGCCCTGTCCCCTGTGCATCTGTGACAGATGGAGAGAGGGAATGGCTGTCACCGCTGCTCAGCTGCTTCTGACTCCCGTGCCCGTGTGTTGTCATATTCCTATCTGTTTACATAACCAACCCAACAGGCAGCGGCTGTGACAGCATTGTTGTCCTTCGGCGGGTGTTTTAAACGAAAACCAAGGCAAAGGCGGCTCTGGGCAGAGGCTGTGAGCTCCGCAGACCGCACCAGGTGGCACTGCAGCCTCACAGATGCAGCGCAGGCTCTGACCCTTTAAGTCGAATTTTCATGCACTATTTGAGACACTGACCTACATGGCTCCCTCACTCCCCACTAATGGCATCCATATCTGGCCAGAAAAAGCTGCCTGAATTTTTTTACTGCTCCCGTTGCTTTGCAGGTTCCCCTGAGGGATTACACGTACGAAATTATCTCCTCCTGCTAGAAATAAAAACTCATGCATCATCATCAACAGCCTGTTCTCATGCAAGTATTACTGGCAGTATTAAAAAAAGCTGTGACCACATCTTCTTGGGTAAACATATGGGAAGAGAAACTTCAGTGAGATACTTGCATCTGGTCCAAGAAAAGGTAACTGAGTGGTGAGATGGGCCAGATCCCAAGAAAAATAGATTATTTAGGCTAATATCTGAAGTACAGAAAGAGTTTTAATCTAGCAGTAGTACTTTAGGGATACATAGTTGTTAGTTTTCTTCCTGTTGCACTCTGTCAGTATTCAGCATCCAGCACTCCACAAATTGTATTCAGTGGGAATGTGGAAATCGTTTGTCTGACATCCTATCCCAGCCATCTGTACAGCATAAAATATGCCTTATGCCCTGGATGTATACAGCATTACTGCATTTCAGTGGCAAGGGTGCATTTCAGTGGTAAGGGTGTGTGCAGTGTACCCCATCCCCCAGATGAGGCCTGACCTCACCCTGACCAGCAGAACCAAACCAGCCAAGAAAGGCTCCTGGGCTGCCTGCCCATGCCTCAGCTCAGACTTGGCTGTGTGCATTCCCTCCCCACGTGGCCAGGCTCTCTCTGCCCACCCCAGGCAACCATGAGTGTGGACTACACAGCCACACTGTCTCCATGCTTTGGCTGTGGGACCCTCTGCAGGGACTGGGACCAGTCTGGAGTGACCCAGCACAAGGCAGACACTGACACACTCGAGCAGGGATGAGGACTAGGATGTCAGGACAGCATGCTTTCCAGGAAGAACTTCATGCACTTGGAAAGGGCTATAGCCTGGGACACTCAGACCTCCATGGGGAGACAAACAGGGGTCCTGGCAGTGGACAGGGATGCTGGATCTCCCAAGCACCCTGCTTATTCCCAGAGCTGTGCAGCCACAGATCTTTTCTCCCCCAGCGGACATTCCTTGGATCCAACCTGATTGGACTACAGCTGGCAGCTTTCCAGGCTCCATCCACTCCTGACATACAGGGCAGCCTGCCTATGGCTACCCCAAAACCAAAGCACCCCACAGCTCTCCCCCATGTGCACCCTGGGGTCCTGAGCTCTCTTCCACAGGCATCACTAGTGGGGTTGGTGGCCAAGGTGTCCTCTGTGCCTGCCAGCTTTTTGCAGGCAGGCCCCAGGTGGGCTCAGACCTATTTCCCTGCAGCATGTTGTAAAGAGCACAGCAGGTTCTTAACATCTTTATTAGTTTGTTGGTTTATTTCCAACACAGTAACTCCTCTCTACAGCAACAGGTTAGTTAAATCCAGTTTACATATTGCTGCCTCATGAGTGCTGCGGCATCGATGCCGCTGTGACAAAACCAGGCTGCACTCAGACAGAAAAATGTGTTAAATTCTGCTGTGACTGGGAAAAAAAAAAGGAAAACCAACAAAAATCAAAAGAACAAACCACCAGGGAAAACCAACCAACCAACCAACCAACAAAACGAAGGTGAGGAACTGAAGGCGAGCATGGCCACACCACCTCCAGGGAAACCACACGGCACTGCTTGGACAAGAATGCAAGGAGGAGTGAACCCAAAAAGGTCAGGGACTGGGCAAACCCTTATATATATATTATGTATAGGTATTTATATATATATATCATCTGGAAGGACACGCTGAGAAAACAAGAGATCACAGCGGTATCTACCGTAAAAAGGAGCTACGTAGCTTTCAGAGTCACACCAAGAAGGAAGCACACAGCAGAACAAAGTGAGGGACAAAGGGGGACACTGGTGTTTTGGGGTAGGCTTTTACTGTGGGAGGGGTCAGGTGGGGCACGGGTCTCAGGGCCAAAAGCCCTCATACACCCGCTGGGAGCCCCAGGACCTCTGTGCCCTTCACTGGGGAGCAGGGATGGGGTCTGAGGGGTAGAATGCTTTTGTGGGGCTGGGTGGGACCTGCTTCCAGCGGGCTGGTTCTGCTTGCCCAGACAGTGGCACCTGGTGGGTTCCCTGCTCAGGTCCCCCATGGACCCCCATGCCTGCAGAGAGCTGAGCACCCATCACCAGAGCCAGAGCCATCCTCAATTGCCTCACAGCGGGCACAGCAGAGGCTGGGCACTGCTGCTCTGGCAGCAGAGGCTGGGTGGCCATCACTGGGGGTATGTGATGACAGGAGTCTCTATGCCAAGTGTGAGAGGCAAGAGCCACCTGGAGTTGGTGGCCAGATGGGGCCCCACGGCCCAGGAGAAGCCAAGCCCTTGAGAGACGCCCTGCTCAGTGCGCAGGCAAAATGCTGGAGGTGGGGGGTGTGGATCTGGGGAGCCATGGGGGGTCTGGCCAGCTGTGTGGGCAAAGCCAGACCATGGAGTGCTCCCCAGAGGGTCACCCCACACTGCCAGCACCTTGCAGTGAGGCATTCTGCAGGGCAGAGGGTGCTGAGGGCTCCCAAACACGGCAGGGGGAGAGTCTCATCTTATTGCTAATGGCTCCACGGTGATGACACCCACAGGTTGTGCCAAAACTTGAGGTGGGACTTGCTGTGTGACATCCACAAAAACAGTGGCCTCTGGACCCTGGCGGGCTCAGCCCAAGAGCTGGGAGTGGAACTGACAGTGTGGCAGGGGCCAAGCCAGCCCATTCCCCCCTCCCCAGGGCATATTTGGTGGCAGGCAGTAATTTCCTTCTTGCAACAAGGGACGAAGGAAGTGCCACCACAGGCGAGGGCATGGGCAGAGGCAGGGGGATGCTCCTGCCACCCTCCTGCCCTGATAGCTTCTGGAGTAGGGCTGACCCCTCTTCATTTGCCCCAGGGCAGCCCTCAGGGTACATGACCAGGGCGAAGGGACAGTTAGGGATGCGGTTTCTCCAGCCAGCTCTGGGGTAGCAGGTCCTGGGTGTGCTGGGGGATCCCATGCTAGCTCTCCCTAGAGAGTGCCATTAGGGAGAAATGAAAACTGCGTCCCTAGAAACAGACCAGTGACCTCCCAGTAAGTGCTGCTCCCTGCTCCTGTCATCCTTTTGACTTGGTCAGCCATCAGTTGAACTTGGGAGACCAACCTACCTCCTGTGTCCTCTCCACGTGCTATCCCATCCCTTCATCCCGTCCCATCCCAACATCCTGTCCCCATCTCACCACCCTGATCCTGCTACCCCATCCTGGCCCTGTCCCCCTGCCACCCACCCTCCCAAGCCGGGGCCAAGCCGATGCTAGGGAGGGTGAGGACCAGTGCAGAACCATGTGTGACTGCTGGATGAAGCCCCTCTCCTTCTCCTGTACCAGACAAGGGGATGAGGCCAACGGCAAAGAAGACAAATTGACCCCAAAGAAGCGAGGGCCCTGGTGGAGGATGTCCACGGGGCGGGTGGGTGCTGGCGGGATGCTGACAGATGGGAGATGGCTCTGAAGGAGACGTCGGCGGTGGGCGTGGACCTCAGCACGATACCTCCATGGTGTGGTTGATCTGCCCCATGGCCTCAGTGCTCTCCGAGTGGGTGCAGGCACGTGGGCGGGTGCCATCCACGGAGCTGGCGCTGGTGAGGGAGGCCGTGCGGGAGCGTGCCAGACGGGTCATGCTGGCAGAGGGCACTGCACGGGCACAGAGAGACGGCCGGGGTGCTCAGATCCCTCTGGAAACCTGAGGGACCTGAGCCAACATTGCCACCAGCCCTGCTCCCCGATGCGACTGAGCCTGGGCACAAGCTTGCAGCAAGCAGTGCTGTGACAACATGAGCAGCTCCGGGCTGGTAAGGGACAGCAGGGCAGGGGTGCTCTGGGGCAGGCTGCACACCGGGCTCACTCCTGGGCATGCAACCTCTGGGCATCAGGCAATGGGGACCCCTGACTGCCACGCTCCAGGAAAGGAGTGAGCCGGGATCAGCGCTCCCCTGGCTGCCCAGGGTGTGCAGGGAAGGTGACACACTCCCCCAGATGGGATGGCCGGTGGCCACAGCTCCTGGCCCACCTGGAGGAGGGCACAGTGGGCACGCTGCCAAGGCTGTGCCTGCATGGAAAGGGAATTCTCCAAATGCTATTTCTCAGCCCCCAGCCCTGGCTCAGGGTGCCATCTCAGGCAAAGCGGAGCGAGGCAGTGGGCATCCGGCTGGGAAGGGCCAGTCCTGCACCCAGGCTGCTCCCAAAGGTGCCCAGGCAGCTCGAGGGCACAGGCCAGGCAGGCACCATGCAGCAGCGGGCACGGGCCGAGCAGCACTGAGCGGTACCTGTGCCTCCACTCAGCCTCCGATCCTTCAGGTGGGTGACTGGCAGGGGCAGGAGAAGGGCAGGGAGGGCAGAGAGAGAGTGTCAGCCCTGCTGGCCACTCCACTGGGCCAGGAGCCCCTGCCCAGCCCACGTGTGCCTGCACACGGAGCTGTCCCTGAGCACACAGACTGCACACACACACACAGACACACACACATGTGCAACAGACCTGCAAACACAGAGACAGACACACACATGTGCAACAGACCTGCAAACACACACACACACACATGTGCAACAGATCTGCAAACACACTCACACACACGTGCAAAAGATCTGCAAACACACTCACAGACACACACACATGCAACAGACCTGCAAACACACACACACAAGCACAGGGACTTTTGCATGCATGCACACACAGTTATAAACACACACACACGCACACACGTGGTCATAAACTGTGCATACATGTGCACACAGACTTCTGCACGTGGGCTCTGCTTGACTTTGTTGCACACACACAGCCCCTGCTCGTGCATGCCCACACACACACACGTGCACACCTTCACAGGGAGCCTGGCACACACACACACACATATGTACCCACAGAGCCCTTGTACACACATCTGTGTGCACACAGAGCCTGTACACCCCACACCCCAGCAAACACTCAGACAGACATTATCCACAGCTGCACACACCGTGCCACACGTGCACAAGCAGCCCTCCGTGAGGACACACACGCAGTGGTGCCAGGCTCCTCTCCTGCAGCAGGTCAGCACACACAGACCCCACACCAGTCCCACGCCCAGCCCCGGCACTCACTGTAGCCCATGCCTTGCAGGAAGTACTTGAAGGCTTCGGTCAGCTTGCCTGGCTGTAGGGAGAGAGCAGGCTGAGCTGAGCTGAGGCAGCACCCAGGCCGAGACCCCCGCTCAGCCCTAGGCTGCCTCTGGCAGCCCCTGCGTGAGACCCCTATGCCCTCCTCAGCCCATCCCCAGCTAGCCAGGGACAGCACCAGTGCATGCCTTAGGGCCCAGTATGCCCAGGTAACTGGGGAAATTGTGAGGGCTCACCTGTGTGACCTGGGGCAGCCCACCAGAGTCAGCCATCTGCAAAGAGAAGGTCCTGCTTAGTTTGGGAGGGTGCCCACCATCCCCCAGTACCCGCTGGCAGGATGCCACTGCTGGGGTCACCCTGCTCTCCCCATACAACCCCAGCTCCAAGGGCCATGACAGACCTGGAATTGGGAGATGGGGACACCCTGCAGCCCTGGGGCAGAAGGCAATGGGGTACTTCATAGGCAGCAGGGACGTCCTGGCTGCCCCTTGCCACCAGCCTACCTTCAGGAATGTGGTGTTGGTGGGATCCAGCTTGGAGTTACACTCCACCTGCAGGCAGGAAAGATGTTATTAACACCCTAGGAAGCCAGAAGCCAAGCAGAAGTTGTCCACATGTACCACCACTGGCCCACATCATTCCAGCTGGCAAATCCTGTCTCAGCCAGGAGGAGACAGCACTAGGTGAGTACTGAGCCCCCAGGACCATCCCTGCCATGGGACAGAGGGGACTTTCCTCCTGTCAGTCTGGGCAAGGGTGGAGACTGGAACAGGAGGTGAGGGGATTGGTGAGGCATTCTGTGTCACAGCCGTGTGTACATGTACACCAGTGTGCCCGTGTGCACAGGCACATGTGACAGAGGAGAGGTGTGTGCGTGCAGTTACACATTCTGTACAAATGTGGCCACCTGCACCGTACCTGTGCCTGATGTGCAAGGGTGGACAATGATGTGGGTGTGTGCCAGAGGCTGTGTGGGTGCACATGGCCGAGCAGGGAGCATGCCCGTGTGCCGACACAGTGCGAGCACATCTGGGCAGAGGAAGAAGGGAAAGTTTCTCAGGTGTGGCAACCCCACACAGCTGCATGTGTGCAGGTGCCCACACGAGCAGGAGGGGTTGCACACGAACACGCCCCCACTGCTGGGTGCTGCCATGTGTCTGAGCAGGCAGGGAACACGTGTGTGCTCGTGCGTGGGCATCGCCTGCCTGCCGCCCTGCCCCGTCACTCACCACCCCCTCCTCGGCAGGCGCGTTGTCTCCGACCACCAGCATCACAGGGCAGCTGGAAGTGAGAGGAGAAAGGGCCTGGTCAGGGTTTGGCCTGGGCCAATTGCACTGTCTCGGGACCCCTCTGTGACTTGCTGGCCTGACTCTTACCGCAGCGTCTTGGCATTGGGCACAGTCCCAGGCCGGTTGATGTCCAGGTCCCTGCGGCTGATGGAGGAGAGAAGGCCAGCATGAGCCCATGGGCAGATGCCACCACTGATGCCATGGCACAAGAATCAGGCCACTGCCAGCCTCAGGAAGCAGCACCCAGCCCTGCTGTCCCAGCACCTTGTGCATGGAGGATGCCATGGCCACCTCTGCCATGGCCCAAGCAGAGTCTGTGCCACGGGATGCAGCACCCATCAGAGTGCCAGGGCTCCCAACCCCCTGCAACTCTCTGCCCCCTTCCCCAGGCCTGTGCCAGCACCCAGTACAGGAGGAGATATGGCAATGTGTAGCCATGGCAGTGGTCTCTGGGACAGGGCAAGGCTCTGGCACGGGTACCACCACCCCCTCATGCCCAGGCAGAAGTGGCAGACAAGTTTGCACTGCTGCCTGCATGCACTGGAGGGTGATGACAGCACTCTGCAGGGGTCTGGGTTCCCACAGTGACCTCAGAGCCACCCACCAGCATTGCAGCCCCTCGTCCTGGCACAGACAGGGACACAGCCCAGCAGCAGGGCTGCCTGGAGCACTCACCTGTTGTACATGTTGAGGAAGAGCTGGAGGTTGAACTGGTTCACCACACTGCCGATCTGCTGCCGGTAACTCTGCACCAGCTCCGTGTTGTTCATCAGCTCTTCCTGTGCCAGCAGGGCATGGAGATCAGGGCAGGTGCTGGGGAGACACCCTGCTCCCCCAGTCCTGCCCATGCCATGCCAGCCAGCAGGGACGAGGAGGAGGATGCTGGGCAATGCAGCTGGGCACAGTGCTGCTGCAGGCAGCACACCCAGGCAGGACATGGGCACGAGTCACACGCTCATCAAGGTTAAGCCTCAGACCAGGCAGGGCTTGACTAACCCCAACCCTGCGCATGGGATGGGTCCAGCGGCACTGTGGCACCTGGCAGGGCACAGCCCAGGTGACCCAGCTGGATGCTGGGCCAGGGGGCTGGTGGCAGGGGCCTGGCAGGATGCACAGCCCTTACCTGGCTGAACAGGTGGGACAGGACAATGTCCGGCAGCGTGCTGGTGAGGCCAGAGAGCTGTGGAGGGAGCACAGGGAGTTACGGCACTGCCGTGGCTGCCTCCTGCCCCAGGAAGCTGCCAGGACTGGGAGGAGAAGTCAGGGCCCTGCCCACCTTAGCAGCTGCCCAGTCAATCCAGCCTTTGCCATTGGGGTCGATGTTCATAAGGACCAGCCCTTCAACCAGGTCAGGGAAGATGAGCTGCAGTGAGCAAGAGAGGAGAGGCTCAGAGAGGAGGGAAGATGTGCCCTGGGCAGCCCCCCACAAGAGCCACTGCACAGGATTGCACGGAGCTGATGTGACCTGTCCTGGGAGCAACAGGAGACCTGTGGCAAGAGTGCCCAGCCACCGTGACCATGGCAGTGCCATCCTGGGTCCCCCAACCCTCCAGGAGCCTTTGCAGCAGCAGAGACTGCCTGGAGGTGTCAGCTCCTGCTCTTCCCCATGCCCTGGGCTGACAGCAGGTACAAGCAACTCAGGGCCAGCCCATCCCAAGCCCAGGCTCACCGCAAACTTGGCCAGCACGTAGGCTCCTGCCCCAACACCGATCCCGATCACATACTTGAACCTGGAAATACAGAGAGGTCCATGTGAGGGGACAGTGGGCCCCACACATGTTCCCTGGGACACCCCTCCACCCGCAGCAAGAAGACTCGCAGGATTCCAGTTTACAGGGACAACTCCCCCAGCCCCAAATCCTTGCCTTCTGCCCATCTCCCTGCCCAGGGCCCTCAGCCAGCAGCCATGGAAGAGAGGATGACTCACCCAAAATGCTGCACCACGCTGGGTAACATGGCAGCCAGCTGGTCCATGGATGGGTACTGGTACCTGTGGCACAGGGAGGCACAGGATGGTGGTTATGGACCTGTTCCGAGCTGGGCTGCCCAAAATGGGCAGGGAAATGCCACCCACCTGCAAACCACCCTACTGCCTACCCTGGGCCACTCGTCTGCCACAGGCTTTGGCACAGTTTGGAAAGACCCACAGGCAGGGCACAACTGCCAGGCAGCAAGAACCCAAGGGGCAGGTAGGGGACATCCCAGCGGGCACATCCCTGAAGCTGGCACCTACCCCTGAGGGAACTGTGAGGCTCCTGCCTGCTGGCCTGGCGCGTCCACGTGGCACACCACAAAGTGCTTCGTGATCTCCTGCATGTCCTCGTAGTTGAAGAAGGTGTTGAAACAAAGCTTGTCTGTCAAAGGGCAGGTGGGTATCAGAAACCAAATACCCCAACACTAGAGCCTGGTGGGCCAGGGGAGCATGGACAGAACCTGCCCACTCTCCCACTGCCCTTCAACCAGGAGGTGACATGCCACCAAAGCCATCCCATCCCTTTCCCTCCAGGCTCCTTGTCCTTACAGCAGGGACCACAGCTACTGTTAGCAAGGGCTGCATTCCTCCAGGTGTCAGGAGGCACGGGGATGGACAGCCAGCAGAATGAGGAGCTTGGGGTGACCTAATTGGTGAGCCTCAGAAGGATGGGACTGGCAAACACAAAGCCCAGGACTGCAAGACTACTCAGTGGGCAGCAGGGTTAGGAGCCTGGGGTATTAGCCCTGTCCAAAATCCCCAGAAAGGGCTCAAGCAAACACAAAATGTGAGGAACAACTACAAATCTCCCTGCTTGGAAAGAGTCAAAGAAACATCCCCAGTGCTGCCGTGGACAAGACCCCACCATTGCAGTGGGATATAGACGCTGCCTGGGCTTGGAGGGGTCCCGTCCCATGGCACCAGTGCTGGGACATCCCTCCCAAAATGTGGAGGTGAGGCCTAGGTGTAAGGCCCTTTGCAGCCACCACGACGTGTGGCTGAGCAGCCAGAGCTGCTGCAATGGTGACACAGCTCAGTAGTGTGTCAGTGACTCAGCCTCAGCCGCCAGCTGAGCGGGAGGTGCTTCTCCCCACTCACAGGGAATTGGGCATCCTGGCTCAGCTGGAGGGCACAGCCCGGGACAGGGCTCTGGGTGCAGGTCCAGGGCTGCAGGCTGACAGAAAGTGCAGCATCTCCACATCACAGCCCCAGCTCGAGGTCCCTCGTTCCCTGCTGTTCCCAGTCTCTTTTGTCCCCCACTATGCCCTGCTGCCAGCTGCGTCCATGCTCTGAATACCAACGGGCTGGCAGCGGCAGTGAGGACCAGCCCAGCATCCCCCATGTCCCATCCCTGCCTGGTGTGGGCAGCCAGCACCTAGGTGGCCAAGCACTCCTGGTTGTGCCTGGCCTGGGCTTTGTGTCCAGCTGAGCATCCAAACTCCCCAGGTGCTTTCAGATGTCTGGGGGAACCCAGTGCAGCCATGGGCAGAGGCAAAGGAGCTGAGCCAGGGGCAATGT
The DNA here is from genome assembly GCA_013399225.1 of Rhipidura dahli. Classification (NCBI taxonomy): domain Eukaryota; kingdom Metazoa; phylum Chordata; class Aves; order Passeriformes; family Rhipiduridae; genus Rhipidura; species Rhipidura dahli. The sequence goes on from VXAC01008451.1 coordinate 3,515,718, forward strand.
CCTGGCACCCCATGGAGCCTCAGGGTCACCCCTGCCTGCCCTGCACCCCCAGCCCAGGAGCAGCACTCACGGTTGAGGCCCACATCGTGGTACGTCAGGATGGCCGGGCGGTTCCCCTTGGGAGAGCCCCGGATGACCACGTGCAGCAGCCCGTAGGGGGTCTCAATGTCATGTTCCTGGGGAAGAGGAGAGATGGGGTGATGCCCACCTGCCCTAAGACATCCTTTCATCCTCTCCTGCCACACCATCACACCCTTTGCTGCTGCTTCCCCACATGGCTGGGTCCCATGGGAAGACATGGGAAAGAGGAGCAGCTGTCCCAGGAAAAAAAAAACTAGCTCTGGGCATCCCAGAGGGGGTAGAAAGCAGGACAAATCACATACAAATGCTCACTGCCTCCATCATCTCGGGAAGGGAAGACTTTGCTACGTCATAGGACGTAGCATTGGATATGAGTATCACGGGATGGGCTCACAGGATGGTATCAAGGGATGGATCCAAGAGGGCTTGAGAGAGGATAATAGGATGGGACAGGTGGACCACAGGACAGGAGAGGAGATCTTCAAGGGCTTGAGACTGAGGAAATTCTGGCAAAGGGGTAGGGGTTCACACCATGGCCCAGTTCAGATTCAATCTGGGACAAATGGGCAGAGGTCAGACCCTGGGCAGCACTCCAGGAAATGCTGCAACCTGATCCCAAAATTACAGCTAAAGTAACTTTAAAACCCCTGGTCTGAAATGGCAGTGCCCCCATACAGAGACAAAAACTACTATGTGCCTCAGTTTCCCTGTCCAGGAGGGCTCGCTCCAGCCTTGACATCCTGGCCCTTATTCCCAGCCAGCATCAGAAACTGAGCCCAGGTGCACCCCAAGGACAAGGGACCAGAGGTCTCCTCCGGATGCTCTTGCCTGCCAGCCAGAACAGCAGCAGTGACCTCGAGGCTGGGATCTGGTGGGTGCAGGAGCATCGTGTGCTGAGCAGGGCAGGGCAGGGGATGGTGGAAGGGTGCCCAAGCATCATGGTCCTCGCTGCTGGCACTGCTAGCCCCATGGATGGGCTGGTGGGAGGGGAGCAGGTACGTGGATGCTCACGCAGGTTACACGCCACCAAGGACTCTGAAGGACACGGGCCTTGGGTGGGACGAAGCACCCAGGGATAGGGTCTCCTCACTGCAGTGCCTCCCTTCACCGAGACCTGCTGTCCCTGGGGGAACACAGCACCCAAAGGGAGATACAGGGCTCTGTGGAGACATCTCTTGTTTCCCAAGGGCACCCTGACCCCAGCCCTCATCCACAGCTGTCCCTCCACCCCCTGCAGCTGCACCAGGCAGAAGTCCATGAGCAGTGACATCCTTCTGCAACACCAGATTGGGAGACTGAGGCAGAGGAAGGGCCTGGCCCAAGGTCACAGAGCAGGAGGCATCTGTGTGGTCTGATCCTGAGCACAGGGCTACCTCATTGCCATCACCATGCCCATGGTACCCATCACAGCCCCAACAGCTCAGCTTTCAATCCAACCTCAAAATCACATGCCCAAGGTAGTAGATCCATCCTCAGCACTGCTCCCTCCTGTCCCCCGCCCCCTGCCAAGCCAGGCACATCCTGCCTGTGGTGCAGTCTCTGCAGCACCGCTGGGTACCACAGCCCTGCCCTTTGCCGCAGGGATGCTCGCTGGGGGAAGAGGTTTGGGATGCAGGGGATGCAGGCAGCAAGGAGAGAGGGGCACAGAAAACCCACAGCTCCAATGAGGAGGGATGTGGGGCTCACAGCACCCACAGGCATCTGACAGCCCATCCATGTCCAGGCCACCTGCTCACCGCTGCAGTGCTCCCACCTCACTCACCCCCTCTGCACCAGCCTGTTGCCATCGGGTGTTGCCACCACCGCAGAGGCCAGAAAGCAACCAAGGGGTTGTTTCAAAACAGCCAGAGACCCTCTGCAGCCCAGGGGGTGGGCAAAGGGCAGCGTGCTCCCCATCAGCACACAACCCCAGCACGGGCCACAGCTGCTCACCCTCAGCCTCGGCACGGCATCTCTGCCGGACTCGGGGAGGACATGCTCAAGGACAATGCGTCCCCAAAACCTGCAGCACATCAGGGATGCGGCAGCATGGCTGGGAGAAGGAAGGGCTCCCCAGCAGTGGATCCTCCCTGCCCCAATGCCTGCCTGCCCCACGCCGAGCTCTGCTGGGTGCAAAGGCCCAGCCTGGGCAAGCAGGAGAGACACAGGGGCAGGAAAACACCTGGTAAGGGAAGGCAGCGAGCACGGGAACGGCGGTACCTACCCCATCCCAGCACTCCGGCATGGTGAGGAACCGGGCGGACGAGGATGCTCAGGCAGGATGGGCCAAGCTGGAGGTCCGGTGTGGGGAACGGTAACACGGCAGCCGGGGCGAAGCAGAGCTCTGCGCTGGCTCAGCCCCTCGCCGCGATTTATAGCGGAGCCCCAGCCCTGCGCTAAGCCCTCCCTCGCCCTTCCCCCTCGGCAGGTTTGGCCTCCATTGCAGGCGAGCGCCGCGATGGAGCCGGCACTCAGCCATTGGCTGCCGCTGGAATTATTCATGCTCCAATTGGCCCCAAATACCCTTGTTTATGAAGAAAAAACGCCTGGCACCGTGCGGTCCCTTCTCCACCTTCCCTCTTTCGGCAGACGGAGACAGGCGGGGTGTCTGGACTCGCATCCCGCGGAGCGGCCCCGGCACGGGCAGGGCAGAGCCCACGGCACGCACCTGGCTCCAGCCCCGCACGGACACACGGAGGCACGGCTGAGCCCGCAGCCGCCCAGGCCAGGGCCCTGCAGCGATGGCCGGGCAGCATGCGGCACACGCAGCCCCAGATGGACACGGGCACACACTGGAAAACAGGAGAAGGACACGGCAGGCGCGCTGTGCCACGTGTACGTGACCACGCGTGGACATGCAGGGGAACACGTAGGGACACAGACACACAGGGGCCGGGCACGGCCCTGTCCGTGAGTGGAGAAACTGGGAAAACTAATACCATACCAACACCGAAGCACGGGCACCCCACAGGAAGCGTGTGCGCACCCCCGGGGCCAGCCCCTGTGTGTGTGTGTGGGGGGGGGACAGTACGTGTTCCTGTACATGTGTGTTGTGGCGGCGTGCACGCCAAGAGCGCACCTGCTGCATCCTCCTGCCGTGTGCTCGGCACGGATGCCACGGCCATCGCTAATGCTCGCGGATGCACAGCGAGCTGCACACCTGCAGAACTTTGTACCCCTTGCACAGAGGGGCACAGACGTGTCCACGGATGGGCACGCACATGTACACGCTGCCCAGACACCTGTGTTGCCTCACCCAGCAGCACACTCATCCACCATCATGCGGGATGATGGCACGCAGGAAATGCGCGGGATGCAGCCCTGACCTGGGCGTTGCCAGTGGCAGGTAAATAAAGCAGGAGGAAAGACAAACCAGCAGCTCCAAGGGGCTGGGTCGTTCCCTGGACTGACACATGCTGTGTGCATACACAAACGTGAGAATTCCCATGTGCACATGTGTGCAAGGCAGATGGTTTCTTCCCTGATTCCAATGAGGCCTCGTACCACCACAGCGCCAAAACCCCCCAGCAGTCTCTGGGTGCCCTCCCCCTGCACCCTGCCTGCCCCTGCCCAGCCCGGCATGACCGGCACAAAACTGGGCAATCATGGATGGAGAAGGAGTCTCACATCCCTTCAATGCCCTTCAGGAACCCACTGAAAACCATGTCCTACAAACAAGTCAGGGCAGGACAGCCAGAAGGTCTGGATGTGGAGAAAGGACAGACAGGCAGAGGGATGGCATTGACGCTGTCTCCACCAGAGAGGCTTCACTCTGCACTGCTCTGTCCCGTGGGGAGCTCAGACCCAGGCCTGGAAAGAGGCATTCCTGTGAATGAAGGACCGTGTGTGATGGGGAAACCCAGCTGCCAGGTAGTTCCTGGCACTCCAGGTGCCATTTTTGCTTTCCACAGCGCTACTGCCTGTAGAGCCAAAGAGCATGACAGCCACAGTCCCCAGGAAAAAAACAAGAGATGCAGAGGGACAAAAAAAGACAGAAAGTGGCTAAATAGAAAACAGAAGGGGCGGAAGAGCCAAGGTAAATGCAAAAGGGCTGCAGGGAGATGAGAGGGCTCAGCAAGGCTGACTCTGCTTGAATAACATCAAATGGGATCACCACCACCTTGGCTACTAGCCCATTTGCCTGGCAGGTGGCCCAGACCTCCTGCAGGACCCAGGGCACCCAGGTCCCAGGGCACCTGCCCCCAGCTCTCCTGCACCTTGGCTTATGTCCCAAGGGATTTACTTTGGCTGGTGGCAGAATTGGGGGCTCCCCAGTCCCCCCCACTGCCCCAGCTAGGCCTGAACATCTCATCAATGACTGGCTCTAGGAGGGAGCAGGGGACAGTGAACAGTTAAGCTGAGGGCTGGATTGAACTATCCCAAGGAGGTGAGCCTAGAAAATGGGGTAAGATCTCCCCAAGGAACGGCAGGCAGCCCCCAGCCTTTGCACTACTCCAACTTGCAGATGTCAGAGTGGGGAAAAGGAGGGGGTTGCCCTGGCATAGCCCAGGAAATTCATCCCATCCCTACCCTGAGGCTCTTGGAGGGGAGTCAGGAGGATGCAGGGTCTGGCTGGCTTGGCAAAAGCTGCCTTGATCGTTGCCCAGTTCCTTTTTTAGGTCCCGAGGGCATGGAGATGCATCCCTGTGGCATTTGCTGTCCAGAACTGCTCCACTTGGGCAGCACCAGGGACACGGTTCATTGCCACCGTGGGCCAATCCCTGCAATATGCAGCAATTGTCCTGTCACTGCTCTTTCACATCCCCTGCATGCCAGCCAAGCCCTGCCCCAGCACAGCTGAGTGAGAGCCATACTGGTGCCTCTGGTGCTGCTCAGAGCTCTGGGCAGCCTGGCACTGCCACCTCCCTCCCCTCCTCGCCTCTCTCTCCCTCCTCACTCTCACTGGTGACACCAGGAGGTTTGGTTTTCCCTCCAGTGGCCAACAGAAGCCCTGAGCAAGCAGAGCAAGGAGCAGCCAAGCCCTGCACACCCTGCTGCTGCCAGCCCAAGCACCTCACCAGCTGTGTAGCTGCTGGGGAGAGCACCTTTTCTTTTCCACCACTGCTGTTTTTTAATTATTTTGTGGCTTTCAAGAGGGCCATCAGTTACCTCCCACTCTGTGAACCACAGCATCCAGCACCCAGCATCCTTGCTCCCTGACCAGCTGCACCTTCCCACCCACATGGGTGACAGACACTGAGTGGGCCAGCCCCAAAATTCTGGGCACTGCTAAAACAGGGACCTGTGCTCCCCTGCCCTTATCCCAGGATGAATGAAATCCACGTTTATTTTGTCCTTATAGGTGCTGTTGTTTCAGTGCCATACCTGCAAGGGCTCAGCCATCACCACCCAAGCCCCCTGTCCCTATGGTCTCACTGCTGGCAAAGTGGCAGCACACAGCCTGAAGTCAATCGCTGGTGTCCCCTGGGAGGGGAACTCTGTGGGAGAGGGACAGGCAGCAAGCTGGCAGCCCCACTACCCTCCCTCCCTTCCACCCTGGTCCCCACAGAGGGAGCCTGGTGCAGGATGAGCCTGGGCAGAGGTGTGAGAGTGATGCAGACCAACATGGGAGCCAGGCACGAGCTGAGCTCCCATGAGTCCTGGAGCTGTACCATGGGGCTCCTCTGGAGAGCACAAATGGAGGTACAAGATGGGCAGGTGCCAGCAAAGGGAGTAGAGGGGCCCTGCTCTCCAAGAGAGGTGGGTGGTATAGGGGGCAATGCCCCAGCCCTCCAAAAGAGAAAGAGGCTTTCAAACATCCTTATGTAAGCAGGGAGCTGGCATCGCCTGGGAAACCATTGCCATGGCAATGGTAGAGGGGCTGGAAAAGCAGCTCGGCCTTCCTGAGAAGAAATTGCCTGTTTTAAAGGTTTTGTCCCCAGCCCATGGCCAAGTGCCCACCAGTAACATCCGAGTGCCAGCACAGAGATGCCTGGCAGCATCCCCCCATCCCCTCCTGACAAGGACCATGATGGATGTGCAGCCCCGTGCACAGACACTGACCAGGCACTGCGTCCCCATGAAAGAGGGGACAGAACACCCCTGAGTATACTCAGTGCCCCACAGCCTTCCCCAGGCACAAGCTGCTGTTCCATGAGAAACCCAGGGGTGGGCAGCACCTCCCGTGGCTGGTCCTACCTTCCAGTCTGTGTCCACAGTGGAGAGGAAGACATCCGTGTTCTCCTGGGATGAGAAGGAGCCATTAAGGACAGAGACAACCCTCACTTCTGCAGCGCCCTCCCACCCGGCCCGCAAAGCCCTCTGACACCACCAGCACCCGCTCTCCGGGGCTGCAGGGGACACAGCGCCCACAAGTGTGCACCTGTGCATTGTTACCTGCGTGTGTGCACACACAGGTGTGTGTTAGCATAATGTGCAACATCTGCACACACACACATCGTCCCACCAAACCTGGACCTGTGCTCAGCCAGGCTGGCTCATCACCACCCCCACGCACACACACTGAGGAGCACAAAGGTGCACCCAAAACCAGCACACGCACAGAGTACCACATACACCCCCAATACCACCACACAGCCCCTCCCAAGCTCCTGCGTCCTGGTGCCCCATGTGCAGGAGGCAGAGCCAGCGTGGTCACCAAACTCACCAGCTCGGCATCCTGTCCCCGCAGCAGCGGCTTCTCCTCGGTGAAGCGCAGCTCGTGTAGCCCTGCCATGGTCATCTCCTGCAGCAGCAGCCCTGCCCAGGGCAAGGGAGAGGTCAGGGCAGGTCCTGCCTTGGTCCTCTTTGTCCCAGCCCTACGGAGCCTTATGGGTCTCCCTTCCATAGGGACGGAACCCAAATCAGCTTCATTCCACCCATCTACTATGAGGACTCGGTGCTTCAGCTTGCCCAGGGGCTGCAGTGAGCCCCTCTGCTGGGAGCTGAAAGCAGGCACAGAGCAGACAGTGCCCAGATGAGCTCAGCTCCCAGCTCCTACCCAGGTCCAGTTCTCCCAGTTAAGGAAAAACTTGTCTCCAGGGCATGATCTTGGACAAACTGAGGGACCAACCTCATCTGTCCATGCTGGTCACCTTAGTAAGCACCCAATCCAGAGAAAGAACATACACATTCCCATCCCAGCTTTCAGCATCAGTCAAAGGTAGAAAATCCAAATTTTTGGCTGGTTTTAGGCTGCACATAGGTATGGATGGGACAGAGGGGAGATCTCCCTGCACAGCCAGAATGAGGGGTGATGTTTCTCAGCCATGCTGGGAGGCAGAGGGATGTTCTAAGCAGAAAGAGAGCAGAGGGACAGCCTGAAGTTTGTATAGCAATAATGGAAGAAATCCAAATGTGAAGCCTTTGCTCCCAAAGTCTTCTCCTTGCCTGTGAATCAGGTGCTGGCCAGTGAGTACCTCAGCCCCAGGACTTGCAGGGACAGATTTCTCCATGGGGCCACAGCTCAGCAGCGATGTGAGACTGGGTGCTGCTGACCCCAACCCACACGGGCATCTCCAAAAACACCCCCAGGCACAAGCCCCGCTCAGAGAGCAAAAGAGAGCAAGGAGATCAGCAGCTGGCTGCACACAGAAGGTGAAAGACATGGAGACATTCGGGCTCCCCTGTGTTTAAATGGGATGGGTAACTGGCAAGTCCCAGTGCCAGGGGATTATCTGCACTCGAGCAGGATCCAGACCTCAGGCGTTGCCTTTGCAGCCTCTGTTCTCACCCTTTCCACAGGACCAAGCCTTCGGACAAATTGTTGCTTCTCCAGATGGGGCAGCACTGATCCCACATCCTCTCAGCTGTCTCCCCCCCGCACCGTGCAGTCTCCCTGGACAGAACCGGGATGGTTTGGGCTGTACGAGCACCGCAGCACACACAGACCCACCCGCTCCATCCACACAGCCTTGGCCAAGCCTGCTTCACACTTTGTCCACCTCCAAACCTAGATCAGCCCAGGCTGACGATGTGAAAAGGCCAAGAAATGCCACGAATATTGCAAGGCCACCAGGGATACAGGAGCTGGTCATAAACTCCCCTCCAAAGCCGGGTTTTTCTCCTCTGACCAGATTTTCCATTCAAAACTCAAGCAGGCCGTGCCACCTGCCTGCTTTCTGCAGACATGGCGCTTTGTCTTGCTCCTTGGGAGCCCTCCAACAATCCAGAACTGTTTGGAGGGAGAAACACCACTGCAAAGCCTCTCAAGATTCCCAGAACACCCAGCATCAGGAGTGTCCGTGTCAACCCCTGCCCACAGGGTCCCACCAGGCTGGGGGATATTAAGAGGTGCCATCAGCCCCATGGAGAGGCACAAATGAGGGGCACGCTGCTGCAGGCTGGGCTGCTGCTGCTGGGGAAATGGCTCTGTGCACAGGGACAGCCCTGGCCTGCAGCCCACCAGTACAGCTGAGCCAACACAGCCTGCAGAGCCACCAACTGAGCAACCCCACAACCCCAGGGGAAAAACAGGAGAAAAATCAGCCTCACCGATAGCTGGGTCTGTGAGAGAGCAGGAGCGTCCCACGCTGAGCACACCAACCCACCGTGTGGCCACGGCCCCAGGGTGGCTGGGAACAGCACTTAATGTATGGTGAATGCCTTTATTAATTACAGCCTGCAGCTAATATGGGAGGGAGGGTGGCTGAGCGATGAGGAAAGGCCCCGTGACCTTGCTTGCGTGGTGGGGGGAAAGCTGGCTCTGGAGGGATGTGGCAGAGCCCTGCACCAACCAGCATCCCCAGCATGGGGGTCCCCAGGACAGTCTCCTAAGGTGGTGCAGGTGAGTCCACACTCAGTGCTGAATCCACACACAGAGGGGGGGTCAGCGAGTCAGGGAGTGCCATGGGTTCCACAGCCCGTGAGCAGGGTCACAGCTGTGCTGCCACCTTCCCTGGGTGTTCTGCTTCCCATGCCACCCCACAGGAACCCTGGTCCCTGCTCCTGCCAGCGCAGCTGTGGGGCTGTGGGCAGTCTCACCCAGCCCCACTGGGTCACTGTCATTGTGGAGGGCTAGCGAGGAAGCCACAGCTCCAGGTCTCCCAGCCAAAACAACTTGGCTCCCATGTTATGCCAGGGTAATGTGCCCAGCAACAAGCCCTTTTCCTTGCAGCTCACCCCAATGCTCCTCAACAAGCACCCACTCCCAGGGTACCACCCCAAACATACCCACCTCTGCTCCCAGTCTGCCTTCCCAGTGCTGTGCCACAGTTTCCTAGGCACAGCCACGACATGTTTTTTCCCTAATTCCCAATCAGTCCCAAACCCAGCAGGACATAAGTGCTCTGTCTGGGAACAGTGCTCTGCCCCACCAGGGCCCTGGCACCGTGTATATAGATGGGGACAGGAAAGGCACATTGGCTTACCTTCCCCAGGGATCTGCAGCCCACTGCTGCCTTACTGAAGGAGAACCAGTTTGTAGTAGCATTGTTATTCTTGTTGTTATTATTTTTATTATAGCATGATCACGACAAGGCTCAAGCTCCATTTCACACTTGGCAACGTGTTTGGTCACAGGGCAGGGATCCCTCAGATGTTGTCTCAGTCTCACAGGAGTCCCCACACTGAGTACCTGCGTGCTGCCCTGGCACGGATGTGGCACCCACAGGATGTTGGCACGGATACTTGGGGCTGACTGAGCAGTGTGCAACAAACAGCCAGACAAATCAGGAGAAGTGAGGGCTAGCCCCTGCCAGGCAGCGCAGCCAAGGCAGCCTTCAGTGAGGCTGGGAGAGGGAGGAAGGGAACTTGCAGCTCAGTCTGAGCCACGGCCGTGTGCCCACAGCATTGCCCCCCGAGCAGGACCACTGTGGAGCCACGATGGGGTGAAGGAAAACCCCAGTGTGGCACAGCCTGGGCCACATCCCACCCCACCGGTGCAGGAGGAACACCCACAGCTTTCTCTGTCCCCATGAGGGACACAGGTCTGCACCCCAGCAGCCCCCACTAACCAGCCTAACAGTGTAGTCGAGCCGAGGGGTGCAGGACTGGGCAGCCACACCACGAGAGCCGCCAGGCTGGGCGACAGGGACACAGTGCCACTGATGCACGGGCTGAGCAGCCCAGGGTCTGGGGGCGGTGATGGCAGCAGGGGGCTTGGTGGGGGCTCAGGCTGTCTCGCAGTGGCTGTCTCGCAGTGGCTGTGGCTAAGAGCAGCCTCCTTCCCAGCCCAGCGCATTCTTCGGGGCAGCGGGGAGACTCTCAGGGGAGGCTGGCTGAGGAGCAGGGAGGCACCGCAGGGATGCTCCAGCAATCTCCCGGGCACCCCCACCCCCCGGCTGTCTGCTGGGCGGCCCCCTTAGCCGGGAGGCTGCCGGCTCCGTCCCCCTTTCCCCCGTCACCACCGGGCTGGGCTTTCCCCGCTGCAGCAAGGCATCACCTCACGTACCCCGAGAAGGACCCTACCCCAGCAGCCCGCACCCGCGGGATCAAAGGCAGGCGCCGGAGGGGGTGGGCGGCAGCTCCCTGTCCTAGGCAGGGGCTGAAGGCTCTCACCCCGGCCCCATCACCGCATCGCCCCTCNAGGTGCGCGGGGCGGCGCAGGGGCTGGGCTGGCACGGCCCCGCCGGCCGGATCCTCCCCTCGCCGGGGCCGGAGGGGAGGGACGGGGCCGGGATCGGGAACGGGGGCACCAGGAGAACAGCGGTGCTGGGGGAGGCGGGAGCGAACGGGAGATGGAGGCTGCCGGGGGTTAAGCGGGGCAGGCAGCGCTGGGGGCTGCGGGGGGTTGCACGGGGAGTGGAGGCTGCCGAGGGCACACATCACCCTGTACGGAACCATTTAGGTCCCAGAGTGGGACCGTGATGGCCAATAGGTCCAACAGGTCCCTGGGATCGCAGAGTCCCAGAAGCAGGGGACAGTGGAAGCCTTGGGGAGCCCCAGCTACAGACCATGCACGAGGGGTCTGGGTTTCCCTGAGAGCAGGGGAAGGTAATAGTCGAGGTGCTCGAGGAGGATCTGGGACAAGAGGGGACCTGTGAACAACACTGATACCTGGAACACAGCCATTGGTGGCCAAGGGATGTAGGGAGTCCTGCAGAGTTGGGCCATGAAGGACAAAGGGCTTGGGAGTATCCAGGAACAAAACCACGGATGACAAGGGACCTGAGGGTCCTCTGGGGCATGGGAATGCAGGTTCCCCTGAGCATGGGATGTACCCGAGCAAGGTGGCCAGGTGGTTCCAGGATAAGAAGGACCTGTGCAATGAGGGTCGCCACAGCAGGGCCATAATGGTCTGGGGCTGCCAGGGAATGCAGATGGTGGCAGTCAAGAAGGATCATCCAGGAGAGGAGGCCATGACTGGGGTCATGATGATCCCACACACACTGATGCTGGAGATGTAGCAGGGCAGCTGTTTGGGGCCGAACAGGAGGTTGTGAATCACTTCAATTGTCCTGAACTGGGACAGTTGGTCCTGTGAGGACAGAGGGCCCTGGCCTGCCCCAGAGCAAGGGTTGATTCCTGCTTGTCCCCAAGCTGGGCAAGTGCATCCTGCCACTGTTCCTTCCTCTGTACTTCTTTGTATTCACTTTAACAGATTTTTTTTCCCACACCTAGGGATGTAACAGCCTCCATTCCCATGCTGCCTGAGGCAACTGCACAGGACACACCACCCAAAACTGGCCCTTATCAAAACATCCCCATGGGGAAACTGCTGAGGACCCCATCACCTCCTCTCAGGGGGCTTGGTTCCTCAGCACCTGGGTTGAATTAGGTATCCCAGAGCTCAGCCTTGTCACCCCTCAACCAGCCACAGTTGCCAACAGACCCTTCTGCTTCAGGGCACCTTTACCTGCTGGGCCATGGGGTGCCTTGGGGTGGCCACAGGCAGCTCATCCTACAAAGAGCTGCTGAGGGGCTGGAGAAATACCTGCTCATACTGACATTCATCTCTATCCCTAGTGCATCCATTTTAACAGCTTGTCCCAGGCTTTTTGGATGGCAACCAGATTTCAGCTGATTTCAACCTCTCCCGCTGAGTCACCACGAGTTCTGCATCCAGGCTGCATTCACCTTTTCAACTCAAAGAGAGGAAAAGCCCATGATGTCAGGGAGCTCAGGGACCCTTAAATCCCTCACCTAGAACTTCAATGGGGTCAGATCTTCCCTGCCTTCAGTGCTGGCTTTCCCCCTCCTCTGTGTGTCCAGCAGCCAAGAGGTTTTCTCTGAACTGGTCAGGGATGAGACAGTGTTGGTTCTGAGCTTCCTGACATTGCTCACATTTAAACCCCCTCATCCTCCTTCAGTTGCCAGGGAGTTCTATGGAAATAAATGATTTTTCATGCTTGGGATTTATCTTCTCCTTGGCAGTCACACCTTCAAGTAGAGAGGCAGAGGGGCCAGAACTGCTGAACCCATTGATGGCAAGAGGGAGGTGGTAGAGGCCCTGAGACCTTTAATTTTCCCTGTCTCTGGAAGAAACCTGGAAAGATTTCATGAAAAAGACAGAGACCATAAAACTCCAACAAAAATGCTCCAGCATGACCCTTTCTCCCCTCTTCCCCCAAACTCCTGTTGTGATGGTGCCATCTCAACCTGGCTGAGGTGAGCTAGGACCCCTAACCCTGCTGCAGGTAGCTCTGCACCCCTTGGCCACCCTTCCCACAGTGGCACCCAGTGCTGGCAGCGCCACAAGGAGCCGTCCTATGGAGGGCAGCTGGTGGTGAATGGAGCACAGTGCTGCCATCAGCAGAGAGGGACGTAGAGGTGACCAGCACGGGAAGCACTGAATCCAAGCCCCGAGGCAGGGCAGGGTTTGACACACATCCCACAGCTCCAGGCTGCATCCTGTGCTGCACACAGGGCTGATTTGGGGGCAGGAGGAGAAGCAGCCTGGGGCAGATGTGCTGGCTGCCCATGCTGGCTGTGCAGGGGACCAGCAGGATCGATGTGCCTGTATTGAAGGGTTTCACGGGGATCGGGTACCCCAAGGCACAGGCAGGCCAGTGACGATGTGCAGAGGAGTCACAGCTAAATTTAGTCTCGTTTGTGCGTAAGTGTGATGTTTTTATTCTTCCCCTTAAATAAAGACATTGTTTGGAGCCAGTGGTCTGCCTTGCTTAGCCCTGGACCTTGGATGGGTTGTTTCAGTCAAGCTATTTAAAAGAGGGAGAAACGAGAATTAGCAGTTGGTGAGGCATATCCCAAAGACCTATTTTCAAAAATGCTCAGGAGCCATTTCCCAGAATCCAGCACTGCACACAAAGCAGTGAGAGTGTGACTTTGGTGGCTGTGAGGATGTGCTGGTGCTGAGGCAGAGGTGTCTACCAGGTAAAGCTGCTCCATGGGCATGGGATTGCATGCGGGAGCCTTGATCCATAGTGAGGGGTGGCTTGAGCTTGAGGCAGCAGTGCTGGAGTACCAGCTGTTGGTTATGAGCCCCATCCTGCATCCCACCCTGGATGGGCACCCCACCCCTAGGGCCAGCACAGTCTGCCCTAGCCTTACATCCAAAGGGCAACAAAAGGCCCACACCCTTGCTAGCTCCAAAATAATCAGAGCCAGAACGACAGCAGGGCACTTAGATCTTGGGTGCCTCAAAAGAGACACCTCAAACCCTGCCCAGAGCTCCCAGATTGGTGCCAGGCAGGGCTGCCCCCCCAGAACTGCTGGGCTCATTCATAACAAGGCGGGACTGCACCACGGTACTGCCTGTGCGAGAGCTCAGGGCTCGGACTGGGGGCAGGGACAGGGATGGGGACAGGCAGGAGCCAGCCCTGCTGCTCCACAGCCTGACACCACGCACTCCACTGAAGCTGCCTGGGAAGGTAAAATCCTGCAGAGAGCTCAGCATCCTCTCCCTGCAACACAGCCTGCGAGCCTGGGACGGGAGCAGAGGCTCCGTGACCTGGCACAGGGCAGAGCCGTGCCCTGTGTGCCCCACAAAGCATGTGCTGGGGCTGGCGAGCTGCCTGTCCCCCCTGGCTGCCTCCTGCCCTCTAAACACGGGGCTTCCAGTAATTTTCCATCCTGGCTGTGAGCTCTGTCCTAACGAGATGTTCTCCTATGTCCCTCTAATAGGGCTGGGCCCCATTCAAGTTTCTCTGTTCATTCAGACCCTGAGTCCCTCCCGTTTTGCTGTTCAAGCTGCCCACCAGTTCTGCAGGACAGCTACTCCTCCAAGCCCTGTTCCTCCAAGAGCTCACAGCCCCTCTGCTTCAGGGCAATGGGATGATTTTGTCCAAAAGCCAGGGGAAAAAAAAAAAAAAAGGAAAAAAAAAAAGACCAGCAACCAGCCAAGAAAAATTCCCATGGCTCAGCTGCACTGGGGCCAGGAACAAGGCAGCCCTGGGGACTTCGCCCTCAGCCATTTCCAAAGCTGCCTCTGCACAGGCACCTCTGCCTGGAATTGAAGGCCTGGGTCTGGAGCTGCCCTGACTGGCTGAGCACATCAAAGCAAAGTTGATTTCCAGAGGAAAGTACCTGGCCCTGGAGCGCTGTGTGCCTGCAGCGTGTGTGCAGCAGTGCACTGCCTTCCACTCCTCCTTGCAATGAAGCTGCTCAACTCTGACCTCAATTTAGACATTCCCTTTGTGGGCCCGGAGAGCCACCCACCCCCAGGAGACATCTCTTCCAGAGGGAGAATTCTCTGCCCATCTCTCTGGAGCAGCCCCCTCCATCCCTTCCTGCCTCCTCACAGCCACAGGAGTGAGCAGCAGCACTGCCCGGGCCCACTGTGCTGTTCCTGCCATGGCCTCTCTTCGGAGCCAAGCCAGGTTTTAAATAAATACCTGTCAGCAGAGCCAAGCCGGGTGCTCAGAGTGACGGCATGTGTGTGTTTAGCAGGTTGATAGGCGTGAGACAGAGCAGAGACAGCAGGGGCTCTCTCTTCAGAGGCCAGAGACTGGCACGCTCTCAAAGGCAACATTAATCAGCATTTTCAACTGCATAGCACCTGTCACAATGCAGCGAAGTTGCCCATTCTTACCTTCCCTTGGAGGATGGAATGATGCCATTTCCAAGGGCTGACCTCTCTAGCTGCAAGCTGTGATGCTTTAGGGGGAGGGTGATGGATTTGGAACACTCAACTTCTGTTCTCAGAGTTTCCACAGTTCCCCAGTCCCAGCTGCCACCACCTGCAGTCCCTCCTCCTTGCTGGTCAAGAAAACCTTCACAGGAGCAGCCCCATACCCAGCTCCCCTTGCCTGCACCACACCAGCTCTGCCCCTGACCTTCTCCTTGGCCCTCAGCTGATCAATACCTCTAGCTCTGAGGGGATCCATCAATCCTAACGATTTCATCCCACTTCTCACTAATGCACTCTCTTGTGCTGCATTTGGGCCATGGACCCGGCAGATGCTGGGAGAGAGGCAGAGGGCTGGCCAAAGGAGTGTCACTGCTCTCCCAAGACAGCACATTAACTCTGTGCAACACTACCCCCTCCATCAGAGGCAGGTCCTCATGTCTTCTTCCCACAGCTCTTGGCCCATTGGACAACCACAAACCTTTCTCTCTCAGCTCTCCAGATCCCTGCACACTTATCCTCTCCTTCTTTATAGTGCTGTCCCTTGTATGTGAAACATAAGACAAAACCAAGATGAAATTCCCAAACTGGTTTGGGGAAGGTTGGATACCAGGTGCTGCCCTGGCCTGCACACATTCCCACCTCAGGGGCTTTAAATCTGATCCTTGTATCACCGAGCCCTGGAAAGAGTGGTTTGCACCAGTGGGTGCCAGATACCCACCCAAACCCACTTCTCTTGGAGTCTCCCTGTGCTCCCGAAGTCAGGGTGCTGCACATCTCTGGGGTAGAATGCCCCCTGACCTGACGTGGCTGCTGGCTGTGTGACTGTGTTCTGCTTTACAGCTGATCCTGGCAGGGCTCCCTGGAGCTCCACCCCATGTGCTGGGGTGCACCAAACAAGGGGCTCGGACCCATCCTGGCACTGACCTTTGCTGAGAATCCAGTCACATGCACCCCATCAATAACAAAGCAAGATAACACCCCATCAATAACAAAGCAAGATAACAAAATGAGCTGTCACAGCCAATTAACATGCTGGGCTTAATCAGCCTGTGGGCTTTCAGGATGGAGATGAGGGGCTGACTCCAGGCTGGAATGGCCAGAGGGAGGCAGGGTGAGGGGTTTGATGGATTGCAGCCACCCCTCTCTGCTGGCTCCCCGGGCCAGGAGCCAGGGGTAGAAGGCCAGAGCAGTGCTTCCTGACAGCCATGGGATCATCTCAGGGGTGTGGGGACACCCCAGCCCCAGGCAGGGCCAGCAGAGAGGGACGGGCAGCCATGGGGTGACCGGTGTCAGACACCCCACACAGGGCTTTAGGCCCAAGGCAGACCCTCTTGCTAGGACAGCAGCCAGCACAATTGCCAAACCCAAAGGCTTCCACTTAAAGCCAGGAGGGATCTCAATGGCTGTCGCTGAGTGCCTCTCAATTAATTAGCATCCTGCTGATTCTACAATTGAGGCGATTGCTAAGGAGATTAAATCGGTCTCTGCCATAAAGCAGATGCTGTTCCCAAGGCCTGATTTGCAGTGATTTTCTTTTCCTCGAGCCTTTTTCCTGCCCGGTTGACTCAGATGAAGCCCCAGGGTGCTGGGTGCAGCCAGGACATAGTAGAACTCCAGGGATGAGGGTGGGACCACTCAGTTAAATGTCACTGCACACCCGGGGAGGGCTCGCTTGGAGGATGCTGTGTGATCCCAGAGCAGTGCTGGGTGATCAGAGCCTGGCCATCCAGGGAGGCTGTGGTCTGTTCAACCCCATTCCGCCTGCATCAGCAGGGACAGACTCAGCTGGGCAGCCAGAACTGCATTTGTGCACCTGAGAGCCCAAACTGAAAGGAAAAATAATAGCTCAGGCTCCAGGCAGAGCTTAGTAAATCCACTACGACTGCAATAAACCCTGCTGATTGGTGCAAACTTGGAGTAGCCCCAAAGGCACGGGGGCAGTACAACAGAGTAGAGCCCTGCCCAGGAGGTTTGGCTCTGCTCCACCAGCACTCCTTGGGCCTCCACCAGCATAGCTGAGGTTTTCTCTGGAAACCTTTGGCAAGGGTGGGACTCCCACACTTGATTTGTTAGTGCTGCCCAGGGCTTGTGCATGGCTTGTTCCCTCACCCCAGCAGAGAAAGGGCCGTTCAGCCAGCCATGGGCACAAAGAGCACTTAGGAAAGGGGCTGCAGGATGTCAACTAAACAGCCAAAAACCTGCAACTCTTGTAAGTGAGCTGAAGGCAAGAAACTCATCTTAAATCCTTGCTGTGATGGGAGCCTGTCTGCAAAGGAACACCCACCCTGCCGAGGATGGTCCCACAGTGAGAGAAACAGGCACATGTGAGGGCTGCTTTGATTGTACTTTAATTACTGCATCTGCTTCACTGCTTCCTCCCAAGTGCATCACTGCCAAGTCCCACAGCCACCTCCTCACTCCACTTTTGCTCTAATGCCTGACAAAAAAAAAAAAGAAGCCACACTACATACCGAGCATTTGGCAACTTCTTGGTCTGAAGTCAGGGGAAAAACTGTATTTTATGGTCAGCAAGGGTTCATAAGGGTTTGACACAATCCTCCTCTGCTTAGCCTGGGGAGAACCCAGGCCCCTCAAGGGACCAACAGGACAGCTAGAGACAAGCCCTGTCCTACCAGCCACACCAGCTGAGAGTCCAATTTTCAACCTCCATTTGATTTCTGCCACCCTTTTTTGTATCACAGCATCATAACACAGATGGAACAGCACCATCATGACCCTCAGGAGACATCTCCTTACCACTACCCATTTCCAGACACAGAGAAATCCAAGGAGGGTAAGTCTGGGACTGTTTTTAGGGTTGCAGTTTCTCAGGTTCATCTGCAGGCAAACTGGGATTCCTTATTCTGTGTCCCTCTTTGCTCCTCACCCCCCAAACCCTGCTCAGCCCAGCTGCTGCCTGTGCCTTGCCTCAACCCAGCAGTGGAAAAGTGCCTTTTGCCCTACAAGAGAGATTTCTGCCTTGCACAGGTCTAGCTGGGAATCCCAAAGAAGGTACTTTTTCCCCAAGGTGTGGGGGAGCACTGCAAAGAGCTGCAGCTCTAAGCCCTCACAAAGGCTAACGAAAGGCAATGGACCAGTATGTCCTGCCAATCCAGATAGAAAGGATACTGAGCCTGCTGGCACTGCTTGGCAGCCTGCCACAAGGAGTAACTCTTCAAAAATAGAAGCACGCTAATCTGAGGAATCTGCTGGTATTGTCAATGACATTAATGAAGTGTTTGGAAAACCAGAACAAATGCCTTGGCTTTTTGGGGCTGTGCCCCCCTCGTAATTTTCCACAGCAGCCAAGGAGTGCTCCAGTGGCAGCACAGTGCTCTTGGTGCTCTCCTGCTTCCCAGAGCAGAGCAAGGAGCTGGCCCTGGGGCCTCCCAGCAAGCCTGACCCCTGTGCTGCAAAGCCTGGCCAGCCCTCAGGGAAGAGGCTCCCCAGAGCAATTTCCACTGTGAAGCAAAGCCCGTCAAGCACTCAGTGTGCCCAGAGGAGGTGGAAGCTCACTGTCTCCTCTTCCTTCTTGTTTTCATTCCTTTTTTCAAGCCCCCTCTGGGTTCTTTTTCACCACCATGGTCAGGGCCCACAGGATGGCAAATTTCTCCCTGGCTTTGGATTCCACAGCTTTCCCACCACTTCCTTCCTTCTGCAGCAGGCAGTAGTCCTTCATTTTCATTGCCAACCATGACATGCACTCTTTGTGTATGCTCTAATCTAGGACAAGGCAGCGCAACCTAAACTCAGATTTCAATTAAAATTTTGAAAGCTTTTGTTGTAGCTGGTTATCAAAAAATGGGGAGAAGATCACCACTGAAGATGAGAAAAGCTTGTACTCCTAACTCAGCCAGGTGTTTCTCCCATAAAAATAATATGTGGTGTCACAATATGTCAGTTCTCAGAACACTTCTTGTTGCTGCTCCTCCTGGTTGCTGCTCAAATTTTGCCTATTTTTTCACTTGATTGCAATGAAAACATTTGTGGCAATACTGTAAAATGCATCTATGGACTGCTTTGTCATAAACAGCAGTAGTCCTTCAGTTTAAAAGCTGAAGGACATGGGGAGAAATAAAATTCAAAGTCCTTTTCAGATCTTTCCCGAGTACTTCTGCAATGAAGATTTATTGCACCATTCTGGAAACACACAAGTTCAAACTCCTCTAACTTAAAGCTTGCTGCAGTGCCATGGAAAAGGACAGCTGTGTTCACAAAAAGGAAAGAGCACTCTTGTACTTCTGGACAGAAAAAAAAGCTAACCAAGATCTACAAACCATAACCAAATACTGTAATTTAAAATTAAGGGTCTTAAACTCATGGTCAGTAGAAGTGACATTGCCTACTTACAGAAAGCCGGTGACCTTGAAGACTACTTCAGGGATTTTTTTTTCTCCCTACTCTGAAGGCTGTTGCACAAAATGTTGGCAAGTGAGCAACCGTCTGCTTGGATTTTGAATCCAGCAGTAGAGAAGAAAAATGTTCTTACAAACGCAGGAAAATTAGTTTGGATAGTCACCAAAACCAGTCCAGAAATTGATGGAACTAATCATTATGGTTATAAACCAGCTACATCCCAAAGCCAACATCTCAGTAAAATAATATTTCCAACTGAAAGATGCTTCTTGTCACAGATGGACCTTAACTTGCTTCCCCTGCAGCACTGATCACAGCTCTGCCATGGTACATGAAGTGTTTGCCACAGTGCCTGGAGCAGCAGGATCTGGATACAGAGACAGCCAATTCCCACCTCCACCCACCACTACAACAAAGTCGAGGTAACAACGGAGCCATCTCCACCCATCCTGTGTTCCTAAAAATGCAATTCATCAAAGCAATAGCTTATTGATTGGCTGGCAGGGTCTCTGCCATAACCTGTGCAAGCTGCCAGTCCCCACCCGGCCTAAGTCAGACAGGAACTATTTCTACACTATCAATTTGGAACAATATTTCTACACTGGTACAACTGCACAAATTAGCTCCTGACCACATTATCTGTAAGAGCAGAGGGATTATCTATTGTGGCCACACTTTTGCAGAGACCTGAACTTTTCCATTTGATTTTTCTACTGTAGGGCAATTAACAACAGACTTTTCACATTATGAGCATTCCCTTACCAAGTATTTATTCAGGATAGAAATCCAGAAATGGACAACAGACAAATGCATAAGCCATTATGTGCCATTAAGCCATTAAGTGCAACAGCATTTCATCCTGCACATACTTGAAATACATTTGTCAGGCAAGCTCTCAATTAGTCTCCTGTGGCAGGACAGCTGGCCCTGTGCAGCTGAGGGGGAGGCACCATGGCAGTTGTGAAGGCACAACACTGTCCCCTCTCACCACCCCCACAGGCTGAGCTTGAACATCTCTGGCCAAGGAATGGCCCTGTGTACTCAAGGTCTTGTTTGAGGCATCCAATATCCAGGTGCATCTGCAAGTCCAGTAACAGCTCCTCTGAGACCTGGATCTTGGGGTCATCTCCCAAGGATTCCCAAAGAAGTGGAAGAGCACAGCAGCATCAGGATCTGGCTCCACTGCTCCACAAGGCCTGTTCTCCACAAGGTTCTCCTTCTAGAGAGGCTTAGAAGCACCTGTAGGATGTCTAATACTGCTTCCAAAGGACAACCATCCTGATGGCTGCAGGAACTAAGTCCTACAGAAATAACCATGTCTTCTGTCTCCGGTCCAATGGGACTTGAAATGATCCAGGTTTAAGGGCAGCCACATGGGATGATAACCAGTGTGCTGTTTAGCAAGTTCCAAATACAGTCACTCCTACTGGCAAGGATGACATTTACCAGGATCATTCTCCTAGATTCAGTAAGATGGATCAGAAGGAAGGAAACTCAGTTCATTTGCTCTGTTCCTTCTACTAACCAAATTTAGAAATCAGAAGAATTTCTCATGGAGAAACAAGTACCTCAAAGGTTGATAACGGGGCAAGAGTTTCCAATGAAGTTTCTGCTTTTGATCTGGTCCAGGACTTTACTCTTTGCTGCCTTCTGTTTCCTCCTCTGTAGAACACCCATCAGAGACACATAAAGCACAACAGCCACAGGCATCAAACAAGAACACTCTTTCCTGCACAGCACCAAGGTCACAAGGGCCAAAGAGGGAGAGAGAGGACAAGGCAGCACGAGACCTGTGCAGTCACTTGCTCTGCGGGTTTGAGGAGGTATTTCTCTCCAGGGCACTGGCACGGTGTACAGAAGTAAGCAAAGAAAAACATTCCTGCCTCACAAAGAGCACCTGTTCCACCCCAGTGTGTAAGAAATTTTAAAAAAATAATGTTGTATCACATTTTTTCACATCAAAGGAGCTCTCTAAAGAACAAGGAACCTGGAAACAGCTGTTCATAGAATCAACAGCTGTTTCCAGGACGTTGGGATGGGAAGGGCAACATGAAATACATAAAATACACTTCTTTCCAGATCTGGTATTGTAAATATCAATTTGGAACAATAATTAGTATTTATTAACCTTTAGAAAATCCTCTCACAGCCTTTCAGCCACCTAGCAAACGCTTTAGCTGCAACTCCTCAGGAGTGCTACAAGTTGTAAGGCTGTTCAGTGGTGTGATCTGTTTTTTATACCCTTGCCCTTTAAAATTTTTTTATACCCTTGCCTTTTTATACCCTGCCTTTAAAATTTTCACTAGTCTAATTCAAAGTTGTTACAGAAAAGAATTCCCATTACTGGATAGCGAGCTTGTCCTTCCCTAAATTGATTAATATTTCTCTTCTACGACAGTCTGTAAATCTGTGTCCCTCCCTGTAACTTCATGATCTTCAGGTTTTTAACCGTCCACTTCTGTGAGCTTTCTTTTCCCATAGTTCTGCACCAGACTGGAAGCTGTGATTTGAGAAGCCTGTCCCTTTTCCCAGCACTGGAAGTCATTGAGCCCTTTCTGGCCCACTTGAAAGAGAGCCCGTTCCAGCTCATCGAGCCGAGCCACCAGCGCAGACGTGTCCTCGTTGTAGGCGTTCTGAGAGGAGTCCATGATGCGGCGGAAACGGGCAATGAACGTCTGAAGAAAACAAACAGAGTCACTGATGGGTAACACAGAGCCACCCCCAGCTCAAACCTGGAGGCCTGAGCTTTCAAAACTGAAAAGCCAAAGGTTTGAGCTCCTGTTCACAGCAAGCCAAGGGTCTGCAACCAGCACAGCATTTGTTAAGTTTGGCTACAAAGACAAAACTACTTCATGCCTGAGCTGAGACATCAAATGCCTGATACTGGATGGGAAGCAAACACAGAATTGGGTTTTGGCTGCTTCCTCACAACAGGCTTGAGGAGGCCACAGGATACAATACAATTATGATCTATTCCCTCTCACTTCTCAAGCAATTGCTGCTTTAGAGCAGGAAGAATGAATCTCATGCCACAGCAGCTGCTGCAGGAGCGTGCAAGCTGCAAGTTGTGAATGTCCTGGAAGTTAAGCCGAAGTGCCGCTGAAAAGCATTCAGTCTGCTAGAAAAACACTTAACCATGAAAAAGGTGAAAAACCAAACCAATCTACAACTTATAAATAGCATTTTGAAAAGCTAAGCAACAAGACGTATTTAAGGTATTTTATTTTCCTCTCTATCTTTGCTTTTGGAAGTTGGAAAAAAAAAGGGTCAGAACTCTTTGAAAGCTGTGCTTTGTTATTTCAGAAGCTGATTTTAGAACCATCAGAACTTACAGGATAAATATATTATAAATTAGTAACTGTCAATTTGCCTTCATCACCAAACAGTTACACTTCCCATTTATAGTTCCAGCATATTTTGGAGAGGGTTTTAAGTCAGCACAACTCCCCTCTTAATTGCTTTTAAAAAGAGAAATCAAACCTGGTGTGCTTTGATTTTTCTGTCAATAAGTAATGAGTTCTGCTTTGTTTTTTTTTTCCTAAGATGTCCATTAGCAGAAAGAGAAAAGACAAGGAAAGGCGTGTGCACCTCCTCAATGCACAAAGCACATGTTCAGTAGACAGCTCCAAGAAAGCAGCAGCACTTTAAAGCCTCTCTGCATCACCCTTAATATAAAGCACAGAGAAAGGGGGAAAAAAATGCAATAAAAATCATCCCAGCCCACTTAGAGACCTGGCTGAAGAGATCTCAGAGCTGTTAGTGGTTATGTTTAAAAGCTCAAGAAGACTGAAGTCCGGAAACAGACAAAGATGACATCTATCTTTTAAAAGACAAAGTGGAGATGGAGAGGGAGAAAGGAAGAACCGGGGAATTATAAATCCATCAGCATCTATTCCTGGAAGCACACTGGAACGACGAACCAATACAGAAACTTCTGCAAGAGAATAAAAGAGTAACAGCCATCATGGACTTGCCAAGAACAAACTCCCAGAGCCCAGCCTGGTTTCCTGCTAGGGCAGGATGCCAGGCCTCGCACAGGCAGGAAAAGCAGCAGAGGGGTATCTGTCATGGGCCATTCTTGGAAGATTTAGCTAGACCACCCAAAGATGGTCAGGAGAGACAGCCATCATCCGCAGCTCCTGTCAGGAGGAAAGAAAGCACTGAGGGGAGTTCCACTGGGGTCTCTGTGGAACCAAGTCCTGTTTGAGATGTTAATTAAAGAGCTTGCTAAAGGAATCGAAGCTGTGCTTATTAAATCAACAAGCAACATTCAGGAGAAGGAGAAGGGATGACTACAGGCATGTCAGGGAGCAGAAGTCTTAATTCATAACAATCCTGACAAATTAGAAATATGGTGTGAAAACAATGGGATGTAATTCGCCTAGGACTAAGAGGAAGTTTTACATTAAGGCAGAAATAGTACAAAGTCAGGAAATTATTTGTTCACAGATGCAACCTGTACCATCTCACTGTGCACTGCAAACCAAACACAAACCCATGTGACTTCATCGTGACAAACCAGATGCTGCACCACAATGAGCCAAGAGCATCACAGCCACACAAAACTCACAAAGCAATCCTTCTGTTTCCATCAGCACAAGTGCTGAGCATGAGACTGCAGTGCTGTTCATGCTGTTCGGGGCACGGCACAGTGGATGCAGATCCACTGGAGAGACACGAGCAGTGCACAATGAGGGCAGTCAGGGGTTAGGAAGCATGACCCATAGAGAGGTATCAAATGAACTGGGATTGCTGCAGGAAGGAAGAGAATAATCTGTCCTCAGCATTTACTTTGTATGAGACAAACAGAACAGAGCTTTTGTTGCTGTGAAGGGGCTTTGGTTCAGACATTAGAGCAAACCTCCCGGCTGTGGAGGCACTAAGAGTTTGCCCAGAGCAGTGTGAGGTCTCAGCATTAGAGATTTAAAAACAGGGTAGAAAAATTAAAACAATAGGGGTGAATTAATTCTGCATTGCAGTACAAGCACAATTAAATAATCTTACATCTCCTCTAGTCCTGTTTTACAGGATTTTATGAAACACCACATTTACAGTGTGGAAACAGCAAGCTAAAATTACACTCCTGGATGCACACTGGAGGCTTCCAGCACCAGCCTGTGCAGTTGCCAAGAGGGTCATCCATATTCAATCCAGAAGTCATTTGGATTAAACCAGGATATTTTTCCTGAAGACTGAGAACAAAAGGAAGACAGAAGAATGCAACCCCAAACTTCAAGATCTGGTTCAGATACTTGCCTGCAGGATAGTCTGAGCTATCTCAGGATTCTCTGGATTCTCAAAATTCAGGAGCTGTGAGCCAAATCCATAGTAGTAGGGCCCCATTTTATGCAGATCGACCACATTGGCATCAGCACTGAACACCGTCCTCCAGGCTTCCCTGTAAATCTTTGGCAGTTCCACAGAGATGATTCTCCTTTTGCTGTCGTGCAGCCCTTTAGCAAGCCACAGTGGGATTTCCAGTTTTGATCCCTGGAGGAACGAGAGAAGCCAAAAGTTATCCTTGTCATGAAAGTACACCTGAAGTAGCCCCAAAGACAGAGCGTGAACTTTATTAATGAAGATCCAGCATTACAAAAAGTCCATTCTGTTTTCAGAACACTATTTTGTGACTGTAGCATAAACCAGACACACTTTAGAGGCGTTATTATCGCAAGACTCAGAAAGTGGACGTTTATTGATGCTCTGTGGTTTACTAATTGTCAGATTATGAAACAGCAAGAGAAGAGGAAAGAACCAAACAAGCAAAGCGCATACGATAAACGCAAAAATAACTTTTGAGAAAGTAGCGAAGAGCACCATTGCAGTGACCACGAACAGAGGGCGGCCGGGCATGGGAGGCGCGACAGGAGGTGGGGGCGAGGCGGCGGCCCCGGGGCAGAGCCCCCCGCACCCCGTCCCCTCCCGGGAGCGACGGTCCCGTGTCCCCTCCCCGTTACCTCCGGGACGGACTCGGCGCTGCCGGCGCCCTGCCCCAGCAACACGGCCAGGCGCGGCAGTGCGCTCTCAGCGCGCCCCGGCAGCTTCTCCTGCGACATGAGGATATCGTCCAGCGAGAGGAAATTCTCCTCCATGCCCAGCCCGGGGCCCACCGGGAAATACGAGTCGGACATGGCCCGGCCGCGGCTCCCGCCAGCCCGTGAGGCACCGCCCGCCGCCGACACCGCGCATGCGCCGCACCCTCCCCGGCCCCGCCCGGCCCGCGCGGCTGAGGGGGAATCGGGATGGGGATGGGGATAGGCATGGGCATGGGCATGGGCATGGGCATGGGCATGGGCATGCGCATGGGGCATGGGGATGGGCATGGGCATGGGCATGGGGATGGGGATGGGGATGGGGCATGGGGATTGGCATGGGCATGGGGCATGGGCATNATGGGGATGGGGCATGGAGCACGGGCATGGGCATGGGGCCGGGGACGGAGATGGGGATCGCCACCGCCACTGCCACCGCAGCTGCCCCACCGGCGCGGCTCCGCAGCCGATCCCGTCTGTCCCTCTCCAAACCATCCTGAACCGCGTTAAAGGCGGGTCTTGGACTCGTATCAGGACAGGACAGGACAGGGGGATGGATTCACACTGAAATTGGGTGTTGCGGGGAGGTTCCTCGCTGTGAGGAACTGGCACGGGTTGCCCAGACAAGCTGTGGCTGCCCCATCCTTGGAGGTATCCCAGGCCAGGTTGGACAAAGCTTGGAGCAGCCTGGGATAGTAGAAGGTGTCCCTGCCCATGGCAAGGGTTTGGAACAGGTTGAGCTTTAAAGTCGCTTCCAACACAGACCATTCCAGGGAGCGCTGCTGGCAGGCTGGGCACAGCTGCCCTGTCCCTGTCCCGCCGAGCTGAGGATGCTGCTCCAGGCAGGGCCCGGCCCCTCAGAACGGCTCCGACACCTCCATCCGCAGCCACCGGCGCGTTTATGGAAAGCCGGGGGAATGCTGCCCGTGTGGTTGGTTGTGCCCGTGTTTCTCCTTGGCAATTAAGGACGTGGCTCATCCTGCAGAGCACATGATCCGGCTGATGGATGTGGCTGTGCTGAGTCGGCAGAAGGCAGTGCTAATGAACTGTGCACACCTTGGATTTCAAGGGGAGGCTACATCCCAAATTAATTCGTTTTAGAGCTGTAATACAGATAATCAAGTCATGTTTTGATGGCAGAATCAAATACCCCGCGCTAAATTCTGGGTCTGGTTGTATAAGAATAAAAGCAGTGGTTATCCCCCATTTTGATCAGAATTTTACTTCACTTTGGAATCTGACCTTGTGCTTTTTTTACTCATTGTTTTGTTGTTTCAAAGATAGTTCATTTTTAATCAGATTAAAATTTTCTTGCTATTCACTGAGCTGTATATGCTGAAAACATTATTTTTTTCTATAGACAGTGGTCTTTAAGATAACATTTAAATAATCTAGTAAATATTTCAGTCTTTGTTCTGCTGAGGAAGGAAAATAAACAATTGAACAGTGTTGAAACACCTGACAATTTCCCTCAGAAATAATCATAGAGTTATTTATAGGGGGTTTGATGATTTTTTTAATGACATTTTCAGTCCATGACTAAGGCGTAGCCCAATGCATCTTTAATCATCTTTTAATTCCTAGGACCTCAGCATTCTTCCTGCTGCTGTTTGCTCAAGCTGGATCCACTGTGATTTGTTACTGTTTTTATACTGGTATTTTAACATCTTCATCAAAGTCAGATCCGTGCAAAATAATAAAATTTGAACCAGTTTATTAAATCTTGTGCTGTTCTATTTCATACTAAGAAAAATAAAGCACAGACAGTGTGGGCTGAGACCTCAGGATGATGTGCTTCCGTCATTTCCACGTCCCCTGGGTACCATGGCAGTCTGTGCTATAAAAATCCAGCCAACAAAGAAATGGTGAGATTTTGTGAGCTGTGTGAGCAGAAGAAATGTACCCGTGTGTGTTTGTCAGTGTGACACCCACACACTGCCGATACCAGTGTCCCCTTTCCCCATTAGTCAGGTACATTAAATACTGGCAGCAGCTGTAAGGGCAATGCATGCCCCCAAAGAGAGATTTAATGTAAAGGTCATTCCTTGTAAGATGCGGAATTTTTTTCTATGGCATAGAAAACAGACATTATATTAAATTTAGCAACACTAACTATTGTCCTGAATTGTTTTTGTGGGGATTTTTTTGTTTTTTTTTTTTTTTTTTTATGAGAGATTAAGACTCTCTGGAAAATAAATCCTTTTATCTGTGCACATTTTCCAGATGAGTTGCAGGGCAATTTCTGAAAGCTCTGTCTAAAGGACAATTCTGTTAAAATTATAATTTGCTGAATTGGATTAGTAAAAATATTCCCTGCTTAATGAGGTTTAGGAAACAAATCTCTCTGCTAAACATGAAAGTGTGCACTGTGTGAGTGAGAAGAGAGAACTATGGAAATGGAATATGCTTTTTCCAGGGTGCAGAGCTAAGACATCTGGAAAAAGAAGAAAGAAAAGCACAATTTCCCAGTGTCCCGAGATGCCTCAGCCTCCAGTGTATGATACAGAAATAAGCACAGAGGTGCAGAAAGCCTGAAGTACTGGGTAAAGCTGAAAGAATATAGAGGGAAAGATGCTTACCCTCACTGTAAAAACGGTTGAAGAATGGTTCTTTTGTGAGAATTTTAAAGAATAATGAATTTGGTAGACAAAATTATGTCATCCCTTTTTGTACTATGTTTGCCTTCTCATCCTGAGAAAGGTACCAGGCAGGTTCTTATTCTTCAACACTTGTGTGTGAATCTTAGTGTAAAAATATGCATTACGAGCCCAGCATCCTAAACCATATAATATTTCCAAAAATATTATTTCAAGACCTTCCTGAAGGAAAAGGAGTGTCTGGTGTCGTAACCGATCTGTACTAAAAACTGAGTAATGATAGAGCCAAGTGTTACAGAATTAAGGCTGAGCTGTGCTGAATAAAACCCAAATTTACTTGAAGGTACAGTGGATAAATTAGAGGATTGCAAAGTACGAGAAAGAGTAAAATCTTAGAAATTGAGGAACAGCTGTTACATCTGATTTATGTACTTCTTAGATCTTGACCACCACAGAATTCAGCCAATTTAATACCAGATAAATTTGGGGAAGCAAGGTTATGTTACCTGCTTCTTCCCAGGCCTTTGATCAGAGCAGGCCGATGTCTGTGTGCCTTGCAGAGTAACTGAGCTGTGTCACGTCAGCATCTGCATTTGAGGTGGTGACAGAGGCAGCTGATAGAGCCATCCTGGGTAATCTAAATAGCATTAAATATGTGAAGTAAGTCAGCTGAAAGAGCTGCAGGATGCTGATGAGAAAAGGAAGTACCTCTCCCTGTGGCCTCACCTTACTTTTTAAGGTCAAAGTGGGAGAGGAATCATCAGTCTCTACATATTGGACTAAACCACAGCACAAATTAAGGTTAATCTTGAGTTGTTTTCCCCTCTGAGGTAGAGAGGATTACAGAATGATTTGCCTTTCTTATTTGCATTGGTTATCCAGCAATCAGAAATGCTGGCAGGGTTTATTGCTGCCTTAACATCCCTAGATGAGACAACTGACGAGCCAGAGTTTTACTGTCTAACCCTGGCCGAAGGATGCTAAGTAGAACTCGGGCCTGTGGTGTTCACACTCCTGAGAGCAGAGCTGGTGGAAGGCAGCACACCCTGTAACACACATCCCTCACCCACAGCCCCGGGCAGAATGTCTGAGTCGCTTCAGCTACTTATTTATTAAGTAGCTGATGCTGCTTAAGCTACTCCTTTCCCTCCTGGAAGTTATACTCAACAAATTTGCATTTCCTAATCAGTTAACTTGCCTGTGGCAGTGAGAGACCTTATTTGTAAATCCTGCTGTGTCTTTGCTACTCCTTTGTTGTGCAAATAAGGGCGTATAACGCAAGTAAACCAATTGGCTTCAGTAGGATTATCCTGAGGGAGTTAAGTGCTGCGTCACATGAATAAACCCTGCTCTCCAAGAGACAGGTTCTGCACCCCAGTACAGCTTCATTTCTTGAAGGAAAAGGGGTAGCAGCACAAATCAGTAGTAAAACTGGGGAGATAATCACTTTCCTGTTCAATTTATCTGCAAATGTGAGATGTTCAGCAACAGTATTAAGGGTACACCATATTCATATTTACATTTCAGAGTATCATTCCTTTCCATGTGGAGGAAGTGTGGAGGGTTGTGTCCTCACATATCCACACTTGCTGCGGGTGGGAGAGCAGCCACAGAAGAAATTAAGGGATTTAGGGTAATCAAACATCCTATGGGAAGAATCTTTTGGCTCCCATCTTCCAAGCAAGGATCTCTTGGCCAGAAGGCAGTGGGGAATCTGGCCAGCTTGTACAATGAATTTCAAAATCTTTTAAACACCTTCTAAAAAAGGAATATTGGAGTCATAAGATCAACCAGATGCTATAGCTGGCATTGCAAAAAATTTTTCTAGAAGAACAAAATCATTTCTAGAATTCCAGTATTTTTCCCAGCTGTCATTTATTCTGTTATTATGCAGGAGTGGATTCAGCAGTTTCCAAGGCTTTTTTAACCACTGTATAGTTTTTCTGCTAAGTGGAAAGTCACAGTTAAATCAGCAGCAGGCATTTGAAGATGGTTTCTTGTTTTAAGGAGTGGTGCCATGTTGCTAAAACTTTTTATCATTTAATTGGAAATGCTGCCCAAATTGTTGATGTTTCTTCCATTTGGAGTTCCCTAGATGATAATTGACTATTGTTTTTGTTTAGAAGTGTGGGGAAATGGTAACTGTGATAACTGCCTTTAAGAAGAAATTAGGGAACTTGCTGATGACTCTTCAGAACTGTGTATCTGCAACAAATTTTAAAGGGGTGACATTTCTCAAACTTCTAGTGTCTCGGGGTGACTGGGATGATGTGAGTAGAAAACTCACAGTATTTTAGTTTCTTTCACATCCACTCACATGATGAGGATGAAAGAAAACTACTGTGTTCATTCTTGACAGGGAGACCCCTTCCTACTCCTAAAGCACTCAAGCTACTGAGCAAAACAATGAATCCTTTCCACAGCATAAAACACTAAACATCAGCAATTTCTTTTTCTTGTGTCTCACCATTCATAGTAAATATCCTAGGGAGATGTTGGAAATGATGCTCTTCCAATTAAGTTGCATGAACTCCAACTCTATTCAGCTAAAGGCTGTTCAATGGCCAGAGACAAAAAACATCTAATGAATCAATCTTTGTGCACAGAAAAAAAACTTTCTTTTTCTTGTTCTTTTTTTTTCTCTCTCTCTTTTTTTTTTTTTTTTTTTTAGGAAATTACATAAAATCTAGAAACGGATGACCTGTTTGAAAGGGAGAGACAGAGACAGGGGTGGGTTGAAGTATGAGTTTCACTTTCTAAATGATGTGGGGGCTTTTTTTCCTGTGCTATCCAGGACATTTCCAGTAAAAAAAAGCTGAAATCTGCAGCTTTTACTGCTGTGAAGAAAAGATTATTCTTTGTCTTTCAGACTCAGATAAGCAATTGTAAATCTGGCTACAGATACTTTTAATGATTTTCTCTTTATATCCTAATACTCCTGTTCTTCATTCTAGGTTCTCACTCTTATTTATATTACTCTGGAGGGTTTTATTAAGTGAGTCACTGGGAAAAAAAATAAAAAACAGCCCTATGTTTTTCTCAAGATCCAGAATGAATCTTGAATTGTGAATTGCAGGGAGAGTAGGTTCCTACCAACTCACATATATGTAATCAGTCAGTTACCACAACATGAATGCCTTCTAAACAATTTCTTCACTGCCTTCATTCAGATTTATTCTATCTGGCTTCTCCAGGGTCACAGGCTGGAGAGGATGCAGTCATCTGCATTTCATGTGTTCAGCTGCCTGTGCTCTTTGAACCATGGTTTCAGCATTACTCCAGCCCTTCGTGTGTCAGCACTAGCTGAGCAGAATGCTGATACTCCAGGGCTTTTTCAGAGCATAAATGCTCCTTTTGGCCCATGGTTCACTGTCTCCCACCAGCAATATCTCTGAATTTCTTAAATCTGATTGCCTCTTGGCTGCTGCTTTTCAGTTCTGGACTGTGGATATGTGGTCAGGCTGTCCCGTGTTTTTTGAGGCATACTAGAATAGGAAAAGATCCAAACTCTTTCTTCTCTGATCATATATGGGAAGGGAAATCTAACAGCACCTCACTGGAGCACACTGCATTGTGTCAAAAAGGAGAGAATCTTGTTCTTGACTTGTGAGGAAGCTTTTCATCCTTCAGTAAAAGAAAACGCTGTAGAAATGTCAGCTTACACTGAATACATGCTGAGAATTTGGCTGATATAATGTGATTACAGTCAGAATGAGCACACCAAGAATTCTGTGTCCCGGAATTCTGTGTGTGAGAATGACTATTAATATAATATCAACTAGGAGGTCCATGAGGAGCAGAGCAAACCCAGTTTCTTGCTGGCATTCCTGGTGTCATGGGGAGACAGAGAGGTGGCTGCTGCAGATCAGTTTCTAGAGGTGGGCTGAGAGCAGCAATTTCTGAGCTGTTCAAAGGCATCACAGGCAGAATGGAAGAATTGGGTAAGGTTTATCAGGAAGACCCTCCCACTGAGTCACAAGGAGCAGAAAGGACCCACTTGCTTTCCAAACCCCTTCTCAGAGACAAGATGCAGCTGGTTCCAATTCTACCCCCAAACTTGCTCAGTGGTTTATATCTAAGGGATTATATAGGTGTAATTGAGCCTTTGCACAACTTTGTCCTTCAGAAGCAAGGATGGTAAACCAAATATATTTATATGAATAAAAGAACTTATTTCTTTGAATTGATGATGATGAGACTAATAGACCTTAATCAGAATTATTTACTACGCAGAATAGGTGGGTATAACTGCCAGTGCACTATTTATTGCAGCATTATTGAAGCAATTGTATCCAAGCCAGCAAAATAATTATTAAGTAGAGGCTGATGTTACTCACCCATAGCAAGGACCATGGGCAAAGCTCTTTTGATCCTGTGATGTTTAACTTTGGAAAAGATGAGTCTGGCTGGTCTCAGCATTCTTCATCACCAAAAGCAGCTGACCCTCCTTCTCCCTCCAGCACCACTCACTTTTGCACTTAGGGTGAATTTAGAGCTGTTTCATCCCCATGTGGGCAGAGCATGCTGATACAAAGGGATCCCTGTGGGCCCCTGCAGGTTCCTCTACCCATTATCACTTGCCAGACCAGTCAGGTGATTCCAGGTGGTGGAAGCTTGGGAAGCGTGTGGGGAGAGTTTGAGAGGTTAACCACTGGAGTCCAGGGATTAAGGGAAAGATGCAATTCCTTCTGAGCATCCTATCTGGAAGAATTCCAGTGATTCACAGTGTGGGAGAATGCAAAGGAGAGACAAGACAGACAGCTTGCATGGTCTGACAGCTGAGTGGCTCTGTAGTTCTGAGAACATCCTGTCTCGGTGTATCCTCAGATCTGACAGCTTTGCTCTGTCAGGCAGGGACTGCTCTGTGATCCTGTAAAGTTTATCTTGGTTTTCACCAAACACCCCTGTACATGCCCAGCAATATATCTCATTGCCAGTAAGCCAGCAGTGTGCAAGTGCCAGCAGCTAAATATCCAGGAATGTTATATTCAAAAGTGACAAAACCCCATGAGATGTGTTAAAAGCAAACACATTTTATCTGGACTTTGTGGCTTGTACTCAGTGGCAGCCTTTATCACACAAACACAGATGAGGATTTTTGACAGGGTTTTAACCTCTTCTAAGAGAAGCTGCGTATCTTTTGATTTTCTCATTTTTCTTACAATCCTGTATTTACAAGCAGAGCTAGTAAAATAACAGAAAAACACATTAAGTGGGGAAGGTTTGGCAAACCCAGCATAATCTCATTGAGATGAGTGATGGGTTTAGATTTTGTTTTCAAAAAAAAAAAGAGTTCAAAAATCTATCTCCTCACAGAATTTGGGGCAAAATACTTCCATGGTATAAACAGATGTAAATCCACTACAGAAAGTGCAGCTATGTCCATTCACAGAGGGTGATTTTGTTGTTTTGTTGATAACATCGTTTATCTGTGGATAGCAATTCAATATTAAAATTAGCAGTCCTTAAATACATTGACACCTTCTTGGATGGGTTCTTCAATGCACATGCTTTGCTTTTCCTCTCTTTTGACTAATACTCTCCATCCTGGAGCCAGAGTGCATTAAGTGTTGTGTCATATACATTTTTGACTTTCCTTTATGTCCCTTCTGAGACTTGTATGCAGGGCAGAGTTGTTTCTGTGCTCCAATTCTAAATGCCCACAATCCTATGGCTTTCTACCAGAGATGTCAGACTGGATGATAGTTGTTTTTTACTTCAGGTGAAACATGATGGAGTTTGTGGTTCCTAATGAGCTCGTTCCACAAACCAAGTCTCAGCTTTTCAACAGTGAAATGTGTGAGTCAGACCTTGAAGATAAAGCTCTTATGCAATTGCTTAGAATTGCAGCAGGTTGTTTATAACATCCTTTGCATTCAAGCCTACTTTGGCTTTAAGCATCAGGAATAATTCTGTGACAGAGCAGTGCACTGGATCTGTCAGGGTTGGAGTTAACTCTCCTCACAGCTGCAGTGCTGCTGCTGCCCCAGAGTTTTGGCTTCTGCTGAGCAGTGCTTTGCACAGTGGCAGGGCTCTTTCTGCTCCCTCCTCCAGTCAGTGGGCTGGGGGACAAGGCAAGAGATGGGGAAGGAACACAACCAAAGGGATATTCCATTCATTATGACATAGGCTCAGCAATAAAAGCTCAGGGAGAGGAGGTGGAGGAGGAGGATGTTTGCGGTTGTGGTGTTTGTGTTCTCAAGCAATGGTTGCACATGCTGAGACCCTTCTTCCCAGGCAGTGACTGGACATCTGCCTGCTGATGGGAAGTAGTGAATGAATCCTTCTTTTTGCTTTTGCTTTCCCTGTTGAACTTGATCCATGAGTCTTTTCACCTTCCTCCCTTTCATCCCACAGAACGGAGTGAGCAAAAGGCTGGATGGGTGTTTGGCTGCTGGTTGAGGTAAACCCATCTCAAGCACTAGAAAACAGACACTCAGCTTCTGTTCCTAATAAACACTGCTCATCTTGTTTCCCTGCATGAGGTTACAGTGTTATTGCAGAATGTTCCTCTGCTTTTACATTTTCACCTACTTTTACATTTTCACTTGCATTCTATTTCCTTCCAAATAATTAGTTGTGGATGTAATGACATCATCCCAGTTCACTCTGACTGCCCACACCAAATCAGTTGGCTATTTCTGCAAAGCTGATTAGGGATGACACCCTTAAAAACATTGAATTTAAATTAACATTTAGTTTTCAAAGTGAACGTCTCATAGAAACCCATCCTCCTGAGGTGTCAGAGACTGCTGCTGATTTCCTTCCCTCATTCAGCAGGTTCGTACAAAAAGGTTGGGAGTGCCTGGGCGACACAGTTTTAAAAGGAGCTGTTGAAAACTTAATTCATACAGAGTATCTGCCCAGCTTTCTCACTGATGCCATTGCAAGGTGCCTCATCCACAGAAGGTTGCTCACAAGGGTGGTCTGACCCCTCCAGGAGGATGGCTGAGCAACTGGCCAGGAATATGCTTTGTCTTATTTTCAGTCTCTTCTCTGTGTCCATTCTACACAACCTCTGCTGAGGCCATGGACTCAGAAGCTTCAGCTCCATAAATGCATCTCCTGATTTGCAGTGGTTTGATGTATGATCCCCAAAGAAGTTTTAAGTTTGCCATTGCTGCCATTAAGTCCAGCCCCAGCTCAGCCTCTGGCCACACAAACCAGCCATGTCTTCTTCACTTCACCAGTGGAGAATACAGTTATTTCATAATTTTTGTTATTTCCTTTTTTCCAGCTTGTCTTTTGCTTGTGCTTCCTGCAGTTTTTATAGAAAGATATTTTTAAAAGGTGGGTGAACTGCTTCATTATTAATTGTTTGCTCTGTATAATGATGGGTATTTCTAGCAGTATCCATCCTTTTAATCCAATTCTTTGCCACATATACACAAAGGGAAACAAAATGCCTTTAGGACATCATATATTTGTAAAGAACATTAGTAATGCAGTGAGGTAGATCAGCTTCATGCATTCATTTGAAGACTAGGGTCTAAATTTAGATTAATTCCCAAATGAGAAGGGATTTGTGGCCTCAATTTCAATAGCTGTTCAATCCAAAACTGCCACAGGAATTAGTGCAATGAGAAGTCTGTGATTTGGAGTCTGGGAAGGAATGATAGATCAGGAGCTGGACCTCCAGCCTTCAGTGGAAATTCGTGGCAGAAATTCCTTGGACACCTGACTTTGGTTTCTGTCCCACCCTTCTGTGAGTTGTCAGTTTCACCAAATTCCCCTTGATTTATGGCAGTTACTCATAAGGCCCAGGTGTCCCTGGGTGATACAACAAAGCATTCATGTCTTTCTTAGGTTCATGGTGCTGAAAGTGTAGGTTTGGTGTTGCAGCCTCTGAACTTGCTGTCAGTGTGACATTCCCTGCTGTGGAGTGAAAGCCACAGCTCCAGGTGAGAGATTTGGTTTGGGCTAGAAGTGTTACCCTGCTTTACCAGCAGTACAATGGCAGCACATCCCAAAGCTGTGTGGTTGTCACTGTAGGAGAGCTTCTGTGTTATCTGTAACCCTGAAAAACAGAAAGCATTTAAAAGTATGTGGGGAAGACTCACTAAGTCATTGTGTAGCTTATGAGCAGGTCTTACACAGGATCAAAGCTGGGGTCAATTCTGTCATTTTGTCTTTCTGTATTAAGTGTTATAATCTTTGCCCCTTGTATGTGCGTAGCCTCCATCAGGGAAAATGGTGATGAGTTTTCATACCAAGGGGATATTAATTCCCCATTCCCCTTCAGTAATGTATAATGTCAACAGCAGCCTTTGATGAATTCAGCTTCTTCTTAATTAGATGCTTGAGCAGGAGATTATTAATCCATTTATCTCAAATTCTAATTGTGCCATGAATTGCTTGCTGTTTCATGCCGAATTTTATGATCATAGTTATCTTCTTGCAACCTTTAAGAAGTCATACTCATAAGTGACTGTATTTCTGGAAACTTAAATTGCTGTGCTCTTATTTGTATTACTTTCCTCAATATGTGAGTGTGCAGATATTCTGAAAGCCCCACTCCATTAGCCAGGGCTATCCTGCAACACAACAATTCAGCAATTGCAGCCAGATGCCATTTCCATGGTAGTGACATCAGGCCTTTTAAAAAATGAATTTTAGCACCAGTAAGGGGAACTGGGTGCTTTTCATGGCAAAGGCTGGGGTTTTTTATACCAGAATTACTGAGTGGGCTTGATTTAGAGACCTACCAGCTTTGAAATGCACATTAAAACCATAAACTTCAGTTGTGATACTAATGTATAATATACTAATGATCCTATAGATCTAAAAATCACTCCTAGGACATTCAGGGCAAGCCAGTCCATTTGTTAAAAGAGCATGTAGTTGCCCAAGTGACACACACTTGCCTGGATACAGCCAAGGATTCTTTTGAAAATGTGCTCAGAGCAGGCAAAAGGTTGTTTTTTCCCTCTGAACAGCCTGAACTGGCCTAGTTTGCAATCCATGGTGAATACTGCAATGGCTCCATCTGCTGAAACAACTAAATCACTGGGAACTTCAAAAAGTTGCAGGAAACTGGATTTTTTTTCCTCCTGGGGTCTGTGCTATTCATCCCCTCTGTGTTTCTGTGTCCAGGATGGGCTATTTCAGGCTGGACTCAGAACATGCTGTAGCTTCTCTGTGTGTCTGCATGTCCCCACAGAGGAATGGGTCTGACAGGCATGTGGCTGACATTCAGTCAAGTGGAATAATAAATGATAGTGCATGAAGCCACTTTCTCAGTGTTTCTGTTTTTATATGGGCTGTTATGTAGGGCTGCTGTGTGCAAAAGGGGATTTAATGGCACCATCTAAATGACATAGTGATACCTGGGAAGACAGAAAGGTATTAGAGTGAGGGTAGCGGGTTTTTCTGTCGTGTTCTGTGGTTTTAGCCATCTATACTGGCTGCTATTAAAAAATGCAAACCCTCCCACAGTCACTTCCTATTCTAAATACTGTGGCAGATGACAGCTCTTCTGGCACCGCTGGGCTCACGTGTTGCCAAACGATTGCTTTCCAGTGGTGTTTCTGATGTCCTCACTGACAGCTTGTCCTGCTTGTCCTTTCCAGTGCAGAGCTTGTTTCTCGTTAGGGTCCCTGTATCTCACTGCTGAACAAATTCCAGCCGGGGTGAGGCTGCCTGCTCCCATCCCTTCAGGAGGCCCCTCACGGCAGAAGCTCTGAATGTGTTCACAAGCAGCTGGGCTGAGTTTAGTTCCGAGTATGTGTAAAACAAAATCATACCTGCACATCTGAGTGCCACTGTATCTTGTTTTAGACAAGGGAATGACTTTAGGTGTCTGTTTTGAATGCATCTGGCAGACTGCATGAACAGAGATGTCTGCAGTCAGATGAGTAAACACAGGGGGATTTCTTGCACTGTCTGCACTCGGGAAGCTGTGGTCACTTGGTGTGTGAGCTCCTGCTTCACTCTAATGGTCTTACTCTCCTTTCTCATAGTTGGAGGGCAGCTGACCTTGTTTGTGTTGTATTTCATCATTGCCCTGAAACTTCTCCTACTACCAGGTGAATCAATGCACAGAGCCTGTGAGAGGAGCTGCCAGGACACAAAGACAGCTGATCCCAGAACCCTTTGTCAGTGTGGCTGGCAAGAGCCATTAAAAACTGTGATCTGTTTATGCACGGGCTGAGCTCAGAACTGGGATTTCTGCACCCT
This sequence comes from Rhipidura dahli, assembly GCA_013399225.1. NCBI lineage: Eukaryota > Metazoa > Chordata > Aves > Passeriformes > Rhipiduridae > Rhipidura > Rhipidura dahli. The sequence goes on from VXAC01008451.1 coordinate 3,553,847, forward strand.
ACAGTTGTCTGAACCCCTCCCAGTTCTGCCAAGGATGTACTTTGTGACTTGGAGAAAGTCAGATCTCTGTTTTTCAGTTTCCACTCAGAGAGGGTCTTTGGGCCATGGAGATATCTCTTGCTTCACCAAGACTGGAAGGATTAATTGACCTGTACATTTGAAGTCATAAATTGCCATGCAGAGCCAGACTCTGCACCAGTGCATAAAGGGAGGTTTTGTCATTGCTTTTGAAGAGAGGAGAACTGTGATCCAAGTGCCTAAAAGGGGGCAAACCCCACAGTGATAGGGCAAGTTAATGCATAAATTCTTTCCCCTCTCTCCCTGCTGGCTTTTCTTATTCACTTAATAATATTCCTGCTCAGTCTTCTGGCTCAGCTTTCTCACGAGTTTTGTTTCTTCCCATTGTTCCTTCTAGCAGGGCTCTTCTGCTTGAAAAAGGCACTTTGATTCACTTTGTGCTCTTGACTTGAAGCTAATGGGGTTCATCTGATCTGGTGAATCAGAGGAAGTTCCTCTGCATCTCTGTCTTGTGGACTGAGTGAAGCGGAGCCTCTGTAGAAGACAGACATGGGATCGTATAAGTAAAGAGTGTGTACAATGTGCCTGACTCAAGCTTGTAACTAATTCAGTGTGAAACATGCCTTTTTTGCCATGAGTGTATGGGGAATTAAGACTAAAATTATTTCAGTTCCCCTCTGCCTCTGACAAATTTGAAAGCAGGGTTATGCCAGTGCTGAGGGGTTTGTTTTGAATACTACACTGCATGCTTCTTTTTAGTCAAAGTCTTATTTATTCTGCTTTTTAACTTCTCCGCTCTCCTCTTCTTAGAACTTATGAGTCTTTTTAATGTAGTACCCAATGTTTTCTGGTTATACTACTAGTATTTTCTGGGGCACATAACCTCGAAATGGAGACTTTTCATGACAGGATCTCCTTTTAAATTAACCCAAGAATGGCAGCATTGGATTCAGACCTCCCATGTTGTCTATGTGGCAATGAAGCAGTCATTTGTGCCGGAGGCCCAGCTCACAGCAGGAACCTTAGAGAGAAGAGGAAGTGATGCTGTGGAGGAGCTCATAGTCAGGTGCCAAAACACAAAGAGACACAATTAATAATTTTTGCAGTGGTCTGGCTGTTCACTGTTCCCCATTTGTATGTTGGGGCAGCAGTGTTGGGGTAAGCAAGCACACCAGATAGAGACAGTGGGTGCTCTGGGTCTGGGGTGGTGGAAGGGTCCAATGAAACCCAGAAGACAGAGGGGAGGAATCCCTGACCCACTTTGCTGGAGACTGCCCAGGGATCAAAGCAAAAGCAGAAAGGGGTGCAGTGTTCCTGCTGATACCATCACCTTGACGTCATGAGAAGCTGAGTAGTGCAGGATCAGCCATTCCTGGTTACGTAACTCATTTGTGGCCTCAGATTCATTTGATCCCTTTTATGCATTCTGTTGGCAGCAGAACATTCCAGCCATTGCCCCAGGAATGATGAAAGAGGGCAGTCAGAGCAGATCACATACCCAGTGAACCTGAAAGGGAAAGGTAACTAACCATCCTTTTCCAGTGGTTACCTCTTCTCTGTCAGCAGAGTAGGATTTTTATAACAAATCCTACCCCAATTTGCTGAGATAGGCCAGCAAGTGGGTAGCTTCTTTTTCCACCAAAGGAATAACTATCCCTTTCAAAATCTCCTAGATGTGACATTATTCCTTCAAAATCCAACCTTTGCTGGAAATTACTGGTTTTAGAAGTGACCTAAGATTGCCAATTTCAAGCTTGGTGTTGTATACTTGATAGCACTTTGGGTATAAGAAGTTCTGCCACCTCCTCCTGCCTGGCCTGCTTTTTGTATATGTATGTTTCACCAGGCAATGGAGAAAGAGAAAAAAGTTCAAATGGAAAGCATTTTTAGAAAATCACAAGTGTTGGTGGCTAGCGAGTATTTCAGGGCACATGCAGGTCCTGAGAACATTTTCAAGCACATTTTTGAATTATCCCTTTTTGGTGGCTGATAAAATTAATTTGCATCTTTGAGAAGTCCCTTCACTTGGACTCCTTGGGTGCTGTGAAGCTTTCTGTGTTCTGAAGGTCAGGGTGTTAGCTTAGGTTCCCAAATGGCAGTCTAACATTAGATATCTGTTTACTGAAAATCCCCAAACTCATCATCACGAGTTCCATGTGTGATGCATGTCTCACAGGCCTGCAAGTCATCAAACCAGGCAGCCTGTTCTACAGAGCACTGGTGACAGAGCCTGCACGCTGTGCAGCAGTGCAGGAGTGCTCTTTGATCTGCTGGGCAGAGATAAGGCCCTTCTAAGAGGATGTATTTACCTTAGAAGCTGTCTTTGATGGGCCCTCTCTTTTATGAGAGTAGAGCTCTGTGTCTGCTCAGTTTCTCTGAACAAACACCATATCAGCTTTTCAGCACAAGGCTTTGGGGTGCTGCACCCCTGCACTGTGCAGGAGGTTCTGTGCTGACCGTGACACAGCAGCATTCAGTCCAAGAGACAACTGCAGGGGATTTAATCTGCCGTGAGCTGCAACTGGGGCTTAGGAGGCTCTTTTACTTTTGTCCTTAGATCATGGTTGTAAGTCTGGTAAGTACTTTGTCATTTAGGATATGCAAAAATAGAGAACAAATTTTGCATTGCCCCACCCTTTAATATCAAGAATATTCTTAGTGACCTCGACAAGCCAGCAATCACCCAATGTCATTACAGTGCAGATAATTTCTCTGTGTCATTCAGTGTTATCCCATCCACGCTGCAGTCCTGCGCTTGGCGCCATTCTGTTTACTGCCACATTGTTAGTCCTGAAGGAAAGCCTGAAGTCCCTGTTCTTCCTTTTACTTGAGGTTAACTTAGGGTAGGGATTCAGTGATGTGCTGGTCATGGCTCTGTGCAGTCACAAGAGGATGTACATGCCCCATTCTCAGGGCTGGGAATGGTCTTCATAAAGCCCGAGTCTCTGCTTAGGATTTGTATATTTACATGGGTTTCAACAACGTGGTGAGTCCCACCTATTTCCCAGCTACAGTTAATGAAACCTTGACCAGCTGTGCACTGATACAGCACCCAGAGCTCCACAGAGCAAGCTGGGGTCTAAATGTCAGAGCAGAACAGTTTGTCACTAAACCTTACACAAGAAACACTGTGGTATTTCCCTTCTTTCTTCCCAGATTTGTACTGCTTTCTGCTAGACCTCACACTTTGCCACTACCTGAATTTTCCAAGAAATTCACAGAGCAGACACAGCAGTGTCATTAAAAGGCTCCTGGAAGTAATGAGAAAATGAGACTGCACTTATACCTGTCCATCTCAGAGACTCTCCTTGGATGATAACAGTCCTTGTGTTGAGCCAAGAGATTCATACCAAGGTTGACAAATGCTCCCTGGGATACTGACATTACAACTGTGTGTCAAACACTGCCCTATCACACAGGCATGTATATTTTGCTGTTTGGCAAAAAGCAGGGAGCTATTTCTGAGACTGCAAAACTATTTTCTTAACTCTGCTAGGCCCTGGAGGAGTAAACGTGTCCTACAGATTGTATGTGCACTGCTAGAAATGCAGCCATCACCAGAGCTGTCTGACACCCCTCTCCTTGTGCCCAAGTCCAACAATGATGCTGTGAAATAATGACAATTTCAGACCTTACACAGTGGCATTTTGCTGCTCCTGGGGATTTTGCTCATCCCTTTCCACTCCCTCTCCCCCTTTCTAGGATATTTGAATGAAAGTTACTGTTTGATTGTCAAGGATTAACCTTTTAAAGGGCTCTTGCAGGGTCTGATGATTTCACAGACATGATATGAAGCATGTGGGGCTTTCACCTCCTGCCAGTGAACCAGCCCAGGTTAAGCCCCCTGGTCTAGCAGCTTGTCACAGGCAAGACTGAGTGTGGTCCACTGCCAGTGCAGGCAACGTGCATGGTGAGAGCTCTGAAACTCTGTCAGTGAGAGGAGTCCTTGCTCTGAGACGTTGACATCTTGTGTTAGAGTGAGTAATGTGCTGGGATGTGTGCCAGCCTCCGAGACCTTCATGGGAAGGCAGCAGCATAAGCAATTTCAGTGTCAGTTAATTACACTTGAAGACACTGTGGTGGCTGTGGTATCTAAACACAAAATAGATGGAGAAGCAGAGAGATGCCTCAGGACATGGTGACTTTAGTGTGACAGAATCAATGAAGGGCTTTGAAGTCTTGTCTTGTTTTCTTTGCAGATATTTCTCTTTGATCTCATGCTGGGTTTTTTTTTCTACAGGTGTTGAGTTTTTGTTTAATGTTAAAACAAATGGATCCATTGTCACATATAACAAGAGCTGCTGGATGTAGTTCTTAGCCTCTGACATTACAGGAAAGTTATGGCTGACCTGCATCACTTAGTTCTCCAAACCTCCTCTGCAGCACCTTAATACTGGTGTCCTGCAGGAATGGCCCACTTTAGCATGACTGTACCTATCCTCATCTCCCTAAAACACAGTGACTGCCCCACAGCTGGTGATACCACTGCCTACTCCGTGTATAGAAAGGAAAGGGAGGACACTGGGATCAGGGGTTCTGCCTGACTTATTTTATGGCCTGTTAGGTGATGCTTTGATCTCTGGATGTTTTCTCTTCTCTGTGAAAGACTGTAACATTTTAAGGTGCTTTGGGATCCACAGAATAACAGCTTTGTAGCTGCATTAATACAAATAATTCTTTTCCATGCTTCCTGTGGCACTCTCCCAGAAGCTGTCACTGGCATTGTGCAGGATCTCCAGCAGAATTTCTCCAGAGCCCTTTTTCTGCCAACAGCGTGGGCAGCTGAAAATAGTAAAAGAATATTTTTTCAAAAATTAGTCAGGGGCATAAAGTGTATTTTTTATGCCAGTATAAGTATGATACGGTTGCAATAAAACCATTGCTGTATTTAAGCACTTAAAATAACTTTCCCTGCAAGCTGCTCACACTGGGGGATGTGCTATGGATGGTCCTGGCTGTTAAGACATCCCAACAGAACTTTTTTATGCCTTTCTGCCTCAGATAGAGAAGACTGGAGGATTTTGTCCTGCTGGCCTTGGCCTGTCCTGACAGCACAGGAGGGCTTAGTGGTGAAGGCCTTACAGCCATCCTCATCCTCTCTTTGCCAGTGCCAGCATCTCATCAGTCCATATGGACTTAGATGCAGCAGGGGCTGCAGCTGTGTTTTCTTACTACAGCAGACATAAAATAATGAGTCAGTTTGCAGGGCCTTCCAATCAAAACTCTGTTTACCTTAATTCCTCTGTATTTTTCCTTTCAGTGCATTTTACCAAATCAACACAAATCAGCAAAGCTAATAGATGTAAGCAAATAGTGCCAGATTATTTTCCTTAAGCATATTCTACTTCATGTCATTGCTAGAGGTGATGTTCTAGTCTGTTTTATTTGTTTCTCCTGGAAATAGAGGGTTACTTTCTTACAGAATACATTTGAAATTAGCAGTAAGGTCAATCTACAAGGTTTTTGTTGAAGAACTGCTCTGATGTGTTTGTTACAGAGCTCACCTTGCACTATAGAACAAAGGAGGTCAGGGAATGCAAGCATGTGAATTCTGTTCCCTTCTAAATGCTGTCAAATTCCATTCATTGCCCTTCACGGTGGTGTTACTGAAACACCTTCACACAAAATGCCAATATCAAAATCAGTGAATTTCCTAGAGTCTCTGCATAGTGTCTCTTGTGAGAATCATTATTTTGTATAGGCTCTTTCATCAGTTTTTATGAGGCTTGAAGAAGTATCAGTACTTTGCAGTAGAAAGGCTTTTTTGGATAAGAGTATTTTGCAGTATTTTTTAAAAACCTGCCTGGAACTTAATCCCCTATCTGGAGAGTATTTAATTTCCAGCTGTTTCCTGGCTTCTTTCTGGGCTGTTGTCTCCTGGCAGTGTAACTCTGTGGTGGTTTGGGGATCGAAGTGTGGTATCTGATACAGCAGCACTTCACACATCCCCTTGATGCTAAGGAAGGAGGCTGTGAATGGCTGTGTGTGAGCTGGGCAGTGACAGCCTGTGCTGGCTGGAGCACACGCTCTGCATTCACAGCCAGCTTCATGCAGTGACTTGTGGTGACACAGCCAGGAAGAGAGGAGCACACAAAGTGTTGCCTAAGAACAAGAAACAGACTTTTTTAGAGCTGGAGTGAAAACTCCAGCACTATTTAGCGGCCATGTCCCTTTTCCAAACACTTGTGCAGGAAGAACCATCTCATATCTGAGGGAGCCTGAAGGCAATCTGAGGGAATATCCGAATCTCTGTGTTATTTTCTTCCCCTGGTTTCATTCTGCCCATTTCAGTCACATCATATTCCTGTGCAAAGCATCTCCACAGTTCCCCATCCACTGGCTCTGATCCACTCAGGGGGTTTGCAACCACGTTGTGGGACTTTAGGAGCAAAGCTGCATCTCAGGAGGAGCAGGGGGTCTTTTGCTGCTGCACCTCCAAGCCCTGGTGACCTTTATAGCAATTTATTGCCCTCCCAGTCATTTGCATTATTTTAAGTGGACTTGGGCCCAATTCAACAACCAATTTAATCCCTGAAACTCCTGCTGAAATCACTGAGCTGCAGCATTCATGTTGACTTTAGTGGGATTTCTCTCTTGTGATTCATTCATTGCTCTTTTCTGTATCTGAACCTTTTCCATTCTATTTAAAGTATACAGGGACTGAGCACAGCTCTGCCATCTCTACTTGTTGCACAGTGCTCTTTGCACACCCCTCAGGTTGTTAAATTCCATGATATTTGGAGAAGAGTATTAATAGCTAGGATTCTGCTCAGGGAACGGCTTTGAAGGCTTCTAGGATGGCATTCAGACTGCCTGGTCTGTGCGGCTGCCAGACACTGACTTCATAGAGTCGTAGAATCTTGGAATGGTTTGTTGGAAGGGACTTCCAACAAAGACATCCTAGTTCCATTGCCTTGCTAGGGACAGAGACACCTTCCACAAGACCAGGTTGCTCAGAGCCCCACCCAACCTGGCCTTGAACAGTTCCAGGGATAGAGTGTCCACTTTTAATGCAGCAGCTTCCCTGGATAAGCCTCCATCACCTGCTATCCCCACTGCAACATGAAACACTAATCATTGGGAGGACTAATTTATAGGTGGCCTGGATAGATCCCTTGCTCGTTTGTCCTGACTCTTCCAGCATTTACACACAGATGTGAAGACACAAATAACTAGCATGGAAAGTTTGCTGTGGACAGCTGTAGTTTTTCAATTAAAAAGTCTTGTTAATTTTGGGGAAGCAGCTGCTACTATTGCCTTGTGTGTTTTTTCCCCTCTACCTTGTACTGCTGCTGTCAAGACATGAGGATTGATTTGTGTTTCTGTGCACTAGAGTGCAGACAGGATTCAAAGCTGAGATTCTCATTATACCTATGTTTTCCCAGCTTGGATTCATCTGACTCCCTTTGCTGCTGCCTGCCTTTCAGGCTGTGCACGTCTGGGGAATGATAATGCAAACAAACTCCAGACTTTCTGTGTGGGACAGCTGAGCCAGGTGCTGCTGGATGCTGTGTCCAGCGATGCGTAGTCCCTCAGGGTATCACACAAGATGTGAGATGGCCTTGTTTGACATCAGTGTTTCTCCAAAAGCATCCACCCCAGCACATGTTTACTTCAACAGTGCAAAGTACATTTTGCCCTCACACCCTGGTGTGTTATTTTCCTTGCCCCAACACAAAGCCTCAGCACACTCTGGAGTAAATTGTAGTAGGAAAGATGTCTAATGCTCTCTTTTCTGAGGGCTGTGAGGAGCAGCTTTTTCCATTTGTTCCTTTCTTGAGCCATCAGGATTACAATGAGGGCATGGTGGATATTTTCTGATGGCAATTTACTATTTTCCTTAGCTGTAGCTCAGTGTCTTCCTTTACTCTGCAGGAGAAACTCAGCAGAGGACCCTGCCCAGCCCTACAAAGGGCAACACCCTTCCAAGTGTTGCAGTCTGATTTCAGTGTCATTTTCCCCTTCTCTGAAGGATTTCCCTGTGGCCATGTTTCTGCTGGAAAATCTAGCTGGTACTTATCACTCTTCTAATCATGGCAAATTTTCAGTATCTCTCCTTGTTTGCTTCCTTGCAGTTCCTTGGTGTTTAACCTTTTAATTGCATTTTTTACTTTGTTTGTTTCAAGGATTGATGGCTGCTAAAGTCATTTTCCACATTAGTTTATCATGGCATTCATGGCATTAGACTCTTGCACCTTGAACAGGCACTTTGTTTTAGAAGTGTCTTTGTTGTCCCTCAGCTTTTTTTTTTTTTTTTTTCCCAGTGCCAAAGCCAAGATCTTTCCCTGTTTAGCCCGGGAGCAGAAAATTGCAAAACCTTTCAGTGAAAACAGTAGGAGATAACAGGGATATCAACATAGTGAGGTGCAGACAATGCCACGCCAGCCCCAGCCATGCCCGAGGCCTCCAGACACGAACCAGTTCCAACTAATCCTGCATTATACAGAGCTGAGCTCGGGCTAAAGTCACCTCTTGGCTCAGACTGGCGCTACCTTCAAAGTTTGCCCTGCTTTGGGGAGGAAGCTCAGCCCAATGACCTCCAAATTATTCCGTGATTCATTGCCACTCTTTCCTGGCTCCATGACTCCCAGGCAGAAGGTGGCCTGTGTACAGGCTCGGAACACTGTCTGAGCATGGGCAGGCTCTCAAAAGTAGATTCCAAAAATTGCCCAGGCAATTCCTGTCCAATCCAGAGATGTGTTGGGGGAATGACTGTGAATTCCTTGAAAACTTGTGTTTAAAGCCTAAGGACCCAACACCTCCATTTTCTGTTTCTGTGAAAGTATTTCTAAAATGGGGTTTATACTATTTCTCCTATTCCCTTGCTTGTATCAGAATACTGAGCTGTAAGTAGTATCTTTAGTCTTGTGTAAGAACCCTCATGCTCGGAGAGTAACATTGGTGTAGTTCATGATAATTAACAGGTTACTGCTGTTGTGTGCAGGTAAGGTTCAGGTTGGTAACACTCAAGGAAAGTAACACTGTGTTTAATAAACAAGAATTTATGAACTCAAGGTCCTGAGTAAATGTGTTTGCTGTCACCTTGGTCATTTAATGAAGGTTTTTCTTCTTAAAATAACAAATTGCACATGTTTACCATCACCAGAGGGCATCCCCGTCACCCATGCCCAGAGAAGGGGGCTGCAGAATATGAGCAGGGACTAAACCTGTCTCAGCCTTGCTCCTTAAGGGCTGTTTTCATGCTCTCTATTCCAAAATTATCTCATTACACAGCATAGACCCATTTAGCTTTGCAATATACTCTTAGTATCTTGCCCTCTCTTGGTCTGTAAACTTATTTATATCTGAAACATTTTTATTTGTTGTCTTTTTAATGCCATATTTTAAAGCTTCTCGTGGAGCTTGGCCTGCAAATGGATACTTGAAATCAAAATGAGGTGAATCTCTCTATAAGAACAGTTGCTGTGGAAAGGGTACATTTATATTAGATCATATTCAGACTGTGCTGAAGGAATGGAATTGAACCAAGAGGGAAATATGATTTTTATTGCCTGCTTCTCCTGTAAATGACACATCATTTCATCTGGCTCATTTTTTTATTGGCATCTTCCCTCCTGCCTAAACTGCAGAATTACTGTGATTTGCAGACTGGCAATTTTACTGAGACCTGTGTCTTTCAGGTAAGGTGTCTTTCACCTCTTGCAGAAAGTGTGCTGCTGCTTCATTTGAAAACAGACTGTCAGACAACATGATTTGGGTTTGTTAAGAACTGTAAATCAGTTTTCAAACTAGAACACTGGCACAGGTCTAATTTGACAGATCTCTGGCATGGCAGAATTTAACAAGTCAGGTTCAGTGCATAATACATGTTTAGCAAAAGCAAGGTAAGACTTTCACAAAAAAAAGTCAAAGCCCTGGTGTATCTCACGTTTAGGATTGTCACTGATGTTGTGGAGGACATCTTGATATCACTAAGAGATGACAAGGAGTCAGCAGCTAAACAAAACCCTGTATGTCCAACTACAGATTCCTTGGCTAGAGCTGAAGTCATTCAGAAGCTGCCATATATCCCATTGAGACAGAACACTTCTGATCAATAGAAATTTTTTTTTTAAAGGTGAGATAACACTCAGAAATTCATTTTGTCTGCTTGATTTTGAGATATTTCATTTTCAAATGAACACTTATCTTCTTTAGGGGTAGATGAATTCATTATATTTATATACTTTTAGCCAGTAAAACCCCCTTAATACATGTTAATACTAGTTACATATATATGTATAGACATGCATTATGTATTTTTATATTCATTAGATATCTATTTACCATAGTAATTATTATCTTTAAAAAAATTTAAAAGTTAAATGTTGAATGTCCAGAAGCTCAAATGTGGGTTTCCAAAGAGAACAGGGACTTGTATTGACCAAGAAGGGAAACAGGATCTACAATGCCTTAAAGGAATGGGGTTTGATCTGATAAATATATATATATACAGAGAGAGAGAGAGAGAGAGAGTTTATGTAAAATCTGATGTTAAAAACATCAGTTATGATCTCTCAAGTAGTGCCATATGAGTCAAGAATACAACCCTTTGCTTTCAAACACAATTAGATTTTTAAAAATGTGAAAAATGCATTCAAAAATTTTAATGCTTAATGTAGATATTGTAGTATTATTTTATATGAAAAACAGAAATTATTTATACTTGCAGCAGGTGCTACATCAGGGCAGGGTGCAAGCAAGACAGGCCCTGCTCCCCAGTTGTGGTGGCAGTGGGACAGGACAGGCAGGGATGGCAGAATCCCTGTTCCCTGGGCAGTGGGATGCACAGCACGTTTTCGGCTGTGTCCTTGCTGTTCTCTCATTTTCCAAGGTGCTGTGAGGAGCTTTGTGTCCTTGCCATATCCTCTAAGCCAAAAAGATATCAAGTGTCGTGGTGTCTGCTCTCCGGGGATGCTGGCTAATAAAGTGCTCTCCAGCTGGCTGCCAGTGCCTGCCTCTTAAAAATAACCGAAACACAGGAGGTTACAGAATCCATTAACCCCAGGATGTGTTATTATCCCTAAGCAACAAAGATTTTTATGAGCTAAATCACAGCTTTGACAACAATATATTTCAGGAAATAATGCCATGGTCCCTAAAAGTCATGAAGCTGTCTTAGAAGTCACAGGTTTGTTTTTTTCAGCAGGTCATAGATTTATTTTTTTAACATAGTCATTATTACTATTATTATTATTATGTCTAATTCTTAACAATTTTTCAGTTTTCAGAAAGTACTATTTTTTCCCCCCAGTGAAATGTGGCTTCAGACCTTGGGCTCTGAGGAAATCAGTAAATATTGCAATATGAAAACATGCCATGATCTTTTAAATCCTGACTGTTAATTTTTAAGACAGTATAAACTAATTGTAATTTTCTGACACAGAATCAGCATCTAAGAGAACTGCAAGATTACAGTCCCCAGAGTATAATCAGAAGATGATTTCTCTAGATGCTTCATCCTCTTTCACTGCTGAAAGTAATGTCAGGAAGATGAAACTTTAATATTCTGGTAGAGCCAGAGACAAGGCAGTGCTGGTACCTCGCATCTAGCAGATGTTTGTCACTCTGACTGACCAACCATTCCAGTTCTCCCTGACTGCCACAGCTTTTAACAGGGAAACTGGCACTGGTGCTGTTTGAATTACAGGCTCAGACACCTTCAGCTCCACAGCAGCAGCACTGGATGTGCGTCACAGCCCAGGTGTGCATCAGCCAGGTGTGCAGGCTGCAGAGAGGTGTTTCCTTTTCTCCTCCAGGGAAATAACTACAGCTGGCAGATGATTTCCAGAATATTTTGCAGCACCTAATTTTGCCAAAATCTAAAACTGATGTTTTTGGAGGCTTTCTCTTGGTGCCCATGACTTCAGGCTTGCTTTTGGAACTAAGCCTGATACACCTTCTTGGCTGTCAAGGGCCAAAAAATTACTCACCATCCTTAAGTTAGTTGACTTACTACACCAACCCTGCAGCTGTTATCTTATATTTGAGGTTGTGGTCTCTAAACTCTAAATCTGGAAAATAAAATGGGATACTGCTATAGAAACATAACATGGCTCACAGCAAACAGCAAGTGTTGCCTGCATTTCTGGATCCAAAGGTGGCCAAGAATCCAGCTGCTCACAGGGAGGTTTCAGCTGTGCTGTGTTAACCAGCCCACATGCCATTTGTTTCTTAATGCACCTTTACCTCGCCCATGGGAAAGGATGCCCATCCAGTAGGATTGGTGTGTGTTTTCTCTGGAGCTGTGTAATGAAGCCTGGTTTAACTCTTCCTCTTGCAGGAATGCAGACTCACTCTTGCAGCTGTGGGTCAGATGGAATACCACAGCCCAGAGATGGTTAGACAGGCACTGAGTGCTCCAGTTAACCTGTTCTGTGTTTGAAAGAGGAAATAATAGTGCTGGGAAATCAGTAACATTAACCATCTTCATCTTTTTTGAAGGATGAACTTGCTACGGGTATGTCTGTCTGTCTCCTGCATGGCTCTGAAAGTTTAGCTGGCTTGAAATTTAACTCAGAGGCATTGTAATTAAACCTTGGCATTTGAAGTAATTAACAAGCAGTCTACATTTTAGCATAATCTCAAAGGAACAGCAGGGTGATGACAAAAATGAAATATGTTAATTTTAAAGTGTCAAAGTTCCTGTAAGCACGGGGTTCATACTGTTGGCACCAAGCTCTTCAGAAATAGCTCTGTAGCCCCAGTAATCTAAAACCCAGCCCTTCCAATCCAAGGAGGGATCAAAGAGGGGAGTCCGACTCAGAAAACTGAGGGCCAGAGTTAACATTCCCCATCAGGGAATACATCTTACATCGCCGTCTTTGCTCCTTCACCTCAAAATCTTGGGTCCAGGAAGCCCACACTGTGAGCATCTCCAGGAGCTGCCCAGGAAGGAAGCAGATTCCAAACCACTGCTTAGTATTTCATCTGGAAACTGGATCTTTTTTACATCTATAAATAGCCAGAATATGTTTCTTTCCATCAGTGCCTCTGGGAGTCTGTTCATCACCACATGCAGATTCAGAAAAGTAAAAAACGATGATGTGTTTTAGCCCAAAAGCCTCCAGGAGAGAGACACGGTCACCTGTCCCCCAGTACCAGCCAGGGAGTGGGTACACAAGGCAGGATTTGCTGCCGTTTTACTGCTTGAAGAGAGTTGAAAAGGCAGCAGTGTAAATACCGAGCCCTTCGAGTGAAGAGGTCAGGACTGGCAGCATCTGTGACGATGACTCAGCCCCTACAAAGTCACAAGCATTTTGTGGAGCACCCTTGTGTCAATCTCTTAGTGATAAGAGCTTTTGCTAAGTTTAAAAAAGTAATTCATGAAGTCAAGCTCCTGAGGTCAATAAATCAGAAGCCAGCTAAAGGTCCTCAGATACGTTCATGGCATCCAGTAAGTACTGAACACTCACGGAAAGCAGACACAAGTTGCCTCTTTTCAGTGCCTTCGGTGTTAAGGAAACTTCTCAGTCTGACCATTCACGAGACTCTCTGGGAGTCACGCTCCCAGCGCCAGACTTTCACTGCTGGGACAGAAGCCCCTTCAGAGAGCAGATCCAGTGAGTTGAAGGGTGCACTACTGGACTCCTTACACAGGCAGCCAGACCATATTTCCTTCCCAGTTAAACCCTATGTTTCCCATGGCAGAGTCTCATATATCTAAGTTCCATAAAGCCATCTATTCCTCCAAGAAGGAGGACTGGCAACAAAGGAACCCTTGAGCTTTTATAACCTCACAGTCTCCCAACACACAAGTCTCGCTCTTCCTCCTGAGTCCCCCTCTCCATGTGCATCCACCTTGCTGGCATCACCCCTCTTCATCTCCAAAAGCTTGACAAGTCCCAGTTCCTGCTGTGTTCCTCAATGTCCATTCAACTGGCGGGCATCACCTGTCCTTTGTTATCCCAAAAGGTGGCAGTTCACGGCTTCTTGTCTCGGGCTCCTACCCCTAGCTCAATCTGGATCTCAATTTGCAGTTTGCAAGCTGAGCTACCTGGACTAGATGTATTCCTCAACACTCAGTATGGACAGAGAGCCTAATTTAAGAAGTTAATTTCATTTTTCAGGTTCTCCTGTTCCTTTATCACTAGATTTCTGATGTGTGCAGAGTAAAAAATGCAAAGCAGGGGTTAAAAGAGATCCTGTATCAAAGCACACAGGGCTGGGCAGTGTGTGAAGGTTTAGACTTTATTTCAGCAGCTCAGGGCAGTCTCCTCCTGAGCTCCATCACTCAATGCCAAGGTCTTGGGAACTAACCACGTTTCCAGCAGAAGCCTTAGCTGTTGCATGAGATGCTTCCCTTGTTCCTCAGGTGTGTGTGTGCACCTGGAGCAGCTCCTCCAGCAGCTCCTCAGCATTTTGGAGCTGAGTCACACAAACCACATTATCCCGCTCTGTGTGATTAATCCTGATATTAGTGACTAATAGTGTTTATCAAGTTTTTTCCTATTTTTCTGTGCTCTGTAAACAAACACAGTCCCTTCCGGCACTATGGTTATGGCAAGTGGCAGCCCCAACTGGCTGCATTCCTTCTCCCTGTGTGTTCCTGAAAAGCAGGTCACAGTAACAGCTGTCCTGGTCACAGCCATGACCATTCACACATGGAAATCCCAGTTTTATGTGCATCAGCTCCAACTGGGTGCTTTGCTTTAGCTGCCTGCGGACCCAAAACTTGACTTGTGCTGCAACCACATCTAGACCAAAGGAATAAGGTTTGGGGGTGGGAGAGAGCTAGCAAGTGGTTTTAAATGCTCATGTGAGTTCTAGTGAGAGGAATCACATTGCAAAATAACACTCGAACTTCACTGACTTATGAGATTAGCACTCCAGCATGCTTGTACTGGAAGTACTGAGTGGCCAGGTCCCCAGTGCATTAGTAGCTTGATTGCTTGCAGTTCCTGATCTCCCACCTATGCTGACAATCTGCTAACTTGGGTTCAGAGTAAATTTTGGATTAAGCTGGAAATTTCAATGGTTAAAGGAGAGACCTTCAGCTGGGCTTTGAAGAAAATTTTTAGTGCCAGGACCCAGGACACAGTGGCTGGGTAATAGAGTCAGTTAAAGGAAAATATTCCTGGAGGAAAGTGGCACTGGGGCAATTTGGCAAATATGGTTGTGCCAGGCTCTGCCTCCCACTGCAACAGATCCAGTTACCCAACAGGCAGAGATGTCCAGGAAAGTATCTGTCCTCTAAATTTTGGCCCTGACAAACTTTCTGTCACAGACCATTAAGTCTGACCCTGTTCTGCAGTGCAAACCATTTAATTAATCATTGGATGTTCCATCATCACTCAGGTCTTCAGGTGTCCTACAGCTTTGAAGGTGTTAGAACACTCCACTTCTACAGGGATTAAGAATAGGTCACACAAGAAAATGTAGGGAACTTTCATATCCTCACACTGATGAGTTGAGATAGCTGGATGTGGGCAGGAATAAAGGCAGAAACTGGATGAGCCATTGGTCTGCATGACATCTCCTCCTTCTGTGAGAGAATTTGTAGCACAGGTTACACTGTCACTTATAGCAAGCATACTGCTTTGTGACTTCCAGCTATTGCTCTGGGGAAGGCAGTGGTGCCTCAGTCCAAGGCAGGGACTGGAGAAAAGAAGAGACTTCTCTTTGTATACTCCTGATTCTTGCTGCTTAGACTAAAGTGATGGGACCATCAGAAAAACAGATGAACAAAGCTGGAAAATTTTTACTTGGGACAGGTGTCCTGGCTGGCCAGCTCCGTTTTGCTCCACTTTGTGGGAACAGTGCCACAGACCAGTGGTCTGGCAGAAGCTATGAATCTCAAGGCTTTCTTTCCCTTTTTGAATTCATTTTAACTTAAGTTTCCCTCCAAAATGAAGCCAAGGAATTCCCACTAATATTGGATCCTTCATGCTTCCTCAACTACACCACAATTGCTATTGTACAGAGCCAATACAAGACCTGATCACAGATTTCCTTACTGTAACAATCTGTCAAACAGTGATGATTTCTGGGTACAAAAGCTGTGGCCACCTCTAATCATTCCCACCTAGCCTCTTCCAGCTTTTAAAAATAATTCCATACTCTTTCCATTCCCACGAGACCTGTAAGTCTGGCAGCTCTTGGCTCTGTGGGAAGGGAAAGACCCTTTCTGTGCTAGCCTGGTAAGATTTTAGCATTAATGGGGTTTTTAATTGTTTTATTCTGAAGTACGCAGACACAGACCCCTTTGGCAAGGGCACCCTGTAGAAATAAATTGAGTCATCATCCTTATAATAGAAAAGCTAATTCAGTATGGATCTGTCCTCCCATTAAGGGCATGCACATCCCTTAGAGAATGGTTTTACCAACTGACCAGACTTCTGCTTGTAACCGCTGTTTGTTTTTCCTGACACATCCTACTGTCCTGCCTATGGAAATGGCTTATTGATGGCTGCTACAGTAATGTGTGGGATCAGCCTGGTCCTGGGCCCCCCTCTAACTGTGCTGCTCTACTTCCAGGACTACTGTATCACCCACTGCGAGAAGGACTCAGCTTGGAAACTGTCTGTCCTGCCCAGAACCTAATTGCCCTCTACCTTCTGCCTTCTTTTCTACACAAAATGTAGCAATACAACCCCAGGTTTGAAATACTCTTTTTCTTAATATGTGAGAGTCTACAGAGGCTGTAAAACTTCCATCTGGGTACAGAGGGAAAAATGAAGAAATTCAGGTTGTTGTCTGTCCACAGACAACAACACCCTCGAGAGCCTCCATGTGTGCTTTGATAAAAAAGCAAGGTTCCCATCCAAAGGTGAATTCCAGGAGTTGGCTAAGTAAGCTGTACAGCAGATCTCCTGCCTGGAGTCATTCCCTGCCAGCCACACAGACCCAGGCCACCTTCTCTAAGGATGGCAAACACCAGTGCTTCTGGGTGGTAGCTGGGTTTGCTCATGTGTGCTCGACATCTGCTGAAAGGAACTCAACCCAGACAAACACGCTGCTGGTACCTGACCCATCCAGACTGTGCATGCCTTTGCCATGGGAGCCTCTGTTCCAGCTGCTGCCTCCAGCACAGAACCAACACCATCCATCACAGCACTGGAAGTCTTCCAGGATTACTCACAGGTGGTTCAAATTTTGTCTTGGAGTCAAAACTTGCCTTGAGATTTGTCTCCAAGGCAAGATTTGAACCATCTGTGAGTAATACTGTGAGACTTGAAGGCACCAGTGGCCAAAAGTTGTTTCTTGAAGAATTCCTCAGCAAAGACAAGGTTCATCATTCCTGCCAGGCACCTGGCCAGGTGGGCTGTCACCAGGAGTCAGGACCTCTGTGCTAAGGCCAGCAGCAGGGGGAGCAGCATAGTCCAGAAACACAAGCGGAGAAGCACAAAATGCCAAGGAAATGACATAAGAACTTGTCTTTGCACAACGGGGAACCGGGCTTGGGGGAAGAAGCAGCCCTCAAACATCTCACTGCACTTTGGTAACACAAGCTTTACTCAAAGCCTCCACACTGGTGACATTGCAAGTGCTACACGGCATTTGTTTTTCTGGGTGGTAAATTGAATGGACGTGTCCTGAAGGCTGTGAGGGTTGTGCTGTAGAGACTGGTTTGGCTGGGTTGGTGCTTTACTGTGGTTGATAGATTTTTATCAGATGCTTTTACTTGTTAAATTTTCCTTGGTTGTGGGAACAATCCAGCAAATAGTAAAAATGATGGAGCACCAGGAGACATGCAGCCAAGGAGATCATTTGTTTGGATCCCTTCCTGCACAAGGGAGGCTTTGTGCAAGCTCACAGAAGAGCCGTGTTCATCTTGCTGTGGGCAGAACTGGCAGCAGGCTTCAGGCTTTGTCTCCATGCAGAGTCAGGCCGGCTTGGTTCTCCACGGAGCCGAAAACTCATTATTTCCGAGGTTACAGCCAGGCTGCTGGGAGGTTACAGTTCCTTGTGAGAAGTGCCTGTCTCCCAGCAGCATTGGCAAGGAGGCAGCCAGGCCTGTGGACAAAGGAAGAGGTTTGTGCTGGTCTCAGAAAGGAATCCCATTCTGCCTGTGAGAGCTGCCATGGGGGTCATGCTCCTTTGGCAGTACTGACCTCCTCAGAGACCTGCAAATCTGGGGGAACCCATGGCCTGTAGGTCAAGGACATGGGCTGGTCATGGTTCCACCAGCAGCTGGTCTCCAAGGTGAAGTGCTCTGGTAGAGGTACATATGTAGAATTGGAAACTGATGAAATTGCAGTATAAATGTGGAGGACTGGCTGGAGTGACGGGTGTGACAGCAATGGGACTGTCTTCCCAGAGGTCTCCTGGGGTGCACGTCACTCCTGCTCCTGCAGCACCAGCTCCCAGAAGGTCCTGATCAGGCGCTGCCTCTGGGCTCCTCCTCACCAGCTGTGCCAGACAGGACTCAGTCCAACAGCTGGGTGGTGAAGCCTCCAGAGGGGTGCAGGCAAACACTGTCTCCCTGCTCACATCTGAGGTGCATCTGCACCACAGTGGGGGTTTCTCTGTCTGTGACGCTGCATTCTTCCTCTTACAGACTCTGCTTTGTCACAATCTGGCTGTAAAACTGGGGGAAGAGTAGCACCAGTCCTGAAGGCAGCTGTTCTGGCAGGCATGCCTAGTTTTAGGAGCTTTGTGAGGGTGTGTAGGATCACTTCTAAGTATCCCTGCTGCTGGATCCAGACCATGGCACAACAATGTGCTCTGACTTCTCCATGCTGATGCTCAGGACCAATGGCAGTGGGTGTCAGGTCTATTTAAATGTGCATTCCCCCTCCAAATGCTGATGATGTGGCCAGTGATGCTTTGCCACAGCTTTTTTGGGATGAGGAATACAAGTCAATCTAATTATACAAACATGCGAAAAATCAATGCCCTGGCAAAGCCAGTCCTCATCTGCCAAAACGCATCTTCAAAATGCATCTCAAGTCATAAGCACATCCCATTCATGGGAGGAACCACACTTCCCAGCCTTGTTGGGTGCAGGGATGAACATCCCTCATGGCGGGATCTTCATCACATACAAAACTCGAGACCAGAAATTGAGAGTTTTGGGATGAAGAGAAGGGAACAGCATGCATAGAGTCTGGGGGCTTTGCCTGCAAGGTGAGATGGGAATCCCACAAAAAAACTCAACGTGGGGACATGAATTAAAAGCTGTCCTCAAAGCAGTGCTTGTGTGTGTTGGCTGATTAAGACTGCAAAGAAAATTATAACATCAGGTCTCCACACCAGCCCATGGCTTTGATGCTTCAACCTGAGACAGGCAGTGTTTCAGTAGGATGGGGAGAGGCAGCTGAGTGACCCAGAAGAGCCGTGATGGGATGGTGAATAAAGATAGCACTGCTGGAGAACCAAGAGGTTTTGCAGATGAAGGAATATAGGGTGCAGATTTTTAGAAGTTTATAGCTCTGTCCAGCCACACAAAGTTTTTCAAAGGTCAGCAAGAGACCTAGCACATCTCTGCCAGACAAGTTGTCCCTTGCTAAACACCAGACTCCAGAGATCTTGTCTTCTGACAAGGTGATGTTCTAATGGCTGAAAAAATATTTTCCCTGACTTTGCTCTGGGAAACAGCTGGTCTTTTGTGGCCGGATTTGAAAATAATAGTAATAATAATCATGACAATAACAACAACAACAGTAATAGTAGTAGTAAAGACAGCTCTCTAGCATTTCAGTAAAAGTAGGTAAAGCTTGGCAAACTTCCCATAATTGCAAACAGGGATTTTTGCTTTGTGAAGTGCTGGGCAGCATTAGAAGGCAGCAGGCAGCCATGGTGCCCAGAGTCGGGCAGCCCAGGCGCCAGCTGGAGGAGCTGGCAGCACACTGGCCAGCTTTCCTGCCAGGAATCAGCCTGGCAAGCCAGTTCAATAGCCTGCCTGTGTCCCTCTGGAAAGCATCAAGGAAGATGTCACCAGTGACGAAATTGCTGACAAGCCCGTGTACTCTAACAGGAAAATTATCCATCAGAAAAAAAAAATTGCCAACTCTGTGCTTGAGCATCTCTGCCCAAATAGTAGCACCCTGCAAAGGCAAATTCCTTTTCAACACAGGATTTTGCTTTGGTCTCCTGCAGAACTTACTGGGAGAGATGAACACCTCACCTGTGTAGCAGGGCAGCTCCAGCCATCTCACTCCTCGAAACAGCCACTGCACACCTCGGCATCGCAGCACCGCTTTAACCAGTGACTCAGGAGTCAGCCTTTGCATATCTGCCATGAACTCCAGTTTATGAAGGGCCTGAGTGCTTTGCTTATGCATTTCTACATCTCCTCCGGGTCCTAGGAGATGATGTTCATCTTCACTCTGCAGTCCTGGTAGGAAGGGCCAGTAAGTTGGACTGTGGACAGGGCAGCCTTCCTGAAGGACTCCTGATTTTCCTCTTGCTTTGTTAAGACAGGTTTAGCAGGAGTGGGTGTCATGTCTAAGTGCCCTGGAAGAGCAAGCATCATGAACACATTGTCCTTGTTTTCCAAAGATCCTGTGAAAGTCTTGTCTGGACTTCATTCTGACATGACTCAAAGTATGAAATTATAAAGTCTTCTTGAGTTTTCTCATCATTCAGTCTCAGGGACATGGAAAGCTCACTGGGTTTTGCAGCATCTGGTTGAATCCACATGCTTATCTTTCCAGGGATACTTTGGAGTCAAGGCTGATGTCCACCTGAGACTAAGCTGTTGTTTTGAGGCCAGCCATGAGCAGCCCCAGAGTACAACTGGGGCAACCCTTGTCCTGAGCTCTGCTCTGTCACCTCAGGCTGGTGGCTGGTGCCGAGTTCTGGCTGCACCCAGCCCACATAGGCTTGGTGAAGAGCTGGGGTTGGAGAACTCCCCTGGGACTCAGGGAGGTGATGTAGATTGTAAACTGGTCCAAAATGTGGTGACCAGCAGCACAAACTCTAGCTGGAGGCCAGTCACTAGCAGGTTATCCCAGGGGCCAAAACCCATCCATTTCTATTGGGAAGCAGCTTTTCTGAAAAGGATCTGGGGGTCTTGGTGTGCACCAAACTGAACATAAGCCACAGAGAAGACTAATGGTGTCCTGAGTTGCTTTAGCCAACACATTGCCAGGAGGTGGAGAGAGGAGATATTTCCCCTGTGCTCAGCCATGGTGGGTCACCCCTAGAACCCTGTGTCCAGTGCTGGGCTTCTCAGTGCCAGAGAAATAGGGACATAATGGGGAGAGGCCAGTGAAGGGACACGGAGGTGAATGAGGCACTGGAGAGAGGGTGCGAAGCAGAGCGAGCCAGGCTCTTCCCAGTAGTGCCCAGTGCCAGCACCAGAGGCCATGGGCACACACTGGAACACAGGAGGGCCCCTCTGAACTTCAGGAAACACTTTTTCATTGTGAGTATGACCAAGCGTTGGCACAGCTGGCCAGGGAGGTGGTGGAGGCCCCATTCCCAGAGGTGTCCAGCGGCTATCTGGACATGGTCCTGGACAGCTGGCCCTGGGTGATCCTGCTGGAGCAGGGCCTGGGCCAGGTGACCTCCGGAGGTGCCTCAGCTCAGCCAGCTGTGGCCCTGTGAGTCCCTTCAGAGGAACAGGGAGCCTTTTGTTCACCCCAGGTCCTGCCTTGGGGCTGGCAACAGGTGGTGTGGTGACAGGAACAACGAAGGAGTGTGACTGGAGGGGACAATGGGGTGACAGTGTAACAGGGGTGTGACAGGCTGAGGTGGGGTCGTGAGGGTGGCAGAGGTGACAGTGTCTGCAGCGGCGTGAGGGGGTGGCGAGGGTGTCAGGGTGTGGCGGGCGTGTCACCGGCTGCGATGATGCAGGCAGGGGGAGGCTGGGCGGGAGGCACGGCTGAAGACGGGTGTCAGGGTGTGGCGGGGCGGTGACACGGGACAGGTGGCAGGGGAGGGGGACGTTCGCGCGGCGANGGTGTACGCGGAGGTGAACAGCCTGAGGAGCCGCGAGTACTGGGACTACGAGTCGCACGTCCCGAGCTGGGGGTAAAGCGCCGTGCGGGGAGCCGCCCTCCGTCCCGAGGGAGGGCCTCAGCCCTGGGGAGGGTTTTCTGATCCCCCGCTCTAGTCCTGGGCTGTCCCCGGGGGGCTGCGGAGGGGGAGAGGCTGGGAGAGGAACCCCCCTCCCCGGCCTGCTGCCCTGTTAGTTATCCACTCTTCCCCCACCACCGCCTCTCTCCTCTTGGTGCCCACAGCAATCAGGACGACTACCAGCTGGTTCGAAAGCTCGGCCGAGGGAAGTACAGCGAGGTCTTTGAGGCAATCAACATCACCAACAACGAGAGGGTTGTCGTGAAGATCCTCAAGGTGAGTATCCCGTTGATGATGTAGAGGCTCGTGGTGGCTGGAAGCGAGAGGGAGAGGAGATGGGTTGGTAGGGCCAAAGAACTATTGGATGTCCTTTTTCATCCCAAAACTCCTGTTTTCTCGTTAAGGACATTGGGATGGTGTGTTTGGAAATGGATTTGGTGTCTTGCGTGCTGTAGTGATGTTTTGATGTCTCCACCCCTCCTTGTCCAGCATAGCTCAAGGCTGAGAGTTCCTCTGGAGGGGGAGAGCTGTGAGTCCTGACATTTGAACAGCGTTGCGTGTTCTGCGTGTGTTTGGCAAATCGTATCTGGCAGTGCCTGTCTAAAACAGCCCAGGGACTGCCATGTCAACAGGAATGTGAAGCCTGGAGGGGGGAATCCTTCTGTTAACCTCTAGACAGCCGGCATGTGGCCTTTTGAGAACCAGGCTGCAGAATGCTCAGCAGTCAAAAAAGCGCCAACATTTTATATTCAGTCCTTAGAGGATCAGATGTAGGAAAGAATTTAATCACAGTCAGACTATAAACACTATGGAAACTTGAGGGGGACTCAAGGAGGCCTTCCAAAGTTTGGCAGTGTTGGTGATCTGTGTGCTGGTGTGTTGACCCTGGTGGGGTCAGGCTGTGGGGACCTTCGAGCAGCACTGGGAGGTTGTAGTTTGGGATGGCTGTGCACGGGTTATACATTCCAGGGCATGCCTTACCAAGTTTGACACCAAAGCAACAGTTCACAGCAAGCTGTGGTAGCAGCATTCTGTGCTGGTGATCTGGGGATAGGCAGGGGAATTAAGACAGAAATGAAAGGTTAGAGTTGCAGTATGTATGGTTCTGGCTTGGCTGACACTTGTGGCTGTCACTTGTTGGACCAGCAACACTTGTCACTTGTTCCCCAAGGGCACATGGGAGCCAGTGTCTGACCATGGGTGTCCTAAGAATCTGGGCACACATTCATCTGCGGTGTGCAGGGGGGTCTGAGCATAACGTTCCCTTGCAGCCACTGAGAAGAGCAGCTTTCCAGGACATGCATCTCTGCAGGGCTGTAGCCTTAAGGCATTCGCCAGATCCACTCGGGTAGCGCGTCTGGCTGTCCCTGCTGACATTCCCATTCACTCACTGTGCCTGCTTCCTTGGGATCTGCCTTAGCTTCCCAAACAACATGTCACTGTCCAGCCAGCACTCCTGGGAAAGGTATGATCTTCCATCTGCCTCTGGGAGGATGCACACAAACCTCAGCTTTGGCTGTGGGCAAGGAGGTGGCCAGGTGAGCTGTTTGGGAGAGCCTCTGTGGCTGAGCCTGACGTCAGGGTAGACTGGTGAGGCTCACCTGTCCTTGCCAAGTCAGGTTCCTCTGGTATGCTGTTTGAACCTCCCGCTCCTTTGGATGTTTTTTGTGGTTTGGGGTTTTGTCTTTTTTAAAGTAGACGCAGGCAGGAGTTTTTGCTGTGAGATAGTAGTCACAAGTGGCAAGTGCAGAGCTGCATTTTGCAACAAGATGCCTTGTGGCTGGCCTGGGGAAACTGTGCACTTGTGCATGTTGCTCTGTAGCCCTTAATCGCCTCTTCAGGACTGCTGTGGTTTATTGAGATCCTAGGTTTTGTCCCACATAGGAAGGTACCACAAGGCTGGGAGGAGGCTGCAGGGAAAGTTGTCAGAAATCTTGCTCCTTGCCTCTTCCCAGCCCAAAGAGCCTCGCCTGGAGTGATGCTCCTCTCCCTGTGGCAGCTGAACTCTGTCATGTCTAGGGAGCCTGTCAGCATTGGACAGTGAGTCAGCTGGCAAGAGTCATCTGAGGGCATCTGGGTGCTCCTTCTCCTTGGGGCCTGAATGTGTTGCCTTAATTCCCTGCAAGCAGGAGACTGGATTGTCCCAGATTTGAAGCGGATGGTGTTGCCACTTGTTCCCCTGGCTCTACCCACTTGCATTAACATGCAGACAGCATTCCTGTGAGTGAACAAGGAAAAGCAGAAGGTCCAGATAAATAAAGATGAACTTTCTCCTCAGTGGAAAGTGGGTCAGTGAAAAGGGAGTTTCAGAGCACCATGTTATGCACATTATGAAAACCTGGGAAGTGTGGCAATAACATCACTCTGATCGGTGGAAAGTGCCTCTGGTTTCCTGTAACTACACTCAAAACTTAATTGCAAGTATAATTGCATGTATCTACGGTGGATACTGGAGTCTTAGGAAAGGGGCTGGGTGTCTCTGTTCCTCGTAACTGGAGAGGAATTTGGATCCTTTGAGGTGAGAAATGGAACCAAAAGTCTTCAGGTTTTTGTGTGGTGCAGGGATGGGATAAAGGGAGGTGCTGTGGCTGGACGATGGATGTGGCTGTTTAGCACAGTTGCTCCTTTCTCATTAACGTCTTCTGAGAGGACACTTTTTGTTAGGTGTTAGAGTGAGTTATAGCAAGAGTCACTGTTTTAATATCTCAGCTTCATGGGAATTCACTGGGGTGTCTTCCTAGCTTTTACTCTTTGAAGCAGCTTGTCCTTACTGAGCTCAAGCTAGCACATAGCAAGTACTTCCCCTGTTTTGGTGTTGTGCCACCTGAACATCTTGTACCCTCCTCCACAGAGGTCAGGAAATTTTATCACCCTTCGTCTGGTGCAAAACTGAGCCACAGAGATTTCCTGTTTGACTTTGGGCAAGTCCCTTAGCCTCAACAAAGCTGAGACTAGAGCGTAGGTCCTGGTTTAGTGCTGCATGAGGGAGATAACTGCTCTTCCTCTATGGGCAGCCACTCGCCTGGTTTGTTTGTAAGTGCCCTGTGATGACTTTAGCATTGGACAAAGCCAGGGAGCTCATGGCTCTGGTTGGTACCACAGTGCTCCAGGCCTTTTGGGCTTCCATAAATCAAGGTGTCCTGTTTCCCTGGCCAGTACCCAGCATTTCCTTCCAGTTCTGCTACCCCAAATGCAGGACCAGGCATAATCCTGCAGAAAAATGGAATGTTGCTAGTTGTAGTCATAACATGTATCAGCAAAGAGAATTAAGGTCATGCAAATGACTGTCATTACCATTTCCTGTATCCAGTGCCCTTACAAATATGAAGCTCGTAATGTCACTTTTCCTGGGAAAATTCTGCAGCTCTTCTTTAAAAAGGCTGCTTCTCACTCCACTGCAGCAGGACATCAGGATACACTGTGTGGGATGGTGTCTGCAAAGCAGTGGGGCAGGAGCCTGGTTTGCCACACTGACACCCCGTGCCAAACATCCTCCAGAAGCTTTTATCTTGAGCAGTGAGGCAGAGGACAACTCCCCACCTTTTCAATCTATTTGGGGAGCAAAGAGTGAGAAGGGTCTGAAGTGTGGGGACACTGCACTGTACTGACCTTCCTACCCCTCAGGTTAGTAGGGCATGGAGTTAGCCAGCAGCTGTACTCCTGCAGTCCCTTGCTGGTTTTGGAGGCTCTTGTGGGCTTTTTGATCTGGCTGGCCTGGGTGCAGCTGTGGCCCTGCTTCCTGCCTGCCTTGGGGCAGCCCACACCAGGAAGGGGGAGTGTATGAACATGTTCTGTATGTGCTTTCATGTCTTGCTTATATCTGCTGCAAAGGTTTGACTCCTGGGATGAGGTCTGACATTCCTCAGCATGTACAAAGGAAGTTTAAGACATCCTTGTTTCCAGTGCGTTGTGTGTTGTCTACATCCAGTGCAGGTGTCTAAAGCACAGCTCTGCTCTTCCTTCCATATCTTACCACATAGAGGTTTTTGGTGGAACGCTGAGATCAGTCTGTGCTATCTCTTTGATGAACTTCTCATTTTGTTTTTCTGCTAATGCAGCTCCAAAATGTCTCCCAGCATGCCTTTAAAGTGAATCCTCTGTTCTGGAGTAACAGTGTTCCTGGAGGATGTGAACAGTGTTGCAAGTTTCCACTGTAAAAACTGAAAGCTAACTTTCCACGTGGCTTATAGCTGCTACAGGTGATAGATACCTTGTAGTGTGAATGATGCTGCTGGAGTTACCTACAGTTAATGCTGTTGCTGAGTGTTGGCTGTACCGCTGTGTCCCTTACCTCCCAGTCTCCTGTACTGCCTCCATCCTAATGTGCCCTCTGGGTGGAGATTACAGCATTCATACTGGCAGGTCTCTACAGAAATCAGTTGTCCTGCTCTCCTGATGCACCTGTGTGTCCATGTGTGCTCTACTTGCCTGCAAAGCATTAAACCCATCAAAAAGAGGCTCTTTTGTCTCCTTGTGTGGTTACTCTGCATAGGCACAACATGGGTGGTCGTAGGGGAAGAATGCAGATAGAAGGAGAGGGACCAGTGAAATTGAGGTCCTGCAGCAGTGATGAAATAGCCTTTTTCTCCTTTGGTGGCTTTTGTCCCTCTGTGCTGAGTCCATGCACTGGAAATTTCAACCATGTACGTGGTTTCACAAGTGCATTCTTGTTTGTTTGTCTTTGGTTTTCCCTGTTCCCCCATTTGTGCTGTGTGAACCCTCCAGAGCTGCTGTTCATACCAGGCACTCCTGGAAGGTCTTGCCAGTGTTGAACTCAGATTATCACTGTAGTAACTAGAGAATGGAGTTGGGATGGTGGCTCTGGTAAGTTTTCTTCTGTCTCTAAAAGCTTTAGGCCCACATGCATCAGCATGTTCTAGATGGGGGCTGGAATGACTCCCATGCTGGGAGCTGAAGGGATTGCACAGGGAAATAGGATTGGATGCTGTTGGTCCCTCAGGCTGGAGCTTTTGACTGCACCAGTGACCTTCCACCAAAGCCGTTCAATGCCTGCTCCTGATAGCTCTCTGTCTCTTGCTCCTCCTGTGTTTGCATGCACTGAATCAGCTCCCCTTGGTGCACTTCCTCCTCTGGCAGTCTTGAAATGAGCCCTTTTGCAAGAGAGACTGGTACACAGCTCTTCTCTTTTGAACACCACTTGCCCACAATGAGCTTGGCAGAGTTGGCTGCTGGAGTCCAGCCTTGTGTGAGCTGAGACCAACTGGAACATTACTGGGTGTCTCGCAGAGGCCTGGAGATCCAGCTGGTGACTCTCACGGTGGTGTCACACCAAGGAACTGATGAGCTGCAAAGCTGCAGCTTGTGCATGGAGAAGGGTGAGATACAGCACTGTGTCTGTTCACAGGGGCCTGAAGGAATGATTCCTATCTCGTGGAATAGTGGTGGTGGACTTGGTCCTCATGCATCTCCCTTTTAGTTGACTGCAGAATTCTTGATGTATCGTGGGCAGTTCTGAAACCCCAGGAGGGCTGTTGCAGGGCGTGCCATGTTGGAAGGAAAAGGCTTTGGAAGGAAAGAATGAAACTGCCTTCAGAACACATGCTGGGATATTCTACCAAACTTAAGCATATTTTATTTAACTAGAAATAACTACTTTAGTAGTTTCAAGGTATGTTTTTCCCCCTCTCTTTTCTAAAATTCAAGAACTTCTCACAAAAGTTTGAATTTCCACAGTGGAAGTGGTAAAATGCAAACAACCAACAGAATGTTAACACAAGTGGGCTCCTTGATTTTGTAGCTCTTTGGAATATGATTATTTGGTTTCCCAGCTGATGTCTGGCAAAATAAGCAGAGCTGCTCTGCAGCCAATTTTCCTATTGAGCAATTGGCATCGGGATTTATAGGCTGATTATTGTGATCCTTTTGATAATACTTGCTAAAGACAAATGAGCTTCTAGTGCCAGCTTTTAAATGTTTAAAGCCTGTGATAGGGATGCTGCTCGAGCCTTTCGCTGGTCCTGCATGTTGTGTGTTCAGATCTCCCTGCTTGTTCACTGGAAGCATCGTTGTATTTCCAGGCTATTCAGGCTTAGTGAGCAAAGAATTGATTTTTTTTTATGGGGTGGTGGAATACTTTACTTTAGTTTCTCATGGATTTGTATCTTTTGACTGCTAAACCTTCTTCCCTGCTCTGCTAGCCGCAGTTTTGTTTCAGAGCACCTGCTGGGCAAAACCCAGCTCCTTCTGAGAATCCTTCAGAGCAGCATGTGTGCTCCTCAGCTGGCAGTGTGTGCGCTGCCAGGCTGCCTGCTCTGGGCTAATGTAAAATTATTTTTATGCTTTGGGCTTAATTCATATTTCACATGCCTTCCTGGTCACTGCTCTTCTTTCACAGTGTGAAAACGCATAGAGAACTTTGGATAACAAATCTAATTTCTCTCTTTGCTTGAATTCAAGCAATGGGCCCCCAGGTTGTTGGGGAAGGCTGGAAGTGGAGCATCTGTCAGAAGAGTGTACTCCTTTTGCTTTAGAAACCAAGCAAAAAATATGTTTAACCAGGCAGCCATTTATTCGTTCAAGGCAGGAAGTGATGCTTGCAGTCTTTTATTTAAAGGTTTATTTTAGCAAACAATGTTAATTCTCCCAGCTGGCGTTTGCTGCAGCTGGATTCCTTCCTTGCTTACAAGTTTACATGATCTTGTGGAAAATGACCCAGGATCTGTTCTTTTGGTCACAAAGAGGTGTTTTCTTCTGGATCTACCTGACTGCAAAGCTTATCCTGTGCCATTTTTCATCCCTGCAGAGGGATAGCATTGCATGATGCTCCCCAGCCTTTGGGCAAAAGGGAGTTGGGATAGCTCTGGCCATTGTCACTGCCTCTTCTGCCTGACTTTCAAGTGGATTGAAGCACTCTTACCCATTTGGCTGGTAGGGTGGGAAACCTGCAGCAAAGAATAGGTGGCTGGGGGACAGTCAAGTGAGAGCTGCTGGGTCCAGCAGAGACATCCTCCTGTGGCTGGAGGTCACCTTGTCCCTCTGCTCTGGGCATTCAGCATAGTGGACAGCTGTGAGCTGCGTGTCTCCACAATCTACAGCCACCTCACTTCCAGTTTGCCTGAGGAAGGAAGCAATTTTCTGGGAAACTGGAAAACTGGCTTGTGCTAGACACTAATGTTGTTCTAAGGGTACTGCTGCACTTGAAGTAATTAAACCCCTCCCAGTGTAGACACGGTTAAACTGAGGCATGTCTTTTAGCCTGGTTTCCTATGGAAACGAGTCTTACGCAATCCTGCTGTCTGTCAGCCTTTCTTCCCCTCCTCCCCTCAGTAGTTTTTGCACTGGTTGGCCAATTTCAACCAAATGCGACAGAAGTCTCCAAGCTGTCAAGTTTGTACAGATTTCATGGAAAGAGGTGTTTGCACAGAGCAGAGGGACTGTTTTGGAGCTCCTTTCAGAGGAAAAGGCTTTGACCCATAGTGGTCACTGGAGAATCCCAACATGGAGGAAAGATTTGAAATACCTCTGGCATTGGGAACAGATGGAGTTGGAGGCTGTACCTGAGTAAAATGTTGCCTTGCAAACACAGGCAGATCAAACTCAGAAGCAGTTAATTTTGTCGACGTGCCTGCTCCTTTCCTCTGCTGAAAATCCCCCTCCCAGTGCACGAGGACTGGCCTGTGTAGGAAGCACAACCTGAAATGCTGCCGTTCATAGCCTGGTTCAATAAAATAGCCTTAAATGAGTATTGTTAAAAATATTCTGGCTGCAAGGGCTGGTGTTCTAGAAGCTATCCCTGCTGGGAAAGGCAGATGGTTGGAGGCCATAATAGCTTCAGTTCACATTTAATCCATGTATGTTTGGAGTCAACATCCTTGGAGAGAGAGATCGGGTGACTCTGAGAGACAGTTGTATCAACCCAGACTTAATCCCGATGTGTGGCTGATACACTGCTGCTGGCCTGTGGTTTCAGCAGTACTGGGCTCTGGGACATGAGGAAAGTCAGCAGAGTTTCTCTGGTTTGAACAGTTACCCCCAGTGCAGCACTGGCCATGTGCTGGAGTGGTTTGCACCAAGGAGTTTGACTTGCAAGTGTTTGACTTGCCAGATGCAAGAGCTTGGGCTTGGAACAGTTTACTGGGCAAAAACTGAGCCCCAGTGATGTGCTCTTGGATAGCACAATGGTGTTTGCAGCTGTGGCTGGAGCAGTGGTGTGGGACATGTGAATGGGAGGTGGCTTGAGGCTGGGTAGGTGCAAGCTGTGCTGGATGGGGTGCAGGTCAGCAGTCACCACTGTTTCTCCTGCAAATTTGAAATGGGAAACTGTTTCTCCACATTGCTCTCTCTGAGGACACTCGTAGGCAATAGCTTTTCCTCTACAATGACTTCAGCCCGTGGCATTGCATTTGCCTCGTCCTTGTGTACCTGGTGGTGGAAAACCCCACTCTGAGCGCTGGCTGCGTGCAGGGAGAGCGTCTGAGGATGCGCTGCTTACAGCCCCACACTGAGCAGGGCTTCCCATCCCTAGCCCTGCCTGGAGGCTTTGGGGCCCTCGTCCCAAGACATGGTGTAGACAGCCTGGCCAGAGCTCTGCAGTCCTGCAGCTGCAGGAAAAAAGTGCGAACAGCATGTGGCTTTTAACTGTCCATCGTGCTGAAACAGCGTTCACCAGAGTGTCTTCATTGGTGATATCAGACATGCTGGTGGTGGTGATTATCTGCAGGCATTTCAGTGAAAAAAGACCAGCTTTCTTCTCAACTTTTTTCTAAAAGCCACTGATTTTGTCTGCTCTAGTGTTTTAGTAAGTGTGTGGTGGGTACGGATAGATTTCTGATGGAGATAACGCAGAGCATTATTTCCCATCCTGAAAAACGTGAAAGAAATATGTGAAAGTGACTTGAAGACAACAGCTTCTTCCCCAGTGAGAGCAGTTGTTGTTATGAAAGGAGAAAAGGAACTGTCAGAGGGATATCCTCCCCTAACTAGCTGATGCAAAAGACCCCTGAAATAACTACAGTAAAAAGGAAAAGGTGTTTCAAAGTGGATTTGGGGTCCTCTTGGTTGTGTTCAGGCACTGTTTCAGCTCCCAGTCAGGTGCTAGTGTTGCAGCAGAGACCATGTCTGTCGTAGCCAGGCCATTCAGGGAGCACCTTCAGGATGTCAGTGCCTCAATTCCTCTTTGAAGTTGCTTGGAAAACAGCTTGTGTGTGCATCTGCCTCACTGGACAAGCAGAGTAACCAAATTACATCCTCTAATTCCATCTTGGCCTTCTGGTAAGATCTGTGCATGTGGGTGACACAAGGGCGGTGTCCGTCTCCATGCTGACCTAAATTAAATTAGTCCCTAGTGAAGCAGCCTACTCTCAGGTTCAAAAATGTAGCCCTCACTTCTCCTGGTTTACATGCCCCAGCTCTGGCTGATTCTCCCTTTCTGTCCAAGCTCCCAGGAGCTCCATCGTTGTCTGGTTATTGCCCTAGGGCTGTTGGTCACCCACTCCCCAGCAAGCCCTGCCCTGCATCGCTCCAGCTCTGACAGCTGCGGTGGCCTTGCTGCCATTTTCCACCGTGGCTTTATGAGGTGCTGATGCTCCCTGTCCTGGCATTGGTGTTATTTTTGGCACTTTGCTTCAGGCTGAGATTCTCATCTTTTGGCTTTAAAGTCTAGCTCATGCCTTTTAACTTGTAAGAAGAGAACAGCAGGATTCGAATCTGAAGGTTTCAGCCACCTGAAGAGCCTTGAAAGACAGCATATTTTATCACTTACATAAATGCCGTATTTTCCCACTATATAAAACCTTCTGTTCCTTCTCCTGTCTGCTCATACAGTTCTGCCAGGGGTCTGAAAACAGGGATTGCCTTGGATTTGCCTGTAAGGGGAATATGAGTTGTCCTATCAGCACTCTGGCTATCATAGAAGTGGGAGGCTGTGGCAGATGTGAGGTGGTGACCATGAGCTGTTGAGCTTCTGTGGCTCCTTGTCCTTCACACAGACATCTGCTAATGTGTATTACTTTGGGAAGGTGCCTCAAACCTTTACCACTCCTCATCACACCTCTCCACACACACCAGACTCAGTGCCAGATGATGAATGTTTTAGAAAGCTAAAATTCTAGGGAGGAATGTTTTCACCAGCAGCCTCAGAGATGGGGCAAGGTCTTTACCAGTCCCTGCAAGATGTCTGTGCAGTTCTGTTTAGTGGTGCTGGTGGGTCAGGAGGGGATGTTCCGGCTATGGAATGAAAGACTGCAAGACTTGGTGACTTGCTGCTGGTGCTGCCCACACTCATCACTAGCCAAGGCTCATTAAAAGTCTCACCTCTTATCTGCTCTAAACTGCCTTTCCTTTCCAGCAGGCACAGAGCTAGGGTTGTCCTGGGAGTGGATGAGTTACAGAAACGATCATTTACATTGAAGTGAACCACTGGATCAGCAGAGTTTAAAAGCCAACCCAAGCTCTGCGCCTCTGCCTTGGGAGCAGCTGTTCTTTGTCACTCTCCGCAGGGTGATGTCCAGAGAAAAGCTTACTTTGCAAAGAGAGCTCCTGAGACTGAGCAGATTAGAGGAGGAGTCAAAACTGTTTAAAATGTCTGTAGGCTTTAAAAATAATCATGGTTATGGATGCAGTGACATGCAGTGCAATTGGCTCTGTGCATCTGAGGTGGTTGCAGACAAGGCACAGCAGTGTCTGAGCTTACAAGTAATCTTAGTATTGTAGACTCAGGTTATCATTTCATGGGATTGAAGTACTTGTTGGGAAACAGGTTGAAAAGTGAAAAACTGGTTAGTGCTGGTAAACAAAAGCAGAGATAGGTCCACCATGCTTGTCCTGTGGCTCTGAATGCACATGAATCAATGTGCTGAGGTTACCACATAGCAGTCCAAGGCACTTTTAACCACAGTTACTGGAGTCACAGTTATGTTTGTCTGGAGTGGTTTGACCCCTGATGTGTGGAAGGGTTTCATGGATGAGAGGGAAATCCTAGTTCATGCAAGGTGTCTGTCTCATCTTTGGTGCTAAAAACGTTCCCGTATGAGGGTGGGAGCAGAGAGAGGAGGGGAGGTGATGTGTTCCAGTCAAAATCAGTGGCAGAAATCAGTGTTAATTTCTGAAAGGACTCTCACTTCTAATTTCTTTTGTCTATTTAAGCCAGTGAAGAAAAAGAAGATAAAACGCGAGGTTAAGATTCTGGAGAATCTCCGTGGTGGCACCAACATCATTAATCTGATTGACACTGTCAAGGATCCAGTGGTAGGTGCCTGTTTTGGGGGGAGGTGTGCTGGGATTGTTTTCCTGCCAGCTGCAGGCACAGGCTGGTTGGTTTGGATGGGCTCCTCTTCCTTTCCATCTTTCCCAGACTCTTCAGCACCCCTTCTGTGTTTTCCGTGTGTTGCCACAGCTGATGGGGAAAAAGTTTTGAAGTCCTACAAATTTTTCATAAGAAAG
Organism: Rhipidura dahli; assembly: GCA_013399225.1. Taxonomy (NCBI): domain Eukaryota; kingdom Metazoa; phylum Chordata; class Aves; order Passeriformes; family Rhipiduridae; genus Rhipidura; species Rhipidura dahli. The sequence continues at coordinate 3,587,228 of VXAC01008451.1, forward strand.
TAGAGCCTGTAGCCTTCTAGCTTCTGTCTGGCATCTGGAACCTAAGTACCAGCCAGGGCAACTGGATATTAAGCCCTTTAATCCTTGTGGTTGCTGTCCTACACAGTGACCAGCAGCCCTGTCATGGTCTGCACTGCCACGATTACCCCGTTCCCGGGCAGTTTTCTCTGGTGGGCAGCTGGCTGAGGGCTGTGACTCCCAGCCTGCTGGCAGCCCTGGAGAGGAAATGCTGCTGCAGTGGTGGCAGTCCTGGCTGACCTTCCTCCTGTGAGGAAGGCTGGGAGGCCTTAGCTCCTGGTGACACATTTTGCCTTGCCCAGTGCTCTCTCTGTTCCATGGCGTGGGAGGGAGCAGTGCTGGCCAAAATGCCCAGTTGGTGCTCAGTGTGTGGGGTATAAGCAGGGCTGCACTTCCTGTGTCCTGCTCCCATCCTGCTCTCCCTGGTGAGAGCTGGGCAGGAAGCAAAGGATTTCTCAGGTCTCTTGGAGCCAAAGAAAGGTCAAGGGGGTGTTTTAAACCATGACTTTCTCTCTCTTGCAGTCAAAGACCCCTGCTCTGGTGTTTGAGTACATCAATAACACAGATTTTAAGGTGAGTTTGCCTGAGTGTGGAGGAGGGAGGCTTCCCGTTTCTGTAAAGTGCTGTGATTTTCAGATAATCCTCAAGAGCTGTGGGGGGAATTTTGAGTTTTCACAATTGTCAGCTTTACTTTGATTTATTCATGTAAATCAGAAACCTGTTAATAGGCTTTAGATGAAAAGGAATAAAATGTTTGTGTGCTGAATGTCCCAGCTCTAAGGAGTAAGGTCAACAGGTTAGATATTCTTACTCTCCTCTCAATTTAGTAATCACTGCTGTGCTATATATTCAGCCCAAGTTAATCCCTGAGCGGTGGTGCTCTGTTTACAGCAGTGCAGTTGATGGAGCTGGTGACACTGATTTATTCTGGAATCCTTCAGACCTGGAGTGGCAGGTGGGGGGTGGCTGAGGGGTGCAGAGCTCATTTCCCACTGCCAGTGGGCCTGGTGGAGGGGGATTGAACATTCTTGAATACATCTTAAGAGCTCTTTTTTTCTTGTCTGAGGCTGCAGCATATTTCCTAGCTCTTCTGATGTCTGGGGAGCTCCAAGGGGTATTTATTACCTGCTCCCAAAATGAGGGTCCTTCTGTCTGAGTGCAGCTACAACTGCCTTTGCTTCCAAAATGCTTCTAGACAAAAGGGATCTATAATTAGCAGTCACACCTACTTTAATGCTATCTTTGCTATCCCCATGTGAGTCTTTACCCTAAGTCACTAAATCAGTGTTGGAGAGTTAAATAAGCAGTTGCCATTAGAAAGCCAGCAGTCATGCCTCCTGCACCATTGGGGGATCTCTTTCATTCCGTGTTATGGAATGGTGTTTTTTCCTTCCTCTTGGATCATTATGTAGGCACAGGTTTTGTAGGAAGCAGATGTATCAAACACCCAGAGAAGAATCCTGGAGAGTGTTCATTATAAAGGAGGCAACTGGCTCACAGACCAGCTCCTGCAGCCCTGCATGCTGAGGGCAGCACCCATAGTTTCTGTCCCTCTGGGATGGGCCTGGCAAGCTGGATGCTGCCACATGGGATGTGTGTGTGTAGCCAGAGCTGCAGCCATGCTGCAGTGGAGGTCTGAGTGCTATTTAATCTCATAACACTGCAGGAGCCACAGTAACAGCAACTTGCAGCATCATCTGCCCTGACAGCTCTGGGCAGGGAGAGGAGTGTTGCCTCCATCAAGTAAACAGCCACGGGAGGAGTGCTCTGTGGTGACCTTTCAGGGCTAATTAAAGCAGGTTTGGTTTGCCTGGGCTTCGCTGACATCAGCTGGGCTGTTCCAGTGCCTTGTGTGTTGGGAATGTGCTCCTGTCCTTCTCCTGGTGACCCACAACCTTCTTGTAAGGCTGGTCCTAGAAGTTTTTAACTTTCTATTTAGAGACTTTTTAATTATTTCATTGATTTTTATATTAATATATGGCTTGAGATAAGGTACATTGCTCAGGCAGTGGTACACCTTGCTGAGGGTTGCTTTGTGTGTCTCCAAGTCAAAATATGATTACACCACTCTATTGTGTCCTTAGAGGAAAAATTCATCATCAGTGTGATGATACTGAAACTGAAATGTGTCCATGAAGTGGAGTGTTCAGCAGTGCCTTGAGGCTAGTGGCCAGTAGGGACTCTTAACTGAAAGATGCTGGGCTTGGAGTCCATGGTCCACTGGCCATCTTGGCCACATGGAGAGCCAGGGCAGGCACTGCTGCAGCCAGTGATGAGCATTGGACTGGCCACTGCAGAAATGACAATGCTCTGGCTGTTGCATTAGAAACAACTACATGAGCTTGCAGCAGACTTTTCTGGGCTTCTGGGAGAAAGCCTGGCTCCTTGGGGAAGTCCAAATTCACAGCTGCACAAGTCCAAGACAGAAAGTATTGATGCTTTTGATGCTGATTGGTACAAGGCAGGAATAACTTGTCTTGGGAATGCAACTATGCCCCCAGGGCATGCAGTGTGGTTTCTTGTGTTCAGAGCTTATTTGTAACCTGAATTTCCCTAGCTGTGTATGGGGTGTGTGGGTTGTTTGATGCTCCACTCCCATGAGCTGTCTGCCTCTTTGAGTAGGTTCTTGGGGCTGCAACTAATTGCAAATTATAGAGCTGCTTCTACTGAGGGTGCCTGTGGGCGTCTTCTTCTGTATAGAAACTCCCAAGATGTCTCTTCCCTTGCTCTGAAGTGCCAAGCAGAGACTACAGAGTACGTGAGACCACTTGTGTTGGAGGTCTCAGCTTGCTCTGTACCTTGACACATGAAGCAGCTGGAGAGCACCCAGTGATTGTCCCCTCTGCTCCATAGTCCTTATCTCCCTGAGCAGCCAAGTTCTGCTGGAGTTAAGTGCCACGTGAGCTAATCCAGGTGACAGGGACCTCTCCTCTTTGTTTGGACATAGCTGCTGCTGATGTGTCCATCTCTGTTGACATCTGGATTCAGCAGTACTGCTGAGAACCAGCATCTTGCTGGCAAATCACCTTCAGGGTGTGTGAGGGGTTCCCAGGGCAGCCTGTGTGGCTGAGAGCTGTGACTCCCAGCCTGCTGGCAGCCCTGGAGAGGAAATGCTGCTGCAGTGGTGGCAGTCCTGGCTGACCTTCCTCCTGTGAGGAAGGCTGGGAGGCCTTAGCTCCTGGCAACACATTTTGCAGGCAGCAGGTGGTTGCTGACCACAGGATTTCATTTTTCTCTGTCCTGTTGGCACTAGTTGCTCACAAGCTTGGAGTCTGCTCAGTTGTCTCCTTTCTGGAAGTTCCTTTCCTTCAACATTATTATTTTTTGCTTGATGTTAATACTTTGACCCCTTTGCCTGTTCAAATGGCAGAGCACTGTCTGCTGTCAGTGCACCCATGGAAATGGCTGCTGGGTTTCCTCAGCTCTCTGTGCCTGAAGCTGCAGCTCTGTGGGGTCTAAGCCTTGGCTGGGAATGATCCCAGATCAGAAGCACAAGCTTTTATTTCACTGTTCTTAAATGATGGTATAAACAGGAGACTTAGGTGATACCTCCCTGGAGCTGATTACATTTTCTTAAATTACCTGTCTGGGTTCCTTCTGGAAGTGACAGCACTGTACTCGCCGGGAGGATGAGCTGGAGCCAGACTGGATGTGTATTCTGTTGTGAGGACAGCAGCTTGTGTACAGGGTTAGTGTTTTTCTTCAGAACTGCTGCATTACTTGTCATCTGAGAGCATTCAAGCTCCCCACAGTAATTTGCCTTAAATGAAAGCTGCACTGCAGAGCCACATGCAACTGAGGAACCATCAGCAAAATTAAATGTCTTTTGCTAATTGGTTTCAAACTAGAAATGAGACGCCTGTACTTCAGCCACTGTCAGCTGTCATGTAGTTTGTAAGCATACCTGATACTGTGCCTTTCATTGCCCAAAGAGGCAAATCCCTTAGGAAACAAGGGGGTAGAGACAGGTCTCAAGGTGCAGTTCTGGGTTGGGTTTGCTATTTCATTCTTAAAACACAGCAGCAGATTGGAGCTGAAGATGAGATGGGCAAGAAAGGTGAGCAGTGGAACATTGCTTCAGGATGTTCAGTCTGCTGGAGTTGTGGGTACAGTGAGCTTTTGAGTCAAATCTTCCACTTCACCTGAACTCTGGTGAATTTTCAGGCCAGACTGCTGTGAGGGAAATGTGTGCATGGGTTGTATCCTTGTACATCCAAGGTTTGTTTAAAAAATGGTTGTTGCCCTGCATAAGTAATACAGAAGTATAAAAGATTCTTCTCTCTTGTGTGGCTGCCAAGACTGGGATGCTTTGGGAACTGTTTTCCTTTTTTTTTGTTTTTGCTGCTGCTGCTTCCCTGCACCCCAAAGCAGTGTCTCTCCTCACAGCCACCCTGTTGCTCTGCAGATGCTGCTTCCTGCACGTAGCCAGCTGTGTTGCTCACTCAAGGGAGAGAAATAAGCATTTAACTCCTGTCGGCCCCATGGTGGGGGCAGCATGTCTCTGCCTCCTCGAGCACTAACGGGATTCATTTATGACTGGTTATGTGATGTGTGCCAAAATATCACCAAAAGCTGGAGAGAGGTAATGGCTGCCTGTGGGTGGGTTTGGCCTTTCTTAGTGCTCTGTATGGAGAAAGGAGACCAGCCCAGGTCTCTGAGGCCTTGTGGGATCCTGAGTGCTGAGCAGATGTTTGAGCTGGGTCTGAGTGATCCCCACAGTGATGTTTCTGATAATCCTACTCCACAGAGACAGCTGTAAGAACAGAGCATGGGGCATGTTTGCAAAGGAGGTGTCTGCCCTGCCCTGCTAGGCTGGGCAAAGGGGATTTGGAGCCCACTGTCAAAGCCTGCTTGAGGCAGCTGCTGTGCAGGACCCATTTGCAGTGGAAACACTGGCTCTGTCCTCCAGTGCTGTCTGTGTTCACTGGCTGCCTGCAGGGCTGAACAGGCTCCTGCAGAGACTGTTCCCTGTGATGAGCAGAGCTGGGCACTGCTGGCCTTGGCACTGACAGAGGTCAGAGGGGCTGGGTTTCACAGACAGCTCTTGTAGGGAAATCTGTTGAATGCTGTTTGCCCAACAGTGTTTGGGCCTATCATGGCCCAGTGCTGAAGGCCATGAGCCAGAGAAGCAACAGTATTGTGGGTCTGAGAAAAAAGACTGGTGACCTGCCTTCCATCCCCTTCCCACTTCCAGGCAGCAAGAGGCAGAGAGCCAGGGAATTGGGAAAATGAGGTCTAGTCTTGTACTGCCACTGCCTTTCCTGCCCTCCTCCTTCCCCAGGTGCATTGATGATGCCAGGTGAAGTTGAACAGGACAGTGAATGCCAGAAAGACATGTTTTACACATTTCTTACAGTGTTTGTTACCTAGCAAGCCATTTAAACAGACTTCTGGAAGGACTCAGCTGTCCTCTGCTGGCCCTGTGTCCTGCATCAGTTGTGCACAAGTCAGGAAATCCAACCCTGCTATGGCTCTGTAGCTTGTGGCTATGTCTTTTTTGCTCCCTGCTCACTTGTCTGCTTCAGTGGGTTGCTCCAAAGCGTTAGGATCATCCCAGCTCACGAGAATACAATGCAGTTGTGTCCTGGAGGCTGTTAAAGCTCTGTGTGTGTAAGTGACACTTGTGTGTTGTCAAATGATTTCTGAGAGCAGTATTGGGGTTGGGCAGGGGCTGTTTAGAGGTAGTCCTGAGTAAGGCAGGAACCTGAGAATCTCAGCATGGGCCTGGAGGGGATCCAGGGCCAGAGATGCTTTTTTGGAACATGAATTTCAATCCCTTGCCCTGGGATTTTTCCTGAAGCTGCCAAGTGCTGCCTATGATGGACAGCGGGCTCCAGTGCTGATGCAATTGGTGATTTGTCTGAGCCATGAGATGATCCTTGCTTGTAAGAAAGGGCAGAGAGGTCTGGTCCCACTGCTGCCCTGTGAGTGTCCTTCCTTTTCCTGCCCTGGCATCTTGCCTTGCTTTCCCTGGAAGAGAGAACAGCTCAACAAGGTTGGGCTGACCCCACAGCCAGAGACAGATACAGAGTAGAAGGCAAATTCGGGGCCAGCTGTGACCTGATGTGGGGACAGCAGGATGAGGAGTTTTCCTGTGATGGTGCTGGTGCCACAGGGCAGGTTAAAGTGCCCCCTGGAGCTCTGTCACTTCCACATGAGCAGCCACAAAATGACACAGGAGAGAGTGGTGGCAATGAGCGCACCCCACAATGCTTGAGTTGTGCTCTCCTTGGCCCCACAAGCATTCCTGTGTTCTTGAGTTGCATTAGCCTTTATCCTGGCATAGAGGGGAACCACTGTGGCTCTAAGGCTGGTTCTCCTCTTTGTGCTTCCCAACCCTAGGCTCTTTTAGATTGTTATTTTCCTCTCCCTGCCACACCCTGAACACCTGGACACCTTCCCATGTGTTCCTAGCATGCCTGCTCTGAATGCTCTTGTCAGTGCTGGCATGCAAAGTCATCACAGGGACTTGACAACATAAAATTACAATTGTCTGTGCTTCCCCTAGAGCTTTTGCTCTATCCTCCTTGGACAGACAGCCTGCCCATGTCCTGCTGGAAAGTTGTGACAAGTCTGAATGATCCCAGTAGCATTTCATAGGAGCTCTTGCATCCTTTTTAGATTTCCTGGCATATCTGAGACCAGGAGAGCCCTCAGGAATGGTAGCATTTGTAGGGAATCTGGAACAGGGTCAATGATTGGAGGCAGGTGGGGTGCAGGAAATGAAACTAATCCAAATCTGGAGTATTTATTTTTTTCTCTCTTTTTTTTTTTCCTCCCTACCCAAATCTGTTTCAGCAACTGTACCAGATCCTGACAGACTTTGATATTCGGTTTTATATGTATGAGCTGCTTAAGGTGAGTGGCATTGCACATGACAGTCTGAATGGGGAGACCAGGAATGAGAGTGGCAATAGTGGGGCTCATGGGGCACTGTTGCTAAGAGGTTACTTACTTTGTGTTCAGTGTAGTCTCATAACCTGGGAAGGTTTGGGAAGAGATCAGGTTACTTGGCTTGTTGTTGTGAGGTACCGCAGCCAAACTGGGGGCCTTTGGTCACTTCCAAAGGGTCTGTGATTCTCTGAGGTCTGAAGTGTTTCTGAGTGTTACTCACCAGGTAGAGCTGTGCTTGGTCTCCCTATGTCTCTTGCACCACTGGGCTGCTGTGAGGAAAATCAACTCCTAGAAAAACATCCAGACCCAGGACAAGGCCCTTGAGGCAGGGCTGGGGAACGGGGATGCTAGGGAGAGTGGAAGAGAGGGATTGCCAGCTCCTGGCTTTCCTCTGTTGCAGTATTCAAATGCAGCCCCAGAAGCTGAATTCTGCCCACTAGTTATGCCAGCTGTTACATGTAACATCAGTATTTTCCTTCGGCATCTCACAGCCAAAGCTTTCCTTGCCCCTCTGATGAAAGGTGAGGAGTGCCCTAAATACCTCCTCTTAACTAGCCTAGCTTGCACTTCCCCATGGAAATTCCCTCAAGGAGCCATGGCAGGTCTGTGGGATGTGCTGCACTGGCTCTTGGGGGTCTCCAGCTGCAGGACAGGGGAGGCAGCAGGGCATGAGGGAGAGCTGACAGGTTTGGCCAGTTCCAGGGCTGTTCTGTGCTGACCTGCTGGAGCAGCAACTTGGCTGTGTCAGGTCCTAGCAGGGCCTTGGCACTTGTGGGCTGGCACTTTGCAGTTCCCATGCTTCTGGAAATGAGTTGGACAGGCTAGGAAAGCCCTTTGTGCCCTGGGACATGATGACTGCAGGAGACTTCCTGAAACAGTTTTAGGCTCAAGGGAGGCTTTCTTCTCTGCACTCCCAAGCTTGCCCATCTGTCTGCCACGGGAGGACCTTCCTACTGGATGTTGGAGTGAGCTTGAGGCAGCCTGGGATTAGGATGGGAGGGGTGATGAAGTGTAGATGATCCTTGAGCCTGGGCAGCACAAGACACTAGAAGAGCTTCATCCCTGGAAGCAGTTTATGTAACCTGTTACAGATCTCCTGGACTGGAGATCCAGGACCAGCATTTGCTATGAGTCCTGTGGGCTGTGAGGCCACGTGTCACTGCAGGGGTGTTCTCTGAGGCCTTGCTGTGATGGAAGCTGTTGTCTCCTTGCTTCCCACTGTGGCACAGGCCCAAGGACAGCATTGCTTCCCTGGCACTGATGTCTTGGATATTGAATGACTACAGGCTGTACCCTCTTTCCATGCTGCTGGGGATCTCATAGCATCTGATAGATGTTGATGGATGGATCTCCCTCCCCTTGGAGATGAGGAAACATTCTCACCCCATTGCTCAAGGGAACAGCTGCATTGGGGGGGCAAGTGGTGTAAGGTCATGGAGCTGGGGAGCTTATGTGTGCTCCTGCCTACAAGCTTGAAGCAGCTTCGCTCTCCCTCCTGTGCTATCACCTGCCTTTTTTAAGTGCAATTTGGCTTAAATCAGCAGGGCAGAGGTGACTTTCTAGCTTGAGTGTGTTTTGGGACACAAGTGGAAAGTTGCATTGGAAGGCCATAAAACTGCATGCATGTAGGAATCATTCCCTTTCTAGGGAAGAGAGTGTGACCAGGGAAGCACAGGGCTACCCAGGTTGGAGCACTGGGCTTGTCACCAGGTGGGACACCTCTCTGCATTGTGTTCTTCAACAGCAGTGCAGAGAACACAGTTCCAGGACCTGTGAGTGCAGCAGGGCACAAGGTCCATATAGTCTTGTTGCCAGCTTGTCACTTCATTGCGTGCAGCGTAAGAGCTGAAATTGCCAGTCTCATGTGCCAGGGTTATGGCACTTCTTGTGAACTCTTGCTTCTGGCTGAGAACTGTCTGTTATATTGGTAATGCTGTGCCTGTGATTACAGCCATGTCTAATGTGTGTGTGTCTGCCAGGCCCTGGATTACTGTCACAGCATGGGAATCATGCACAGGGATGTCAAACCCCACAACGTCATGATAGACCATCAACAGAAAAAGGTACTGTGACACCAGGGCTTACAAGCAGGGTTTTTCCAGGGAAACTTGAAATTCTGCTGCCTCTGTACCCATAGCCCTGGCATCTGCACATACCCCTCTAACCTTTCTTTACTGGCTCCCCTCCACCTGTGCCAGCACCAGGATATGGTCAAAGTTCCACAGGGGAGCACCGGAGTGGGAGTCCATGGCTTCCTCACTGCTGGGGTGTGCTGGTTAGACCACAGGAAATGTTTGTTACCAGCTCACTGCCATGGAAATGGGCATCTCAGGGACCTACCCCACCCTGTTATGGTGCTTGTGTCCCATCAGGTGCTGTGTGTGCCTGCCCCAGGGACCTGGAATTTGTGCCAAGGGATTAGTTGCTGCTCCACAGGTTCCTCTCTGTCAATCAGCAGTGGCTGTACAGGCAAGGCAAGGTGTCTAAGGAAGGGAATCTCTTACTGGCGTCCTTCCCTAGCAAGCAGAACTGCTGAGAGCATCTCCTGTCCACAGAGGGCCTCCCTCCTCCCTGGGCTCCATGCTTGCATCAAGGGGTTGAGGTTTGGCCAATGTGGCTTCACCTACCTGGCTGATGACTCTGTGTCTCTGTTGCATGTTCAGCTGCGGCTCATAGACTGGGGTCTGGCCGAATTCTACCATCCAGCTCAGGAATACAATGTCCGTGTGGCCTCTAGGTACTTCAAAGGACCAGAGCTCCTTGTGGACTACCAAGTAAGAGTCTGTCTCCTCCTTGCTGTCCAGTGATAACACTTTGTGGCTGCACTTTAGCCACCTTTGGGTTGTCTGGTTTTGCCTGTCAGGGCATTGCCTGGGTTGGAGAGAGGCTGGCTGTGAAGTGCAAAGGCTGAGGCTGCCTGTGCTGGTGGGGAACCAAGCTGTGGTGAGTGTGCCTTTTCTGACAGCTTCTCCTTTTCTCCCTCAGATGTATGACTACAGCTTAGACATGTGGAGTTTAGGCTGTATGCTGGCAAGCATGATCTTCCGAAAGGAGCCCTTCTTCCACGGCCAGGACAATTATGACCAAGTAAAGACATTGCTACCTGGCTTATTTTGTGAAAAGTTTGTCCCCAGTTCATCTCTGTGTGTATAGTGGGGAGGCTCTGGGGATGGGACTGCCAGGCTGGGAGGATGCTGCTACATGCTTGGTTAAGCCATCTGTGATTTTTCTGCCTTGTGCAGGAAACTTGTTTTCTGCATGTGTTGCAACAGCTAGTTTCAAGGGAGATACTCCTTCTGTCTGGGATGTTTCCAGAAGGAGGCCTCTTAGGTTTGGGCAGCTTTATGTCTGCAAGAGAGTGGTAGGCTGCCCTTCCACTCTCTGAACATGCCTTTTGTTCCAGCTGGTTCGCATTGCAAAGGTCCTGGGCACAGATGAGCTGTATGGGTATCTCAAGAAGTACCACATAGAACTGGACCCGCACTTCAACGACATCCTGGGCCAGTAAGTGGAGAAGTGAAATGCTGCCTTTTTTTCCTTGTAGGCACAGAGAGGGAGATAAACTGGTATCTAGACCCTTGAGGCACTCTTAGCAAAGGCCTGCTTGATGTTCTGGATAATAGTGCTGCTTGCAGGCTTTACATCTAGCTGCTCATGTCATCTCAGGAAGTCACTGAAATGCAGGGTCTTTCCTTTTGTCTCTCCCATGATCCATCCCCTATTTTTTCTTTCTCCTGGTTGTTCACGTCCCTAAAGTGGAGGTGTAGGCACTGCAGTTAAGTGTGAGCTGAGTTCTCAAGAGTTTTCCAGTTGAGATTTCTGAAAAGGACAAGAGGAATGGATAGAATAGTGAGGACAGCTTCTGTGAGGCTGGCTGGCAAGCCAGAGCTGTTCTGGTCCCAAGGGTGTTACCCTGACTGCCACATGCTGTTGCCTAGTCCCTGTAGACAGAAGGAAATGTGCAATATTGTGCCTTTCCTGGCACAGGAGAGCCATACAATTGTGTACATAAAGGAGAGGATTTTCCAACTGTGGCAGGTGTTTGCTGAGCAGTAGCTTGTGCAAGGAAGAGCTGTGGGCTGTTTATCACAGCCACCTATGCTCAGAAATGGCTGGCAGCAGGGGATTCCCATGGGACATTGGTGCAGTGACAGCCGGTCCCTTTGCAGGCATTCCCGGAAGCGCTGGGAGAACTTCATCCACAGTGAGAACAGACACCTGGTCAGTCCTGAAGTCCTTGACCTCCTGGACAAGCTGCTGCGATATGACCATCAACAGAGGTTGACTGCCAAGGAGGCAATGGATCACCCCTATTTCTGTGAGTCTGTGGAGTAGCTGGGGCCAGCAGGGAATAGAGTTGTGGGTTGTGGGGGTAAATTTTGGCTCCCCACTCTGCAAAAGCCTGAGCAGCTTTGTGGGTTTTGAGGGTAGTTTCTCTGGAAGGATTTGCCTGGGTGGAGCTTCCGCTTTTTAAATACTGTTTCCTCTTCCTGCCTGGTCTGTCTCCTGCAGATCCAGTGGTCAAGGAGCAGTCCCAGCCCAGCTCAGAAAATGCTGTGCTCTCCAGTGGCATGACAACAGCACGATGAGGACTGGAAAACGACGGGTAATTCAAGATGTTTACAAATAAAAGCAAAACCTTCGGTCACACAGTGAAGGGAAAAGAACCAAGGATCCCCCCCTCCTTCCCCTCCCCTTTATACTCGGCAGAAATCTAACCTTGGGGGGGGTCTTAAACCTCAGTTCCTCTCTGGTGGTTGTGGTTAATGTAACTCTAACCCTGTGGTACCAAAGCCCTGGGCAAATGGTCTTGCAAGAGCTAAATATGTAGTGATATTCCCAGGGCTCCACACAACTGATTCTGGTTCACATCTCTATGGATCCTTCTCTTCCTTCTCAGTCCAGCCTTCCCCACCACACTGGTGGGGACAAATTGGTCGTTCCACCATCAGCCCTTAGCATGCCTCTTTCTAAACTTGCCTTTCTGACTTGTAGACTCTGAATGAACCAAATTCAGGCTGGGGGTCAGCAGGTGCAACTCTGTTTTGAGGTCCAAGTCTTTACTGCTCACTCTGGGCTTGAATTTGGCCCTTGAATTCCAGTTTCAATTGTGAATGCTGGGGTGGTTGGGAGGGAGGGAGGGGGAGTTCGACAAAAAACAATCCACAAACCCAGCAGCATCTCGGGATTGGTTTGGAGCATTAAAACGAAGGCACTGATTCGAGTTGCTGGGGAGAGGAGATCCCCCCTCCAGTGTGTTTGACAAAGGCTCGCTCTGAGAAGAAACTCAATAGACCTGCTTTGGAAACTTGTGAATGTGAGGGCTGCTCTTGTGGCAGGAGAGGGGAGGGACTATGCAGACTTTCCCACCAAGCTCAGGAAAGTCAGTGTTGCAAGATTTCTTGTGATAGGTGTGCAACCACGTACCTCATGACGTGGCTCCCATGAGAATTCGTGCCAGACGCAGACTTGTGCCAGAGCACAGCTCTGGAGCGGTTCAATCCAGCACCGCAGGATGGAGGAGTGGAGAGGAGGCCAGGGAGGAGAGCACAGGGAGGGGGGAGGATCAACAAACAGCGGCGTCGGGGCAGGGGCTGTGCAGCTACTGATCCAGGCCTTGGGATCCCACGCAGTGTTTTAACAAAGTCAGCCATTTGTTGAATTCTGGGGTGCCGATCCTGTTGGGGGGTGGGGGGTTCGTCTTATGGGTTCTTTCATCAGATCCCTCGATGGCTTTATAGCCCCACAATTCACAGTTGCCTCCTCTACTTGTTCTGTGTGTAACTTCATCAAGTGGTTCTGGTGACACTCAAACCTAGATGCTGGAGATAGTGTTTTCCCACCAGCACCTAAACACAGAATTTCCTTCTGCGGCATTGTTGAAATAGTTAATTTTTTATAAGGTTGCAATGTTTCTATTTGAAACATCTGTTTACATTCCATATTCCAATAAAGTTCTATTGGCATCGACAGCAGGTCAATCCATTTGTATAATTCACTGAAACCAATAAATATCTATACGTCTGAACGTCTGCCGTCTCAAATCTATGGGATAGCTAGAAGGCCTGAGAGCTGGAGGCCTTGTCTCCTCCAGAAGGGCAGGTTGGCTCTTCCAGCCCCTCGTCTGTTATTTTGGGACCTCTCACTCAGTCTTTGGTTGCAGTTCTTCCTGCTGTCAGCCCTGAGAGTTTGGCTGTGGCAGATTGTCTCCGCTGCCACGGGGCCGCAGAGGAGGCGCGAGGGTTTGGGCACAGCCTGGGGTCAGCTCTTGTGCTCCGCTGGCCTCAAACAGGTGCTGCCTGAGGGACAGACCTTGCTCTGCCGTTACCTGGTGGGTCAGACCAGGTCACCAATGCACAGCTGGAAATCAGGATTCTCCATGTGTGTACCCCCATGCTTGTCTGCTCTCAGCCTAAGTGGGTGTCTAAAGATGTGCTGAGTAGGGAGTAGCTCTTTCCTTATACCCAGGGACATGGGGGCAGTTCTGCGTGTCCAGGGTGAGCAGCAGCCTGTGTTGCTGCCATCCTGCAGGGCCTCACTAACATTTGCTCTCCTGCAGAGGCTGTTGAAGGCATTGGCGAGTGTTCCCAGCCCTCTCTTCTTCCATCTGCCCACCCTCCTGGCTGCCTGGCCTGAGGGGCAGGGGAGTCTCATGTGCTCTTAAGCTGTGCCAATAACAGCAGGGTTGGTTTGGGGTTTTAATATCAAGTTTTGAACTGATTTTAAATATCTATTGAATTGCTCCAATGAAAAGTGGGTGTTTCTCGTGGGTGTGTCCAAGTTGCTATGGGAGAAGTTTGTCTGTTTTCCAGCTCTTGTGTGTTGGCATTCCCAGCTTCTGGAGGGGCGAGGCAGAAGAGGTGGGGAGAAGAAAAATGGGTTGAATGGGGGAACTCTGATAGGTGAACACTGTTTATCACTGTATATGAGTGTGCTGCATATGAGTGCTTGGAAGTGTCTGAACCTGATGGTGGAATTTCAAGGTGGTGCTTGGTATCTGTTCTGTAAACGTGAGTCAGGAATTCTTTCCTGATACCCTCAAGCAGAGGAACAGAGTTGCTCTTCCAGTGACTGAAATGGCTTTCCCTGGTTGCAGTAAGCAGAGAGGCTGGAACAACCTGCCTCTTATCTCCCCACATCTCTCCCCCAGCTCTAGGGTAGGATGAGCAGTGACAGATTCATCCTGGAGGGGAACAGCAGCTGAGCAAGGGTAGTTTGGGAGAGAGAGAGGAGGGTGTGGAGTCTCCTGATCCCAGGGCAGTGGGGATATTTGACTGCAGCTTGTGCCAGTTTATCTCTGCTGGCTCTTCCAGAACTCAGATCAGGAAACCCTTCATTCCTCTGGACCTTAGCAAAGCGTTCTCCTGCCAGTAGGGACAGCTGGGAGCTGGGGAGGAGTGTTTTGTCCCTGGAAGTTAAGAGGAGTGGGGAACATGCATCTTCATCTGCTTTCTCCTGTAGAAATTTAGGGGAGTCCTAGTGCATGTTCCTGGCCTTTCAGCTACCCTGGCTCCAGGTTTATAGCAGAGCATGGGTTTGGCTGAATGCCTTCTAAAGGGGAAGGCTCAAAATTTTCCAGCCCCATCAGCCACTGAGGGATGCAGTAGGAAACAGATGCATTAAGCAGCTTTGCCAGCTTGTCTGTGACTGTTGCAAGTGTGCTGGGCATGATGGGAGCTTTTAGTGGAATTATGGGAGGTGTTTGTGGTAGTGGAGGGAAATTCAAGACAGTAGGTCATGGAAAAAAAGTCCAAACTTGTGTTTGGCTGTCCGTGAAAGTTCTGCTTTGCTGGACTCCATCTGTCCCTTGCCTTGCTCGGCCCTGCCTTCCTTTCTCACCCCTTCCAAAGCAGGCTGAGGTTCCCCTGCTGTCCCCACATCCAGAGGGCCATGGAGGGTGCACCTGGGCCTGGCTGGGGGTGGGGTGGCACATATGGGGCAGCGTGCCCAGCCATCGCCTCATCACGGCGCTGGAGGAGCTCTGTTATGCTGGCAGTGCCCCACGACGCTCACTTCCCTCCTCCCGTCTCTCCTCAGGTCCGATGCTGTTGCTCCCAATTTTCCATAAGCAGAATGAGAACCAAATCAAGTGTCCTATCAGCGCGGTAGAGCGACGGTGGGCGGACTGCGCGGCGCGGGCAGGGCTCAGAGCGGGGCACACGCCTGGCTGGACAGCACTCGCCTCGCTATGACCGCAGCCCTTCCCTCCGAGTGTTAAAGGTTCTTCTGCCTCCGTTTCCTTGTTGAGCTCTTCCTGACCCAGAAAGCGTGGAAATGTGAAGGGTGTGCAAAGCAGTTGTTGGTTAGTCGTTCCTTCCTCTGTTCTGGCTGTTCCCCCCAACCTCTGATGGACCATGGTTAGCCAGCTTGTGCCTGTCTCTTCCAGGACATGGGGGTTGCAGGGGATGTAGTATACTGACGGACGGTTCTATACTATAATTAAAAGAATTCTATATTGTTGAATAAAAGTTTTAAAAGAAGCATGCAAGGAGGAGTATTCAGTGGGGAGGGAGCTGGAGAGTGCTGGCAGAGTGAGCTGTTCCCTGTGCCCTGCTAGGACAGGCTGGGTGAGGAGAGCAGGACGAAATTATACAAAATTGATGTGGGCAGAGGCAAAGGAGCCACTTGCCACCTTTGAGGGTGTTTCTCCTTTCCCTCCTTAGGCCCCCACACTCTTCTGAAGGTGCCCACATGGTGGTGGCCTGAGTGCTAATGCTGGTACCTGCTTTTCCCAGCCTGGCAGGGCTTGGGCATAGCTCTGTGTCTGTACACTGGAGCTCTCATGTCTTCCTCTCTCGGGTTCAGGCTCTCCTCCTCCTCCCCAGCACCATGACTGCAAAGCCCTAAGCTTGGAGCTCCTGCCCGAAGGCCACTGCATTGCAGGAGTTCCTCTCAGACATGGTCCTTCACTGGCAGTGCTCAGGAGAGTCTGGCTGCAGTGATGGTTGTTGGCCAAGCTGGGCACTGGTCTTAGGTGTTAATGAACCACTTGAAATTCTGTCTAAAAGCCCCCATCTGGATGCTGTATGACTGTACATGGTCATGTCTCTTGTGTTGTCCCATTCCTTCATTGCCCATATGTTTTTCCCTATACAGTTTTCCCTTATACTGAAACTGCCCAGGGGAAAGGGTACCTGTGAGACAAGGCTCTTGCCTAGGAGAGATCTGTTGCTGGTTCCCAGGGAGGGGAGCTCAGCCATGGGCTCCTGCCAGCACAGAACCACTCAGCACTGCTCTCACCCAGCCCTGGGCGCTGGCCAAAGTGGAATTGCAGGAGTGAGTCCTCGCACATAGCCTGAGATGGGTACAGCTGGAAGCCAACACTGTCCTGCACACCGAGATTTAGTGATGTGGGCCCAGATATGGACATGGGCATCAGGTAAGTTTAACCTTCTGGTGCTGTAAGGCAGGGCTTGGTGCATTGCCAAGAAACAGTTTAATGACAGCTCTGTTGTATCCAGGTCTGTGCTGATCTCTGGCATCTACATTCATCAACACTTTTTTTGGCAGGTGTAGCTCTGGCCAGCGGTGAGTGCAGGGAAGAGCCCATGGCAGAGCCCACCCAAGGCCCATGCTGGGCAGAAGCAGTGCTGTGAGCATAGGCTGAGCTGAGGTCCCTGCAGCACAGTGGCACATCCAAGCACTGTTGCTGCTCGGATCCATTCCTCTTCTGATGGGGTTGGGTCATGTTCCCCATTGCCACCTGCTGCCTGCTGCAGCCCATGTCCTCTCCTAGTCAACAGCTTGTCTCC
The DNA here is from genome assembly GCA_013399225.1 of Rhipidura dahli. Lineage (NCBI taxonomy): Eukaryota > Metazoa > Chordata > Aves > Passeriformes > Rhipiduridae > Rhipidura > Rhipidura dahli. The sequence continues at coordinate 3,603,892 of VXAC01008451.1, forward strand.
AGAGAACGCTCTCAGTGTCTCTTTTAACTGTTGTTTGTCAGAAATAAACTTTTCTTTGCCTACCCTTTTTTGTCTCCAGTTTGTCTGGAGTCAAAAAGGTTTTGCTCATCCTGGCCCCTTGCTCCATCCATTTCACAGGTGTCCCACCAAGGCACTGTGTCCTCCTTCCTTGATTTTCTCTGCCAACTTGCTTCAGGACATGCTGGAACTGCCTCCTTCTGCACCCACTGATGTTTACACCTTTGTTCTCTTCTGATTCCTTATTCAGCAGCAGCCCAGCTTCCTCCTATTCTTCCTCCTCCTTCTGCACTGCTCAGAGTTCAGCCAGCCAGAGGTCCAAAGCCTTTGAGTTGCCTCAGCACCCAAAGCCACTTTTGAGCCTTGTCTCCCCTTGCATGTGGTGGTTATGGATCTCCTGCCCAATTTTCTTTTTGGTTTTCCCGTTACAGCTGCCCTTCATCCAGTACTGCTCCTGTAGGAAAATCCAGGCTGGAAGAGTTGTCTGGAGTCATCAGGACAAATCCCAGGATCTCACACTCCTTGCAGGAGTCATTACTTTGTTCTTGCCATGTAGTGAAGGCTTTTGGCTCACAGAAGAACTGATTGAATCTGGAGCTAGCTTTATTGGTCCAAGTGCTGTTCTTGGAACTGGTCCAGCCCTGGGCATCTGCTCTCCAGCCTCAGTCAAGAGGGCAGTGGCCTGGGTTAGGATTTCCCAGGCCATGAACCTGGACCATGTGCTCCAAGGCAAGCACAGACTTGGTGACACTGGAGCAACCTGCTACATTTTGGTCTCTTGACTGCACCCAGCAATGTGACACTACAGAGGAGTAATGTTTCAGAAGCTTCCTGAAAATCTCATTCCTCTGAAGGCATCGGATTGCTGAGAATTCTGAAGGGAAGGAAATGCTTTAGTGGGCAGTTATTTCTGGTGCAGGCAACCTCTGCTCATTTCTTGGACCAGATTATTTTCTTAGGATGGTCCTTTTCCTCCATCTGCTCCCCCAAATTCAATTCCTTTACGCCCTGGGAAATGGAAGCAAGGGTGAGGTAACATGCCAACATCTTCCTAGCAGTCTTCCAGGTGGATAACATCAGTCTGTGAGCCTCTAAAATACATCTCTCAGAGCCCTCTTCCCAAATGCCAGCCTCGATTATTAATATGGGTTAATGATTTACAGGGCTCTCTGTCTCTGCCCTCTCCTCTTGCCCACATATACCTGGGGAAGGAGGAGGGGCAGCTACATTTCGTTAAAATTAATTGAGAAATAGGGACTATTTGAAACCCCAACCTATTTCTGTGTGCAGCAAAACATGGTATTAAAGTGGTAAGTGGAGAGTGTGTGAATGAGCCGGCTGTTCAGGAATGGCAGCTGGATATTTGTCCCAGTTGTCTTCTACTATCTGATTAAGGGAACAAGTTATTTCATTGTGCCATATAAAGTGGACTCTAACCCAGTGACTAAATATAGCTGATAATTTCAACTAATGCCTTGCTTTTTGTGTGCTCTACTTGTTTGTGCAAGGAATTGTGAAGGAAAGTGATGCTAACCCAGGTGCTGTGAGGGAGCGTTTGTAGCCCATGGGAGAGACAAGCACACCTAGCAGGCAACATTGCTGGGATTTGGATGGGGCATTAGTTAGCAACAGAGGCCTGGAATTAACCTGAAGAACCATAAAGCTGGTGCAGAATGGTAATTTTTATGCTGTTTAGTGTCTGTATATTGAAAATAGACGATATAAACAGGTGTTATTACAGCCGGAAGAAATGTTATATATGTCAGTTTAGAAATGTAATTTCTAGCCCAAGCTGTTCCTGTTAAGCCTCTTCAGCTGTGCCAAGGCCTTGTCTGTACTCAAAGACATTCTCATACCCATAAAGCCGTGCTTCATTATTAAGCCCCCATTATTACCAAGGTTCTGTATCTTATCCCTGCCTGGCTCGGAGCAGCAAGACACAGGAGGTTCCTAGGGCACCCGGGAATGAGTGGGGCTCAAGGAAGCAATGAAATGGAACAAACACCATTCGAATGCTCCAGTCTTGTAAAACCAGCACAGCGAGGAGGGAAGAGCAGAGCCCGGGCTGATAAACACTCCACGGGCAAAAAAGCATCCTCGGGAAAAGCAAACCACGGCGTCCCCTTTGGAGCGAGGCTCGTGAATTGCAGGGGGAGAACTGAGATGTTTCTAGAGGCGTCCCTACCTACAGCCCAGGCATTCAGGGAACGGGACACCAGCCACAGGGGACTGGGCACGGTTTGGAGCTCGCTCGGCTCCGCAGCTCCGCTGAGCGAGGGAAGGAAGAGGCCGAGGCCGGGGCCGGGGCCGGGGCCGGGGCCGGCGCCGCGGTTGCCACGGCAGCGCTCCCACAACGCCGTCACCCGGGAAGTGGATCCGGAGCACCCCGAAGTAGTTCCTCGGTGACGGCGGCGGNGCACTCCGGACACCTGTGGGGCCGCTCTCGGCCGCCCGCCGGGGCCGGAGCTGCAGCGCTCGGGGTACCGGGACCCCCGGGAATGGGATACCGCGATCTCTCGGGAACTGCTTACCGGGACCCCCTGGGGCCGGGGTACTGGGGCCCCCGGGGTGTTTCTGAGGCGAATGCGTTATTATGAGTATTTTCTGCCTTTGCTGGGCAGAAGAGCCTGCCCGGCATCGGGAACTGCAGAACTGTGGGAAAGCTGCAGAAGTGCCCAGCTCTGGCCGTAGGCAGCGGGATGCCCAAGGCCCCGTGGCCATTGCTGGGGCTGAGGTGGGGGTCTCCTCTGGTGCGTGACCCACCTTTCAAGCAGCCTTGCCAAGGGCATGCAGAGGTGGGCTGTGTGGCGGCTTGTAGGGTGTAGGAGAAGTCGTGAATATCTCATCACTTTGTTTCTCCCTCCTGTCAGTTTTCAGAGTGGTTCTGCTTAGGGCCCGTGCGTTCTCCCGGGTGTCTTGCATCAAGGAGCCCTTCTTAGGATGTTTAGAGATGTTGAGCTGTGATGCTCTCCCGCATTACGAACCACCCATGGTTTAGTGATTCTGCAAAGTGCTTGTTATAACCTCTGAGACCAAGGCTACAACCTGTATTTGGTTGGTTGCTTGTGAATGAGCCTTAGCTGAATTTCCTGTGGTTTCAGCAGGAACAAAAGCCTTCAGGGCAGTTCAGACAGCAGAGATGTTTGACCTGAGTGGGCTTGTGTGAGCATTTACAAGTTTTGAGATGGGGGACAGGAAGCAGAGATCCATCCAGTTTCCCATCAGCTACCCATGTAGCTCTGTGAAGAACTGGGATGCCTCACACTGCCTGTGTGTGTGTCTGTGTTTTGCACAAATATTCATGACTTTAAAAAAGGATCAGCAGCTTATTCGGAAGGTGCGAGGACAGGACGCATTAAAGACTCTTAGACAAAGGGATGTAGTGTGCTGCCAGACTGGATAAGCCATGAGCAGGCTGGACTGACTGGGCTTGGAGGTGAAGGTTGGACTGGAGACTCCAGAAGAAGGCAGCTTCCCACATGAATTGTCCTGTGCAGGGTGATGCTGTTATGATTGTGTGGCCCATGAATGGCCAGCAGGAGCTCTGCTTGCAGGGTGGATGTCACCAGTAGTCCTTTCAGCTGCAATAGTCTTGCAATAGTCTTTCTTCCTGTCCTGAAGAAGGATGGCCAGCCTGGGTGTGCTTGTTGTGAGGATTGCCCTGCTGTCTTCAGTGGAGCATGAAATGCCCCTTTCATTTTGGTGAGAACTGGAAACAGTATTTGACATTCTCACGTATCCTAGGTGCATGCCCTAGATTACTGGATTCATAGTTGTCCTAATGTAGACTTTCATATCTTTGCAAAAAGAACCAGCAGGCTGTGATTTCTGATTTTTTTTGAGATCTTAAGGAATATATCAAGCTTTTGTGACGTGGGGAAAACCATTTATTTTTCAGCCTTAGTAGGACGTGCACTGCTTGTGCTGGTGAAGGGTGTGTGTGAGTCTGTAAGGGTGTGCAAGAGTGTTCATGAGTGTGTCTGTGTCTGAGTGTGTGTGTAAGTGTCCAGCCCTTCCCCAGAGGCAGTCAGCCATGCCCAGCATTACAGACCAAGTCCCCTTGGTGACCAGTGGCTGGCTGGTGGTTCCCCTGTATTGCATGTCCTTTTTTTTTTACCCCTTAGTCCACTCAAGTTGGATTCTTGCTCTTTTATGTTTGTTTATTTGGGCCTCGGACATGAGGCTTGAGTCCCTTGTGTTCACTGTAGCGTATTTTGATAGATGGAAGTCTTGCACTCAGTGTATGTGCAGCATGCTGGGCCATAAACTCTTGCTGGCACTCTAGGGCAGTGATCAAAGCCTTGGAAACAGCAAGGTCCAGGAGAGTAGGAGCCAAGTGAATGTAGATGGGTCCTCCTGGGGTCTTTTCCTTTCTCTTAATGGAGCACATGTGCCTCTTTTTTCTCTCAAGTAAAGTCTGTGCTGTCTGCCCCACTTTTGTTCCAGGTGCGCAATGGCCACATCAAGAGAATCACGGACAATGACATTCAGTCACTGGTGCTGGAGATTGAAGGAACAAATGTCAGGTAGGAGAAGGGCTCTTCTGCTGCTCTGGGGGGACAGGACTCTGCCCTAGAACAGAGTGAAAGATCAGTGCCCAGCAGACATCATCTTCAAACTCTACTGCAGTGTGATGGCAATGTCTTTGTCAATAAATTGAAGAATCTGGGGTCAGATCATTGATACTGCTCTGTGGCAGTGTACTGTGCCTTTCCCTGGATGTGCTTGTAGAGCTCTCTTCCTCATCCTCAATGGGGCTAAGGGATAAAAAATAAATTCCCAATATTTTTCCATCACTTGAAGGGAAGAAAAGCAATAGTCAGCCTCAGTCAGCACTGCCAGTTACTGTAAAAGCAACACTGTCTGCTGCTTCTATTGTCTTGGGCCTCTTCTCCTCACGTGACAGCTGCTCTCCCTACAGCAGGAAGATCAAAGGGAGATTTATGAGGGGAGTTGCTTGTGGAGCTTCTCTTAGCAACCTTGTCTCCATCGCCCGGGGAGACAGACGCCAGCTCTGTGAGCGGGCTCAGAGTCTCCAAGGCTTCTCCAGGGGTGATTCAGAGCAGGGCGCTCCTTATAAGGGCAGTGGAGAGTCCTCTCCTGCAGGCAGAGCCAATGCTTCTCTTCCTCCAAGAAGTGTTGATACAGAACTTGCCAGGCGTGACGTGTACTTCTAGGGCTCATGACCTCTGTTTTCCCAGCCATATAGAGCACACAGGGCCTCTCCTGTGCTCTGGAGGGCTCTACCTGTGCAGTCAAGGGTAGGAGGAGGTTGTGTTGAGAAACAGCACTGACATGGCCTTGAAATTGGGGAGGTGAAACTGTCCAGGAAGGTGTTACATGCCCTGGGTGAGAAAAGTGGGATTTGAGATGCATTCTTTGTGCCTTTTATCTTTTTCTGCCTGCAGCTACCTCTAAAACTCTCCCTCCTGTTACAGGAAGCCCTGGTTGTTGCTGAGATTTTATGATCACAGTTACCCATTTTTTCCTGTCCTCCAAGCCCGCATTGGGCCACGGGAGAGACTTGGGTTGCCTCGGGCTGTGCACTTTGTGCTGTGTGAGATCCTAAAGTGTTTTTCTCTCACCTCTCAGTACCACGTACATCACGTGCCCTGCTGACCCAAAGAAGACCCTGGGCATCAAACTACCTTTCCTAGTGATGATCATCAAGAACCTGAAAAAATACTTCACTTTCGAAGTGCAGGTGAGGAGTGTGCAGTGGGGAGGCCCCTCCAGGGACCACTGAGGAAGGCGCCAGAGAGCCTGCAGTCTTGTGTTGGAACTTGTCCCAGGCAGTGAGTGATCCCCAAAACAGTTTTGCTTTCTTGGCCATGTGGTGTGTCAGGTCTTCCAGTATGGGGGCATCAGTCAGCTCACAAATACATTGTTGCTATTCCTGAAAATGGGTCTATTTCCTGTGTTGAAATTACTTCTACTGTGGAATGGAGGGCTGGGAGTAGAGAGCCCTCTTGGAGATGGGTAGCGCTGTCCCGGGGAGTCGGGGGCCCTGGCACCTGGGTGAGCAGCCTGCCTTCCTTGCCCAGGTGCTGGATGATAAGAACGTCCGTCGGCGTTTCCGGGCCAGCAACTACCAGAGCACGACTCGGGTGAAGCCCTTCATCTGCACCATGCCCATGCGGCTGGACGACGGCTGGAACCAGATCCAGTTCAACCTGTCCGACTTCACGCGCCGCGCCTACGGCACCAACTACATCGAGACCCTGAGAGTGCAGGTGAGAGGCAGGCATGACCTGCCCTGGGAAACCAACGGCTGGTGATGTTCCTGCTGGGTGGGACAGCAGGATGGGAATCTGGGTTTAGCCCTGCGTGGTTTCTTTGCCAGCCCTGCTCTTTGCGGAGCACTGTGGAAGGGGAGCAAAGGCCTGACTGACGCCTCACTTTACTTAACTAGTTGCGTTTCAGTTTCTCTCTGAAATCACCAGTGGGATGAAAGAGCCCATTTCCATCTTGTTTCTCTGGCATGCTGTTGGTTAGGGTGAGAGTTGCAGTTCCCTGTGGCATGCCATGAAGGTGGAGCCCTGCTGGGAATTAGCTGTGTGCTGCCTTACTGTCCAGATAGGCTGGACAGTGATTGGCTGAATGGGTGCCTAGATGGGAAAGACCCAAGGTGTACAGAACAGTCATACCTCTGGTCAAGCTTGTTTCCTAGTGGTAATGGAGTGACCCTGCCTTCACCGAGTCCCTAGTAAGAGAGCTGATGCAGTGCTTGTTCTTGCTGAGGACATGGAACTTGTTTCATATGCTAGGGAGTCATGTTCACAGTGTCCAGTGGTGTGTTTTACTTTGAGGAATGTCTGTGTGTGGAGTGTGCCTGTTCCTTAGTGTGAGGGGAGTGCTGCAGTTCCTTGCAGGATTGCCCTGAGTCAGTCATCTGAGAGTTGTCTGCCTTCTCACATAGTCATGAAGGGGACCAGAACAACTCCTTTGCTGTCAGCTGATAGTGGAGGCAGCACAGACTGGACAGGCTCATTCCTGACCTCAGGAAAGTCCTGAAGTGGGCGTGTTAAAAATGCAGCAGGCTGAGGCTGTGGGTGTTCTGGAAAATGCTGATACCAGCAAAGCAGAGGTGGGTTCACAGCAGAGAATCCCCTTAGCAACTGAGACAGATCTCAGTTGGCAGAGATGCCAGAGCTTGGCAAATCTTTTGAGCAAGTGTTCATCACTGGAGAGAGCATCTAACACAAAGCATAGGGCACAGACCACCATTTCTCTGATGCCCTGTCAGATTCAAAGCAAGACAGTGAGGTAGATCTCCAGCTGCTGAGACAAAGAATCCATGCTGCAGCAAGACACCAAAGCTGCGTGTGGAAAGAGCATATGGAAAATGGACTGACTCTTTGTTTTGACTCTCAGATCCACGCCAACTGTCGCATCCGACGGGTGTATTTCTCTGACCGACTGTACTCAGAGGATGAGCTCCCAGCCGAGTTCAAGCTGTATCTGCCTGTCCAGAACAAGGCCAAGGTGAGCTAGATGTGGGAAGGAGCGGGGGAGAACAGTGAGCCAGGCTAGCATTCCTCTTCCTCCTCCTGCTGCCTTCGCAACCCGGAGTTTCTTCTGGCAGCAGAGCTCTTACCAGCTTTGGCTGCCAGCCAGGGAGCACCCTTGCTGTTGCCAGGGTGAGCAGTCTGTCTGGGGTGCCTTGTTGAGTAGCTTTCCTGCCAAAACACATGGAAATTGTCATTCCCATCTAGGAGCAGGGTGAGCTGTTCAGCTGCTCCCCATGTCCTGCCTGTTTGTGTTGAAGGACTCCAGGCAGTTGCAGCCTCCCGGCATCGCTCCAGAGCTTTCATCCATGACTCAGCTCAGCAACTTTGCTCTTCAGAGCAGCTGCAGCTCCACATTGTTCTTCCAGGAGAGATGCTGTTTGTGTCCCTCTAGTCCAGAATGAGTCCCCTCTGATCTTTTCTCTGCCCAGTGCAGATGGTGGTGCCATGAGGGGGGAAGGAGACACCATGGCTGCCCACAGCAGGAGATGCCAAGCTCTGCTCCTGCAGTGGTGGGAGAGGAGTGAACATGCTGGCACATTGAGAAATCTTGACCAACATGCAGCAATTTTGAGGCTTGTGAGGAAGCACCTTCTTTGCCAGGGCCAGCTTGTCCCAATGCAGACACTTTTAGCAGAGAAGATTCCTGGGCAAAATTTCAAGCTGCAGAGAGAGGATGTTGGGGGCTGATCACAGAGGGAGGTAGAAGGCAGTGTTAACTATAGGTAACACCTCTGGGGAACCTGTCACTGCCTTCTGGGCTGTAGCAGAGGTGTCTGGGGAGTGCTTGGAGCCCTCCCAGTACCGGTGTCTTGTGCTGCCAAGTCTTCTAAGTGTCTCTTTTTTTCTCCCTGCTCTGTCCAGCAATAACACCACGTTGGGAAGAGATGTTGTTGGTGTGCAAATTGTACAGAGTCAGAGTTTTCCTGGCTGTTCCTAAAGTGCTGAGCCTAAACACTGCAGGTGGCCCGGTACCCAGTCTTGTCTTGCTCAAAGTGGCCACTGTGCCTCCAAAGAAGGGATTCAGCAGGAATTGTGGAGTTAAGTGTATCCTCTCGAAATTAGCAATTTTATTTTTTATTTCCTTGTTTTCCATCTCTTATATATGCTCTAAATATGGATGTAATACTTGTTCTTGAAAAGTTATTAAACATTTGGCTCTGTAAATCTGCTTCTGTCTTCTTCATCCTTTGATGGATCCTTAACTTGTTGCAGTCGCTCAGACTGCCTGCAGCGTGGGGGATTCAGAATGGATGGACTACCCCGCGCTGGAACCAGTCTCTGAGGATAGCGTGGTTTGAAAATCTTTTCAGCTATCTTGCTATTATTAGCTAGTTTAGGTCTCATCTCTGCCCCAGGGATATGTTATTGGCCCCCTGCTCTGCACGGCTAAGAGTGATTGGATAACTTTGATACACCTCTCTCTCTTTCTGTAACTTTTAAGTTTGCGCACGGGGGAACAGCGGGGTCTTCTGCCCAGCTCCCTTCGGGACTCTCTGCCCCCCAGGGGCAGAGAGAGAAAACCTGGAATAAAGCTGCAAGAATTCCACTCTCTCATCTCTTTGTCTTCACTTCACTTGACCTGCCTGGTCAACACTCCATGATTCCCAGCTCCAGTGCTGCTTGTGTGATCTGGGGGGGTGCGGGAATGCATCCCTCCGTGCACGCTCCAAGCCCGAGAGAAACCAGCAAGGGGACTGGACCAGAACCAAGCCGAGCTAGACAACATTAACTTGCACGTTTTAGTGCTTCAGAAAGTGCCAGAGAATTTCTTTGAGAACCAGATGTTAGAATTTGCCTCTGAATTTAACTTTGATCAGCACCCTTACTGTTTAAGGGATAGCACAGACGTGAACAGCAGCAGTCTGGTGAGAGAAAAATTACTGAGGTTTCCGCAGACAAGACAGAATCTGTCTTCAGTCCATGAAGTTTGTGGTACTATGACAAAAACTCATCCTGTTCATGGAAATGGGTTTTTCATTCCCTTTTTTCCTTGAAGCCGTTTTCCCCAGCAGTGACAAATTAGGCTTACCTGCCTGTTAGGGCACAGTTTTGTTGGCTGTGTAGTTACCAACTCACCCCAGCTCCCAAGCAATCCTTCAGCAGCTGCTTACAGCACAAGGCACACAATAGCCTTCCAGCTGCCAAATGGTCCCTTTCCCTGGGGATCAAAGGGGAGGTTTCGCAAAGCAGCGTAACAGGAGCGGAAGTCTTTTCCTGTGCTGAAGCTGCCCTTCCCTGCCTCAAACCAATGGGCCTTTGTTGTAGAAAGGCTTGGGAAGGGGAGGCCAGAGACTCCATCAGTAATGGGGTGAGTCTGGGAGCAGCTGATGCCTTCCTTCCCCAGGGCCAAGCCCCCCACGGATACTCTGGAGGGCAGGTACCAAAGGCTGGGACTGATCCCTCTCTGGGCTGTGCAGTGGATGGGGAAGACTTCACTTCTGTTATTGCTCTGTAGGATAAAGCTGGTCCCTCCCAGGAGGACAGCCTGCTGGGGGATATCTGGCTTAGATTCTGGGTTAAATCCTGACCACGGAGTTCCCCCCTGGTTTAAAGGTTAGGCACGGCTGTGCACCCTCTCTCTGCACCTCTGTGGCAAAGCTCTCAGGACACCTGTAACAGAGCTGCCTCACCTGCACCTTTAGAGCTGCTGGGCTTCGAACTGGAGGTGCTGCTACATGGGGCTGGATTGCACCTGCAGAATGCTTTCTGGAGAAGACCTTTGCAATTCTTCTAGCAGCTGAACAGCTTGGTAACTCTAAGGAGCCCAGCCAAGGAAGCCCACATGAGAAAGCACCATGCATCTTGCACTGACATATGTCAAGTCTTGGCTGGGCTTGATTTATTAAGTGGAATCACACTGGATCATGTGCCAAGGTTTGACCTTAATGAAGTCCATGGCGAGGCTTTTTCCATGTTTGCAAAGCTTCCCAGAGCTGGGAGAGCTGCTGAACAGATCCATCAGACCCCAGCAGGGTAAAATGTGCATCCTTTCCCGCAAGCCCTTGCTCAACACCATGTGTTTTCGGCAGTCTTTGGCAGCTGAACACTCAGCAGGAGCTGCTGCTGCCTTTCCCTGCCCTGCTGGGGCCTGTACTGGAGTTGCCCCTTGTCCTTGAGGAGTTGAGCTCACCCTGAGTGACTGGCCTTAATGCATTAAGAGGGGCTGGGCTCCCCTGGGCCCCAAGCTGGCTGCCTCTGCAGAGATCAGATGGGCCCTGCTGCCAATTCCTGCCCGACCTCTAGGAGCTGTGCCAGCAGATTTGCTGGAATAAACTCCCAGCCACAAACCCTTACATCCATATGGACCTTCTGTGTATTTTTTAATACAAAACAAAATACTGAATCCTCCTGTTTACTTGCTGCACAAAGTGGAGCATCATTGGATGCTGGTCACTGGCTCTTTCCTTTATGGCCAGATGCTTGGTGATTTACAGTGTTCTTCCGAAATCTTTCTCTTCTAATCCCTCTCTCCTATTAGAACTTTAACCATCTCACTGAAGGTGGGTGAAGTTGGATGCTCTCCCTGTGGGAGAAGAGGATGCTGCTGGCAAATGGGCCAGAATGTCACAGGCATCCTGTCAGCAGCCATTTCCTACATGTGCACAAGCAAAACTCCTATGGTGGAGCACCCAGCTTCTTATTGCTTTGGTTATGGCTTTTGACCTGGCTGGGATGCAGCATCCTCCTACGTGGAAAGAGTGGAGGAATGCAGGAAGGAGGTGGGTGCAGAGATGGGAGTCAAGGACGGCTACTGCCTGCCTGCTCCTGGGGCAGCCTCAGCTGGGTATGAGGGGTGGGCACAGTTGAGTCCCAGTCTCCCAGGCAGCCTGTGGAGAAAAGATCTTAAATGTGTCCTCATTCACCTTCCTGTGGGTGGCCTGCTCCTTCCCTCCTGCATAAGTTCTTGTTGCAGTTCATGTGTACTGGGAGAGAAAAGAATCTTTGTGGGGAGCCCTGGTTTCAACCCAAGGCAGTTCTCCTTCCCTGCACCAGCTTTTCACCTTTGTTTTCCATTGGCTGGGGCAAGGTCCTGCACTTGGGCACTTTGATCAGGACCTCGGTGCTGGGAGCTGCTTTCTACATGAAAGGCAAAGCTTCCCTTTGAAAGCGTGGGTGCTGAGATATGGTGAGTGCCCAGGCTGCAGCTCCTTGGAGCAGGGGACACTCTCTGGGCTGGGCCAGGCAGCAACAGGCTTGGGCTGGAGCAGCTGGCAGTCACTGTGGTGCGAGCCAAGGCTGGGACATCCCATGGCTCCGGTGGCTCTGCCTGGGCAGGTGGCAGCTGCTGGCAGGCCAAGCAGGTGAGAGGGCTTTTTGGAAAGCTTTCTCTGTTTGCTCTGCTGCTGGGGCAGAAGAATCCTGTGTGAGTGTCCAGCCCAGCAGAGAGGCAGGACACTGGTACAGACTTCTGTCCCTGCCTGTGCTTGTCCCCTTGCACTTTGTCACCCTCCTGTCAAGTGGGTCCTGACACAGAAGCACAGAGCTGAGGTGATAAGCAAGAATCAAAAAAACCTGGGCCAAACTCTGCTTCTTGTCCATTCTGCATCTCCCTGGATGTCTTGGGCCAAATGTTGTCATCTTTATAGAGGGATTACACCTCCAGGGCGACGTTAATCCTCTGCAGCTGTTGTCTAATGTGGGGCAGGCAGTGCTGGAGGCAAGGGAAATATTTATTTTGAGTTTTACCACTGGCCACCGCCCAGGAAAACCGAATGACGGTACTGGGGACTTTGGCCACTTTGCATGCAGAGAGAGCTGATGTTCCTGCCCTGCTGGCGCCTGTAGGAGAGAGGTGAGAGCTTCCCCTGGCAGGCTGCAAAATGGGACCACCCAAGCACAATTTTATTTGGATAGGGGAGCAGTTGTGCACCCTGAGAGCTACCCTGGGATGCAGTGGAGAGCCACTAGAGGTGAGAAGATGATAGATGCCAAGTAGTGCTGAAGTAGACCTGCAGCCCGTCTGCTTCACCGTCAATTCATGTGTTGTCCCTGCACCCCTAGAAATGACTTTCTGTGAGATGAGGGGTCCCAGCACCCCAGGGAGCAGGCTGGGGGCTGCCCGGTGGCTGTGAGAGGAGGTGAGGGGCATGAGCCCCACACACATGTGCCAAGCTCAGTGTGGTTGGTGGGTGCATCCCACCTGCAGTGGGGCTGTGCTGGCACCAACCCCTCCCCAGGCAGCAGCTGGAGCCTCTGCCCTGCCTGCAGCATGCCCAGGCAGCAGGTCAACCCCTCCCAGGGCCCCGCAGCCCTTCCCTCCATCCCCAGCATTGTTTCCTCCGACCTTGAGCTGGCCGGCCGCTGCTTGCTGTGTCCCAGCCCCAGTTCTTCCTCTGCACTGAGCCCGGCTTCCTCTGTGTTTTCCGGGTCCTCTCCTCAGCACTGCACAGGGGATTGTGCCCTGGCTTGCAGAGGAACAGGAGGATTCTCTTGAGATGGTGCCAATCAGGCAGAGAGCCCCTGCCAGCCCTGGTCACCCCGTCACCCACACCCCAGCACAGCAGGGCCTGGAGGACACAGGGTCAGGCTTCTCCAACCTATTTTTGGGAAGCAGGGAGCTGCCTGGTGGGAGTGGATCCCGCCAGGGCAGTCCACTGCCTGCCAGGACGGGGTTCAGCCAGACTCACTCTCCCCGCTCCCAACAGCCCTGGCCCTTATAGCAGGTGCCTGCCTGTCGTGCCTGGGGTCTCACACCCATGGGTGGCCAGAGCTGAGCTGACCCCACTGTGGGTATGCAGGGCAGCACAGGAGCCTCCGGCAGAGCCTGGGCACTGCTGAAACGCTGGGCTTTGTCTCCAGCGGGGTCCCTTACTGCTGTCCATGAGCGTTTCCAGATGGCCCTGGGCTCCTGGCACCAGCCCTGCTGCAGCATCCGGGGAACAGCGGGAGGGGGTGGGAAGTGGTGTCCCAGCTCACCAAGCGTGGTGGCCTGGGCCTCTGCTCCCAGCATCCCTAATTCCCACTGGAGAATTCCTCCCAGCCCCTGTCCCACCCTGAATCAGCAAGGAGGCCCCTCCCCTGCCATGGCAGGGATACCGTGAGCCGCTGGCTCTGGGCATCCTTGTCCAGCTCTGGCTTTCCCTGCGAGCCAGGCAGCTTTCCAGGTACCAGGCTTTGGGGTCCCAGCTCTGCAACCCGTCGAGCCCTCTGTACCCCCAGGAGAGAAGGGAAACACTGCTGCCGTGGGAAATAGATCTGCTGTCGGAAGTGCATCTGTCCCAGGAAGTGCATCCAGTGTGGGAAATGCATCTGCCGTGGGAAATGCATCTGCACTGGCCTCTGGAGCAGTCTCTGCGGGGGTGGGGAGAGTGATTCCCAGCCGTGCTTTCCTCCTGCCTTGCCTTTTGACCAGGTTCAGGGCTTTTAACAGCTCCTGGTGCCAGTCTGGCCCCAGTTCAGGGCAGGCTGGAGTGTTGGGCTGCCCCATGGCAGGACTCCCAGTCCAGCAGAGCTGTGGGTCCTCCCTCAGCTCTGGGGAAGACCCACACAAGCACAAATCTGGGCAAAATGGTCAAAACTGAACTGAAAGAAGTTAAAAGCCAAGGAATGTGACCCAGCAAGGCCTGGCTGATGGAATACAACAGCCCTGAGCCACTTGGAGACTTTTTTCCACCCACTCCCCCCAATTCCTCAGGGGTTTTCTGTTCCTGATTTTGACTTCTCGCTTGGCTGCAGCGATGTGCTGAGTCCGAGCCAAGCGTGTTTTCCAGGGAATCGGCTCATAGCTGGAAATCGCTGCCCAGTGTGAGCAGGGATGGAGGCTGGAGCAGGGGATGGGTGACTCAGGCCACAGGGTTCCCCCCCAGCACCAGGAAAGTGGGGCCAGAGCCAGCATCAGTCCTTCCCTTTTACAGTAATTAGTGCCTGACGAGTGGCTGGGCAGCTCAGGGTAATTCAGTGCTGGGAAGTGGTTGTAGCAGTTGGGAACTGAGCCAGCAGCTCTGGGCCCTGGGGAGGGGGAAGGATGGGGGAAGCACAAAGGCTTCATATCATCATCCATGAAGTGGAGAAACCCTTCCACCAGGGCTGGCAGGAGGGGATGAGGGCAAAGGAGCACCTGGAGCACCAGGGCAAGGGGAGCAGGTCAGGGGTGCACCAAGACAGAGATGCCCGGGGGAAAGAGGCAGGGCACAGGTGTGGCCCTGGTCCTGCTGCAGGGGAGGCTCGAGGAAGCAAAGATGATGGCTGGAGCCAATTCCCACATGGGGGCACTCCCCAGTTCCATAGGATTGTCTGCACAGGGATGGGTCAGGCTCACACAACGACCTTGCCCAGCACAGCACAACCAGCCTCCCCACCAGTGCAGCAGCTGTGCCAGGCCTCTGCTGCCCACCCCAAGGCTGCACCTGCAGCTGCAGAGCGAGCCTGGCTCTAGCTGCCACCCCTGTGATCACGTCACCAGCAGAGGTAGGGACACCATTAGGCTTACCTCCATTGCTGCCTCTGTGGTTTGGTTTTTCTTCCCATTAACAGCTGAGCAACATTTTTCCCCAGATAAAACCAGTTTCCTACCCCTTAAGTCTAATCTTTCCCACTCCCACGATTACTTCCCTGATCTCTGCAGCAGTTGTGACTCCTCCTGCCTTCCTCTACCGAGACAGCAGTGGTGAGACAGGATATGGCCACCCCTTCCCCCCAGGAAGCTCTCCAGGGCCGTGTGGGGACAGGGAGATGAAGCACCCTGTGAAGAGGCTCCAGGAGGGTCCCCCAGCTGCTGCCAGCCCCTGCCTGGGGAAGGGAGGCGGCCGCCCAGGGCTGAAGCGCGGTGCTGGCTGGGGGAGAACAAGGCACCCTGTGTTCCCAGCGAGGCCCTTGTCACTGCCATGGGAGCTGCTGAAAGGCTGCTCTGTCCACTGCTGGGGCTGGGGGGGTTGCTTTAGCTGACCCCCCCAAAGTGGCAGCCCCAGGGCAGGGACGGCTGCAGGGACATCACTGGCCATGCTGGCCCCTTCCCTACATCCCCTAGCACAGCACCCGGTCCCCTGGGGATGGGATGCCAGGTAGGGTGACCCCCCCCAGACAAGCCCCGTTACCAGGAAATCTACCCAAACTCTCTCAGCACACCCCCGTAGCAGGAAGGACGAGGGCACCACAGCTCTCCACACACCCGACCCGTTTAATGGACATACAAGGCGGCCGTGCCCATTGCCCTGCCCACAGGGCCGCGAGCCCCAGGGCTTCGTCCCACTGTGGCAGCAGCAGAGCCTGGACTGAGCTGAGCACCAGCAGGGTTGCAAAGGTGGCAGCTCCCAATGCACGTTGTCTATAGGCACCACATCCCTGCATCCCCGTGGTTCAACAGGAAACACAGCCATGAGCTCAGCCCTCCCTTCCCTGCCGTTGCAGGTGCCAGTGGCTGAGACCTGCCAGCCCGCAGCACTTTGAGAGCAGCCCCCAGCCCGCACCCCACCCCAGCTGCAGCGGGAGTCACACAGGAGGAAGGGACCCTGCAGGGACCCCATGGCAGAGGCAGGCATGTGATGGGTGGCAGCCTGAGGGTCACGGCTGGGGGGACGCACAGGCACTGGGGACAAGGCAGGGCCTGGATGCCCTCCAGCCCCCCCATGACCATCCCCGGTCCCAGCCCGGCTGCTCTGGAGGGGCTGGGGGGGTTGGGCATCCCCCCTTTTCTGAGGCTGGAGCCATCAAGCAACAATGGGGTAGAGAGACCAAGGCCGTGGTGAGGGATAAGGGGAGGGGGTGTCACGTCCATCTTAGCACCATGGTGGTGGGGGCGGTTGGGGGAGGGAGCCAGGGTCAGACCCACTCCTGCAAGGAGCGCTTGCAGTACAAGAGCATTCGGGGTGCGCCCTTCCTCTGCATCTGGACGATGACGTAGATGAGGCCCAGGATGCAGAGGAGCAGCACCAGCAGCACCAGCACCATGACCACGCTCATGGTACGTGTGTACTCATCGATCTGCACCACCACGTCCACGTCCCTGCCTGGCTGGCCATCTCCCTCGTTGTAATCCTCATCTTCCTCTTCCTCCTCCTCCTCCTCCTCACCTTCAGTCCCCCCATCCCCATCGGGATTGAAGGGGGGTCGGTCCACATCGGGCCAGCGGGGATTGGGGTCTGGGACCAGCTCCGTGTGACAGCCCATGAAGTCCCGTAGGATGGATTTGGGATAGCCTGGCTCTGTCTTGAGACGCTCATTGTCAAATTTCCAGTACTTTGTGCCCCTGTAAAAGTAGGTGGAGGCTGGGGGAGAGAAAATGGAGACAAGGGGTAAGTAGGTGGGCACAGGACACTGCAGAACCTGGGCACCCCTGCAGATGCCCAAGACAGCAGGTTTTGCTCCAGGACTGGTGAAAGAAACCCTTCAGAAAGGGATTCACCACTGACTCCCAGACACTGTCCCCAAGTCCATCCCATGTGGCCAGACCACCAGAGAGGGATAATCCCATCCCCAAGACCCCCACCACCACTACCCACCCCTCTCCTCCTCTACTTACAGGCATCTGGGCTGAGGAAGGCTCCCTTGGGTGAGGGAGGGATGCCCACCCAGACAGAGATGGGCTTTGGGTACCCGGGATCCACCGAGCGCGTGTCCTCGTTGAAGCGCCAGTATCTGGGGAGGGAGGCAGGGAATAGGTGAGGAGCACAGGGCTCAGTATTCTGCCCAGCTTTCTCCCCCTGACAGGGGCCAGGAGGCAGCAGAGCAGGGAGAACCCCACACAGACTCACCTGTCCCCACGGAAGAAGAAGGTGTGTCCCGTGGGTTCCCACCAGACGGCCGTGTCAATGCTGTCGTAGGGGATGCCCTGCCCATAGGTGACCAGGGGCTGCGGGTACCCAGGCTCCAGGTTGGCTTCGCGGAAGAGCCAGTACCGGTCACCTAGAGAGGAAAGAGTTGGAGAATGGGGATGAGAAGGTCCTGTCCAGCTGCTCTGGCAGGTGCCACCAATGGATAGGGATAGTGGTAGATGCCTGTGGCCACCCCGACCCCTTGGGATCACGCAGCAGCTCTGGCTGGGGAGGTGTGTCAGCATGGGATGAAGCCAACCAGCTCTCAGCTTTCCTGCTCACCTTTAAAGAAGACGAACCTCCCGTCATGCCTCTCATAGGCAGCATCGATGTCCCCAGGGAGGCCCCGCCAGAAGTGTCCGATGGGCATGGGGTAGTTGTCCAGCACCCGGTTGTGCCGGACCCTCCAGAACCACCGGCCCTGGAGACAAACAGAGTGTTGGCAGAGGATGGGGAGGACACAAAGACAGTCACCTTGCTGACGGGTCCTCCCACCCACAGACCCACTACATGCCCAAGGAAGGGACAAGAGGGAGTCCTGGCAGGTACCTTGAACACAAACATCTCCCCACGCAGCACTGCCACCGTGTCAAAGTCCCCATCGCAGATGTCAGGGCCATACTGGTCAGGTCGGTCTGGGCTGCCAGGTTTGGGTGGTCGCTCTGGGTTCCCCGGAGAGGGAGGTTTAGGGGGTCTCTGGTCTGGCCTGCCAGGTCTTTGGGGTGTCACAGTGGGCAAAGGCTTGGTGGGCTGAGGGTTCCCATCTGCGGTACCTGGATTGGGCAGGTGAGAGGAGGGATGTGGTGATGCAGAACAGCAGCACCTGTACTTCAGTTTCCCCACACACATGTCCAGAACCCCACCTCAGGGCTGATTCCCCAACCAGCTCCTCACCGTAGAGCTGCTGGATGCCCTTGAGGTCATCCTCGGGCAGCTGGAAGTTCTCCGTGTCCATCCACTGGTAGAAGGGGGCCATGATAGCACTGGGGTTGCTGGAGTGCTCCAAGCCCAGCGAGTGCCCCAGCTCGTGCACGGCCACCAGGAAAAGGTTGTTCCCTGCATGGAGAGTCACCATGAGCAAGAAGGGGTGGAGGATATAACACATAAGGTGGATCCCCAGACCCAGCACCCTGCAACAATGGGTGCTCCAGTGGGATCTGCCTGCATCACCCATGGTGGTGGTGCTTTCCCTGCCACACCAGCACAGCCCCACCATGCCCCTTCCAGTCCAGAAGGCCACCAGGCTCCTCTGGTCACCTTTACCAGTGATCTTGGCCCTCAACTTACCAGACACATCTGCATTCTCCAGTGTCCAGGGCTCATCCAAGTCGAAATGCGTGTCCCCCCCCATGCCAGGGCCAGGAAAATAGGCATGAGCCAAAAATCCCCCAAGGCCATCAAAGGGAGAGCTGTCTCCATGGAATCCAGAGGCAAAGAGCACCATGATGTCAGCCTCCTTCTTCCTCTTCTGCCAGATGTCCTCGTAGGCCACCTCCCGGAAAACCAGCGGTGTGGCTTGCTCCCACACCTGGAAAGCTCGTCGGACAGCCTCGTACGAGTGGTACCGACCCAGCTTCTCCGTGTAGTTTTGGATGCTGGGGATACAGAAATTGCTAGGGAAGGCCTGGAGCAGCACTCGCTCCCTGAGGGAATCCATGGCTCTCCATGGGCTGGGGGAAGGGAACCTCTGGCAGTGTTGGGTACCTGAAGGTGAGGTGGTTCTGGCTCCAGCGCCGCCCTGTCAGCGCGTACCGCTTCCGACGCATGTTGGACTTCATCCGTGCTCCAAACTGATCCGGGACCCCACAGCGGGGACGTTTCATCCACCTGCCAGGAGGACACCGAGCCACGGCTCAGCCCACCACAGCCAAGGTCCCTGAGGTGTTACAGCACCCACAGACAGCAGGGACAGCGTCATGGCTGCAGAGGTGCAGCCCCCAAAAGGGGAAAAGCAGCTCCCAAGGGGGACAGCAGCCACTTTGCCAGATGCAGGCAGAGCCCTGGGGCTGCCAGAGAAAACCACAGAGCCCAGAAGTGGAGCTGCCATCTGCTCGAGCAAGGGGACAATGGAGAAACTCACGCCTTGGTCTCCTCGTCCAGGACGCCGGTGACGGTGATGCCATAGAACTTCTGCATCTTGGCAAGTGCCGCGGAGAAGGTCTCGGCCGAGCGCATGGTGGACATCCGGCGGCTGGGCTGCGGCAGGTACCCATAGAGCCGCAGCCATGCCTGCCCGGAGAGCCGAGCGTCAGCCCCAGCACGGAACAGCCCCACGCCGGCACCTGGCGCTCCCCAGCACACAACGGGGAAGGATCCGTCCCCCTGCCCGACTGCACCCCGGCCCTGTGTCCCTTCTCAGGGGTCAGTGCCAGCTGCCAGTGGCAAATGCCACTCCTGAGCAGGCAGTGGTGGGGCAGAAGGGCACAGGGTCCCTGCCCTGCCCTGAAAGGTGGAGGATGCGGTGATCTCGGGGGGCTGCTGCCGGATGCCCTGGCTCCAGGGGCGAGGCAGCTGGCAGGGGGCCAGGCTGCCTGCAGGCTGCCCTGTCCCGGTCATCCTCCAGAGGCATCCCCTGGGAGCTGCTGCTGATGGATGTGAATCCTGGGACCCCCACCCCGGCCTGCACCCACAAAGGGGCTTCTGTCCTGTGGGGCTGCAGCCCCAGGGCAGGGGGCAGGAGGGTGTTGGGGCGCGCCAGGGCTCTTCCTTCCTGCCCCAGCCTCCGCCTCCTCTTGTCTGCTTTAATTGCATTTTATTTTTATCTTTACTATTACTCTTTTGTAACTTTCTTTTTTCCTTTTATTCTTTATTTTTATTTTCCAAATTAGGGGGGGATTCTTTTTAATCTTTAAAACTTTTTTCTGAATTCCTTCCAATTCTTTTTCCTTTTCCAAGTCTTATTCCTCTTCCAAGTATTTTTCCTTTTCCAAATCTTATTCCTCTTCCAAGTCTTTTTCCTTTTCCAAGTCTTCTTCTCCACGTTCTCCAATAATTTTCCTACCCCAATGCTTTTCCTCCCCCCTTTTTTTTTTTTCCAAAAACGGCTTAACATTTTAATTTCTAAAAACATTAGATCTACTAATCTCTTTTACCCCCACTCCCTTTCCCCCGACAGGGTGGTGGAGCAGAGCCTTTATCAAAAGCCCGTTCACCCCCTCCCCCGCCGGGCACAAAGCGCTTCCTCCCCCCGCCCCGCGTCCG